>BLBF01000006.1:50173624-50204300 GCA_015471245.1 Laticauda colubrina | reverse complement strand
ATAGATAGATAGATAGATAGATAGATAGATAGATAGATAGATAGATAGATAGATAGATAGATATAGATGATGTAGATATTAATTATTTTGGTGTAACACTGCTTCCTTGAATTAAAGGCACAATATTTTTTTCTTTTACTAATTTATTATCTACATTTTATATCATAATAATTTAAAAAGACCTATAGGAAGGGAAATAACCTTGGAATAAATGATTAAACTATGAGTTTGAGTCACTAACTTTGTGTGAAACAATTATGCATAGGTTATAAATTTTGAACATTTGGAAGTATTCCTAGTTTAAAGTCCCATATATATTGCAAGGATGGGAAAGTGTTAATGTTTCCATAAAAACAGCAATAATATTCTAACACTCAGTTTTCATTGCTGAGGCATAGGAATTAATTTCTCTCCCCCCCCCCCCCCCCCGGTTTTTGGAAGTTGTAATAGGTTTTTTTTCTTATTAGCAAAAAAGCATAGGATATGTGTCTCATCAAATAAGAATCTTTTAATATGCAATATAATGTATTTTATAATACATTCATGCAAAATACAAAATAGAAACTTTAACATAATTTACTAACTTTTGTGAAATTGTATAAATGGAGATTATGGACTCTGCTATTTCTATTTTCCTGATGAAGTATTTTTTCTCCTTTATAATCAGTATAATAGTATCTACCATTTATCAATCAACTTAAAGCTAAGTAATTTTTTAAGAATGTGTTGGAAAAAAATGTCCATCTGGGTTCAATTCCAAGTGGGGAGAAAGAAAAATGGAGACTGTTTGGCAAGATGGTTTAATGGTGGATAGGACCACATGATTTGAGGTCCTGGAAAATTGAGCACATGGGTGTGTGAGTGTGAGAGAGAGATTTATACTTTCTCTTGGCCTTTGAATTGGAGCTTCCTGCTCTTATGAAAGAAGTGTATTCTGATTGGTTGTCAGATTCCCATGGGGCCATGCAGAGGTGACTTTGTAGGTTGTCTTGAGTCCCAGGTTTGGTTGAATGTTGATGGGTGGTAATGAAGAGGGTGTCATGAAGAGGGTTGTGTTCTGAAAGGGTGCTGAGCAATTCCTATTATGGCTTAATGGCTTTGTCCTGGTTTGGATCTTGTGAGGTATAATCCTATCATGTTCTGAGGGTAAAGGTCTGTTGTTTAGTAGATAAACTGGCCCAGCCTTTTGTCTTGTAGATAAGTTGGCACCAAAATATGTGCTGGGGGAGGGAGGCAGGGAGCTGAGGCTCTGAGTTTGTCTTTAGAAACATGTTTCTCCTTTAAGGAAAATATAATACTCAACCTTTTTAATATTCTGTAGAATATTTCATTCTTCTAGGAAAAGGACGGGTGCTAACTTTCTATAAATGTATACCTCTGAATTTTTGTAGAATTGATTATGGATCACAATCTAGTATAATGAATTAAGAAACAATAATTTACTTTAACATAAACATATTTGTTATTGTGATACAACCAAACCAACAGAAATCTACTCTTCCAGAGTAGCTTACACATTTACCCTGAAAATAAAAATATCCAAACTGCATAAATTTCCTTTACTATCAAAATGATCTAAAAATATTTATGATCTTTAACATAAATATGAATTCTTATATTATTTTAAATCAGTAATATAGTTAATTTATTAGCCAGTACAAGTAAAAAGTAACAATTAAAGCCCATGTCACACTGAACCAACGGATGCAAAGAGGATGTAAAATGGACAAAAAACCTTGCCATCCGTTCGAAAACGCGATGTACTCACTGCCTCTGTTTTCCTTCCTCTCTATCCGTCCAGCATCCATTTATTGACGTTTCACCCGCTCCAAAAGTTTTGGGTTGCCTAAAACTTTTGCGCGGAAGATGTATACAGTTCGTCCATTCTGCATCCGTGACGCATCCATTCTGCATCCGCTACGCATCCGTTACACATCCGTTATGCATCCGCTATATCCGCTTGGCGTCCGCTGTGCATCTGCGCAACTCGCATCTGCCCGGATGCAGGGAGGAAGCGGAACGGACAAGGAACAGATGCAGAACGGATGCAGAACAGATGCAGCACAGAAACAAAGCGTTTAAAGTGGAAAAAAGGTTCGCAGAGGGGACCTATCTCAGATATTAAGGATGTCTAGAGGAGCCTAGAGGATGCAAAGGGACACCTATACTGCCTATAAAAAGGGGGAGAAACTCATCTGCATCTCACTTTCAGAACAGCAGCCAAGCTGTGCAGACCTCTGCAGCCTTCATCTGACTCTTCCTCTTCCACAGCATCCAGTCATGTCCACCGTGGATCATACCACAGTCCTTTTGGCAGCCACCATCCTTCTGCAACAGTACAAAGCCATCTACAGGGTCTATGAACTCTACTATGGGAAGAAAAAGAGGCGGCCAAGAAGCGTCTGGGTACAAAAATGGATTGGGAGAAGAGCAGAGTACAGACTGTACAACAAGCTGATGGTGGAGCTCAGGAACGAAGACACTCGGGTGTTCCAGAACTTCATGAGGATGCCTCAAGCCATGTTTGACAAAGTTGTGCAGCACCTGACACCCAGGTTGACCAAGGCAAACACCAACTTCTGCCCCAGCCTGGAACCTGGGCTCAAGGTGGCACTCACTCTGTGCCACCTGGCCTCAGGGACCACCTACAAAAGCATGCAGTACGGCTGGAGGGTGCCACCCAACAGCAACAGCATTGTGGTCAGAGAAGTGGTGCAGGCCATCATCGAAGAATACAAGGAGGAGCTCCTCCAGTGCCCCTCCACTGAAGAAGTATGGAAGAAAGTTGCAGAGCAGTGGTATCAGAGGTGGAACTTCCACCACACCGTTGGAGCCATCGATGGTAAGCACGTGGCCTGCAAAGCTCCAGCCAACTCGGGGTCCACTTATTTCAACTACAAGGGCTTCTTCAGCATCGTCTTCTTCACCATGGTCGATGCTGACTACAAATTCATGTACATTGATACTTCAGGCTACGGCTCATCTTCAGATGCCCAGGTATACAATGCCAGTCATCTCAAGGAGGGGCTGGAAGGCAACCTGATCATGGGCTTCCCAGATCCAGACCCCCTGCCCAACGACACGCAAGATATGCCCTACTTCATAGTGAGGGATTACGCCTTCTCCCTCAGAACCTACCTCATGAAGCCATACACTTCCAGACTCCTGACCCATGAAGAGAGGATCTTCAACTACAGGCTGTCCAGGGCAAGGCGGGTGGTGGAGAACGCCTTTGGCATCCTGGCCAACACGTTCCAGGTACTTCTCACCACCATGCAGCATCGCCCAGAGACCGTGAGGAGGATCGTGGAAGCTTGCTGCATCCTGCACAATCTCATGCGCACCCGCTACCCAATCTTGCAGAACAGGCTCGTGGACCTCCAGTAAGGCAATGGGGACATGGAGCCTGGTGAATGGAGGCAAGGGCGAAACCCGATCGACACTCAGGATGTGCAATGCCACAACAGAGCCTCAAGGGAAGGGAAGAAGCAGCGCAACCTCCTGAAACACTGGTGCAACTCCCCAGCTGGAGTGGTGGAGTGGCAAGACAGGATGATAGATGCTTAATGGATGCTTCCTTCAGCCTGTCTCATCACACGGATGAAATTGGGCCATGTATGTTGGGTGGGCCTACAATGAACAGGGCATTTAATAAAGAGTTGTGTTTGTGTTCAAATGTGTGGATCAATGCTTACATTGTTATTGATAAAAAAGGGCCCTAGGTGTGGCACCTGGGAGGGTAGACCATACAGTCCCACTATGCTTGCACTGGAGGTTTATCTATCCCACAGCTATTAGCCATCCCAAAGGTATCCCTGCTCATTCCACAGGTATCCCTGCCCACCCCACTGCTATCTTAACCCATCCCACAAGCATGCAAAGGCTTAAGCCAATTCTAAAAGTTTCCACCAAGACTTTAAAAAAAAAAACAAATGAAGCAAGTGTGTGAATCAAAGATAAACTTTATTGAATAACAAGCTGTAAAAAAAAATGACCCAAGTCAAGTGTCCAAATAAAATCCACAGGTAGCCAGCGACCCGGTCTCTGACACTCTTCTTGGTCACTCGGAGGTGTGCCCAGTCTCAGGGGTGAAGGGTCCAGGTGCTGTGGTGGTGAGCGGTGCTGGAGTGCCTGGCCTCGGGAGGACAACAGGGGACGGTGTGTTGAGAAAGCTCTCGGACAGCTGGCTCAGCCCCGTGATGCTGAGAGGTCCTTCCTCCATGCCATGGGGTGTCAGCCCCAGTACTAATGACAGATGTACTGAGGCCGGGCTTGGCTGTGGGGTGGAGGAAGGAGTAGTGTAGTGGGGCTGTCTGCTCTGCAGCTGGGTGACGACTGTCATGGGTGGCATCATTGGCGTGGGTGGCATCGCTGTCATCGGTGGCATCATTGGCATGGATGGCATCGCTGTCATCGGTGGCATCATTGTCGTGGGTGGCATCGGTGGCATCAGTGAAACAGGTGGCAATGGTGTCGCCTGATGACTCTGTTCCTGGACTGGGAAGGGCTGCTGCTTGTGCTGCTGAACCTCCTGGTCGCCGTAGCCCTGGTAGGTGAGCGCCTGTGGGAAGCCTTGGAATGGGAGGGACATCACCTGGGGTGGAGGAGCAGGCCTGGACTGTGTGGGAGCAGGTTCCTCTGGGTCTGGAGGGTTGTGAAGCAGCTCGGTGATCCAGTCCTTCACCACCTGGTACTGTGGATCCGCCATTTCCTTGAGGGTCTGGTTGACAAAGGTGAGGAAGGGCTTGCGGTTGGTGGATGAGGAGTCGGTGTGGACCAGCTGAAAGAGGAGATCTATGCTGCTCCGGATGGTGTCCCTGATCTCCAGCAGGACAGTGTGGCTCTGCCCCTCCAGCTGTCCGGCTCTCTGCCTTTCTGCGGAGGCGGAGCTGAGGGGGGGTGGATGCGGCTAGGAGTGTGGTGGACTCGATGTCTCCTTTCTCCCACTGCACCAGGGAGTCCTCTAAGCACTCCACCATGCTTACCACACCTGTCTGCGGGTTCTCCGGCATGGCACGCTCCACAGAAACCTGCCCTGAGACAGGGACTGACTCTTGGCCGGAAGAGGACTGGCTCTCAGCAGGCTGCCGGAGAGAGAGGGTCGTGAGAGGGGCTGCTGGTGCTCCTCGGTGGCGGACCTCACCCTCCAGGAAGCTGCACCTGGCCATGACGTAGATCTCTCTGTCTGTCAGCTTCATAGTGGCCTGGCCAGATTTCTTCAGGTGCAGCTTCCCGTACCAGGTGTGCATGTGCTTCCACCAGCCAAGGAGCACCTCTGAAGTGTAACCCATACTCTCCGCCCTCTCTCTCCAAGCAGCCTGCTTCCGCTTGGTGTCCCTGTACAGTCGGTGTCCCTTCCGCCACAGATAGTCATTCTCTCTCAGCCACTCCAGCACCTCATCCTCGTGTGCCTCCTCAATGGAGTATTGCCTCCTCTCCTGTTGTTGCATACGCCTCTTCCTCCCTTTGACTGGACCAGATGGGCCCTAATCAGAGGGGCTCCCAGGTAGTAGGGGCTGCTTCTCCACACCACCAGCAGCAGCACCAGCACCAGCAGAATCATCATCATCATCATCATCCTCACCAGCAGGATCATAATTAGCATCATCATCCTCACCAGCAGGATCATAATCATCATCATCATCATCAGCAGCAGCAGCAGCAGCAGCAGCAGGACCAGCAGGACCAGCAGGACCAGGATCAGCAGTAGAGTAAGCACCAGCAGAGCCAGCAAGTCCATGGAGCACGAGCAGGACCAGGAGCACGAGCAGGACGAGCAAGACGAGGAGCACGAGCAGGACGAGCAAGTCCAGGAGCATGAGCAGGTCAAGCAGAACCAGGAGCAGTTTCAACAGTGTAAGCACCAGCAGAAGCACCGCCACCAGGAGCAGCTTCAGCAGAAGCCCCAGCAGAAGCAGAGTCAGGGGCAGGGGGCGGGAGGTTGGCCCTGTCCCTCTTGCCAGGGATGGTGACAGGTTGCTGAGGTTCCTCCCCATGGTTATGGGGTTGCTGGCAGGCAGGGAGGCTGGCAGGCACCAAGGCTGGCAGGAAGGCTGGCAGGAAGGCTGGCAGGAAGGATGGCAGAAAGCCTGGCAGGAAGGCAGGCAGGCAGGCAGGCAGCAAGGCTGGCTGGAAGGCAGGCTGACAGGGCAGGCAAGGAACTCGAAGTGTCCAGCAGCAGGTCTTTCCTCGGAATGCTGGCCACGTGCGAGCTGCTTCCCTTTATATCTGGGAGGCTTACGTAATACTTCCCCCCCGCATGCGCAATTAATGGTTGGCATCCATTCCGCTTCCGCTGTGCATCCGCTAGCCTTCCGCTGTGCATCCGCTTTATCCGTTGTGCATCCGCTGTGCATCCGCTTCATCTGTTCAGCATCCGCTCTGCATCCGCTGTATCCGTTTCCCGGAAGCCCTGCGGTTGCGAAATCCGCTCCCATCCGCTTCCATCCACTGGGCTTCTGTTCCGCATCCACTTTGCATCCGCCCTGCGTCTTCCCCGCGTCTGTGTTATCCGCTCCGGTTATGCAAATTTTTGCCCCTTTTAAGAGCGGATAATAACAGATGGAACATTTTGCTTGTCCGCTGTGTCCTTTTTGCTTCCGTTGGCCATTGTGACATGGGCTTAAGAAGTACTATTAGCTTAATGGAGATTTAGTTCTTAGTACTGTATATCTGTATATGATGGCAGAAAACATATAGTATTTCTTAAAAGTCCATAAAAATGCATTGTTAATATAAATACCATATGTATTATATGATGGCTACTTATGAAAAGCCTATGTATTACATTGGAATTTCATTCTCAGTTTTGTCTTTAATATGTCTCTTTAATATATATGTGTGTAAATATTCTGAAAGTGAAGATATATTATGTGTTTTGGAGGATATATTTTTCCTGTCTGTCTATTAACAGCCTTTAAAGAACAGAAAAGTGCAGCAAATTATTTACATATAAAAACAAGCAAATATTCATTTTTGTGCTGATCATTTCCCAATCATGAGCAGATATTCTACTGTTTCTTTAATACTGCCAATTTCTATTTCCCTTATCAGGCACCATGAATAACACACCTGTTCACTAACTGATTTCATGGCAGTCCCTTGTGTTTCTTATTGGATCCAGTCAGAACTTTTGTCATTGAAATTTGATCCTTTAAAAAAATAATAGAAGACCAACAAATTTACCATTTATTTTCAAATATTCCTGATTATAAAGATATGAAAGAAAGATTATAGATACCAGAGTTATAATAAAAAAGGAGCTGATTTACAATTGTATGTTTATAGTATTATAGAAAAAAAAATACTCTGAAGGCCTAGTTCATGACGCTCCAGTATATGTTCTTCTTATATTTTAACAACAAAGGTATTTATTTTCAGTTCACCCCGCCACTAGATTTATAAAAGGTGGTTTATAAAAGCCAGCAAACATAAAATATAAATAAAATATATCAGATACAAGCAGACAATTGTTAGTGTAATAATTTGCAATTATTACACATTATTGTAAGTATAATAATACAACAAAAATAATAATTTAATGTTCACTTTATATTGAGCAACAAATTCCTGAGCTTTCATTTTTATAATTAAGATGCTTCATGTATTGGGGTAGGGGTGTTCCATGGTTCAGATAATCCAAAGTTGTTATTATAATTCACGAAATGGTAATTTGTTGACATGGCTCTCATTACTTTGCTGAATAGCCTTTTTTTTAAAATCCAAATCTTTCTCTGACAGTATTACCAAAATTTAATGTCAAATCATTGAAAATTGATGATATGATTTTCTACTATTTTTATGCAAAACCATTGTTGTAGGGTTGAAATTCATCTTATTAAATTGCCATGAAACCACTACATTACTTTTAAGATGTATGTGTGTGGGAGGAGAGAAGGACAACCTTAAAAATACTGATCCCATTCACCTTGACCTCACCATTCAATTTTGTTTAATTGACTATTGCCTTTGGTAGAATTATCTCTAAAATGTGGCTAACATCAGCTTGTCAGCCTCTCCAATATAAGCTAACAAAACAGAATTCTGAAAAGCTTCTCCCTTTATTTACAGAATTCCTAGTGATATTCATCCATGTTCTGGTACAATGCTTTTGTTTTGGTTCCACTTAATCATGATGATGCTGCCAAAGCATTTGATTACTAGGAATGGATGAGTTTCACAGTGCCCTGAAAATGTACCCACTGCTTTTAAATATGCCACACTGCTTATTATTGTTATAATCAGTACACATTCATATAAATTCTACAAAAAATTAGTGTGGAAAACAGATACTAGTAAGATGATCATAAATTATATTTTTGTAAAGCAGTTGTCTTTTTGAAAGATTCTCTGTCATAACTGGACTTTATTTAAAAGGAAGCTTTTCTCATCAAAGAAAGACCAGCTTAAAGATAAAACATGATCAAAATGAATCATGCAGAAGTTTATCAAAGAGGAATTTCTATCAATTGACTGAATAAGTGCATTGGTCATCCCGTTCCACTTGTTTCATATGACAGAAGGGTTTTTTTTTCTGTTTAAGCTAGGAGCAAAAGCTGGCTCAATCTCACTGGCTACAAAGAGTTAGCTGGAGTTGGACCTGATTAGTACACTCAGATAGGAAACCATCCAGAAATCTCAAGGGACTAGTCTTGACTTGGGAATTGAGAAAAAACAATACCAAGAAAAGTATCCGACTATCATGAAAATGATTAGGGTTCAAGTACAATTTGAAAGAGAGATTTTATTGTATTTTTAGTAATGATGTACTTTTCAAAATTTTAAACTTGTACAGGAACATTGATATATATTATATAAATCTGCTATGTATCTTCAGCTTTTTTCAGAAAATCAAAAATATACAAAATAACTTTGTATTGAGCAGCTTATTAAATATTGATTTTCAAATTTGCATTAAATTTAATGCACATCAAATGTACATGAAAAAGATATCTGCAAATCTTAAGTTTTGTTTTCAGAATCTGAAAGGAGAGACAAATGTGACATAAGAACAGGATACATAAAAATGGAAGTTCCAGGAATCATTTGTCGAATTCTTATTTCACATGTTTGTGGTTTAAATGATTTTAATATTGTTAGTGTCATATTCTCTGTTTATCTCATTATTTCTCTTTTAAGCAATCTTAATTTTTTAAAAAGACAGGCAAAAATAGGATGCAATTTCTCATCATTTGGGAATTATGAAAGTATGATGAAAAGGAAAATAAGTATTAATGATAATACATTGGTAAAAAAAAATCAGTACACCAAATACAAGCTTGGTGGATATGACTTTATTGATGACCCTCACTCTGTCAAGGACCTTGGAGTACTCATATCAAATGACCAGAGCTCACTATAACAGCATTGCCAAAAAGGCATTAAGAGTTGTAAATCTAATCTTACGATGCTTCTCCTATGGTAATATTGAATTGCTAACTAGGGCATACAAAATCTTTGCTAGACCAATATTCAAATACAGGTCATCTATCTGGAATCCACACTGTATGTCAGCATTAGAATTGAGTGAGTCCAGAAGTATTTCACGAGAAGAATACTACACTCCTCTACACACAACAGAATACTTTACACTACCAGGCTTGAAATTTTGGGCTTGGACAACCTAGAACTACACCACCTACAGTTGGACAAGCATAGTACACAAAATTATCTGCTACAATGTCCTACTAGTCAATGACTACTTCACCTTCAACCGCAACAGTACAAGAGCACACAACAGATTCAAACTCAATGTAAACCACTCCAAACTTGATTGCAGAAAGTACAACTTCAGCAACAGAGTGGTCAATGCCTGGAAGACACTACCTGACTCTGTTGTTACATCCTCAAACCCCCAGTCCTTTAACCTTAAACTATCTACTATTGACCACCTCATTCCTAAAATCATTCCTGTAAGCAATTGACAAATAAAATAAATAAATAAATAAAAACTTTATTGTCTTTCTGGGAGAAAAAAGTATGATCTGGATTGACCTTAATGATCCATTAATTAAGGCAAAGTTGTTCTATTAAATCAAATTGCATTTTGATAAAATGCCATGAACAGGCTGAACAGTTCCCAGTAGAACCCTTAAAGGTAAACTAAACAACTGAACATATAAAGATAGAGCTGTAAATGAAAAAATATTTTAAAAGAACAGAAGGTAAGAAATATCAAGTGGGGAAAGCATTTTTGACAGTAATTGTAAATATTAATCAGGCTACAGTTTCCTTGAAACTGAAATCATGCACTTTTGATTTTGTCCATGGACCAGTAATGAGAAGCTTAAACCACTGATTTGCAATTTTTTATGCATTTGTCTAGAAGTAAGCCACACATAATTAAATGAGATTTAATTCTAGATATACAAATAATTTCAAATAGGGTAAGAAAAATAAACATATAATTACACAAGTATCAAATATTATTAAAATTAGGTATATGTTTTAAAAGATTTGAAAGATATTATTGATGATGATAAATGACCCCTGGATGCTTTTATTCAAAAGTTAAAGAGAGGAAAAGGTGAAGGGAGGAATCACCTATCAGATTCACATACATTAATCTAAATAAGCATCTGAGAAAAGCTACTATAGTGATCAATTTAGGCATTATATGAAGCATTACTTTGGATGTAAGGAACAATATAAAATCAAGACATTGAAAGATGAAAATACTGCATGCAAAATGGCTTTTCAGGTCACTGATGAAAATACTTCAGAACCATAAATGTGACCTTGTCAGATTGTGTGAAAGTGAATAAGCGTAACAACACATTATAGCCCTCACCAGTTTCTATTTGCACATAAGAAGAAGGTGAAGTATGAGTGCTAATGTGATCCGTATTCTGAGAATAGTGCCATTAAAATACATGGGAATTTCTTTTGACAAATTTAATGATAATCCAATTTTTAAGAAAGGCTTGAAAATCCAACAGTCATCTCAATGTCTACACATAGACAAGTGATAAACTACAGAACAGTGTAAAACTACTCACAAATGAAGCAGATGAGATAATGCTATTATAGACTTCAGTATAAAGGAAGTTAGGTGAATTAGAAAGTATGTCAAATATAATAGCAATAGCACTTAAACTTATATAATACTTTATAGTGTTTTACAGCCCCTCTAAGCAGTTTACAGAGTCAGCATATTGGCCCTAACAATTTGGATCCTCATTTTACCCACCTTGGAAGGATGGAAGGCTGAGTCAACCTTGAGTTAGGTGAGATTTGATCTGCCAAATTGCAGGCAGCCCTCTGTCAGCAGAAGTAGCCTGAGTACTAACCACTGCGCCAGCAAGGCTCCTGATGAGAGTTATCAGCTAATTTAAGGAGAATTTTAGAAGCCAACAATAATGCTTTGATTCAACTGACATCTGACAAATACAAATTGTAATACTTTGTGTGGGTTTGGTTCACCATATTCAAATCCTCAAAAGTCCTGCTTGCACAAAAGCAAGGTGGAGTCTAAAATTAAGCAATATAGTTGAGAATCAAGTACACATATTAAAATTTGGTGCAAATTGGCAGGGGGTGACAGAAATAAGAAAACTAATCTGGTGCTAATGATCTCATTACACAGGTTATAACTAGAAGAATTATAAAATATATTTTATAATATAACATAGTGCTAATTGTATCTTCCAAAAATGTAATGGTATATGCGAAAGATCTTTCAGATGCCAGCTAAGATACAAGGGAACAGGCTCAGAAGAGACCTTTCCTAATTTTTCAGGCTATTTATGAGACAAGGGGGCAAATGATTCTTTCAGACTTTTAAGATTTTGATAATGTAACTTTATAATATAGAATGTGAACATAATCAAAAAACTGGCAAAGAAACCAACAGTAAACAGCCCAACCAAAGAATCTATAAGACTATGCCTAGCAACCTGACAGGGGAAGCCAGTAAAAATAAATTGACAGAAAATCACACTCCTTAGGTTGCACTGATTTTCTATTTTCTTAAGCATCCAAAGGCCAGATAAGGAATAATGGATGGAAACTGAACAAAGAGAGATTTAACCTGGAAATAAGCAGAAACTTTCTGATAGTGAGAACAATCAACCAATGGAACAGCTTGCCCTCAGAAGTTGTGGGAGTGCCATCACTTGAAACCTTCATTTGTCAGAAATGGTGTAGGGTCTCCCGCTTGTATGGGGGATTGGACTAGATGACCTATAAGGTCTCTTCCAACTCTCATTATCTATTATCTGTTATAACTGATGATGTTACCTAGTTTGGGTAATTAAATTGCAAGAAAACAAGCAAGCTCAGAAAGCAGCAAGGATCTTAAATTTCAACCCTGAGCTACAAATATTCTCCTTTATCACTAGAATGTATTTATCTGTTCCCTAGAAAGCATCTCTTTGCCATTTTCCAAAGTTATTTTCCTCATGCCATGACAAAAAGCTACTATAGGTAGAGATAGGAATTAAGGGAAATTATAAGAAATATCTTAGTATTTAGTAATGGAAATAAAGGAAATCAGACATAAAGTTTAAGTAAAACACAGTATTCCTAAGCAATAAAGAAGCAAAAACAGATTTCTTCCTGAGCCCTTTGGCCCGATGTGTTTTCAGATCTTGCATCCCCAGGGGAGACAAGCAGATTGAGGTACCAAGGAGTCAGGCTTTTGAACTGATAGCTTGGCTCAGAATGCCCATATGTCTGACCAATCCAGAAATAACCAGCCTAGATCCAAGACTTGTAGAAATGAACAGGCTTCATTCTAAGGGAAACTTTTGCAGTTTGGTTATTTAAAAAAAAATACTACTGTCCTGTCAGAAAACTGCTCAGTATGCTAGTATGAATCTCTGAGAGAGACTCTCTGCTATATTTCCTTAAAAATATTCTTTCTGTATTATTTTATTTCTATATTATTTTTATATAATCGGATGCATGTGAGAAAAATAATCTTAAAACTCCCATCTTCCAGTTGAAGATCTGGTACCAGTTTTGTTTAAAATAAATTGTAAAGTTTCTGGAAAAGATCATGCTTGAGACATCTCTAGGGAGCCAGCAGCTCAAACCAGAATAGTTTCTGTGTTAAAACAGGAACTACACAAAGCAAGAGACGAATCACCCATTCTAAACTTCATTCTAAATGTGCTGCTCCAGTCAAGCATGGTTCCAATGTTTTGTATACTGCTTATAGCTCAAAGGAAAAAGAAAATAAAAACTGCTCTTTTTATATATATTCATGGTTTCTTTCTATTCCCTGGCTTTCAGAACTGACTTGTTTTAAGCGTGTTTTTGATAGATTATTTCCAAACTATCATGCTGGTACAAGTCCAATGACCGACTTTTTATTAACAAGGGTCTTAATAAAGCAAAGGGAATGTAGGTGTGTTAAATCTCCCCTAATACACAATGTATGAAAGATAGATAACAATAGAAACAGTTCACAAGAAATATATCTGCCTGAAAACAATGCTAATAAGCTGAACCTTTGACTATTTTCTATCTAATTACAATCGAGATATCTCAAATAATAATAATAAAAAAACTTATACAAAAGACAAATGTCCAGATTATCAAAGATTCTATGCAGTAACAAGTCAAAGAGAGGTAAAGTTGGAGATGGAAGATCAATCTAAGCCTAAATTTTCACTGAATGCTAATAGTTGAACAGGCCACAACAGGTGTAACAGATGATAAGAGAGTGGTCTAAATAAATGACATTTAATTTTTTAAATTGTGGTCATCAGAAAATGCTTCCTGCCTCTCCAATGTTTCCTTTATAAAAGTGATACTGGAGAAGCTTTAATATTCCTACCTTGTTCAGATAGTTATAGTTAGAGGGCAGTTAGAGGATAGACAAGAGAAGAAAACTCTGTGTCATGTACAATTTTGGACTCAAATACATTTATTTTGAAATAAGATCTTGTGGAATACATTCCATTTTGTGGAATGCATGAAGTGATTTATTACAAACAGTAGGCATTAATGCAGTATATACTGAGTAGATTGAATAGGTATTAGTTCATAGAATATCTTGAGGTTTTGCTTCTGCTGATTTTTAAAGTAAGCTCCAAATGCCAAGTAACACATGAGCTATTGTGAATGTGCCATATACCCCTGCTTCACCTTTCTTTCCACCTTCTTTTCCTCTCTTCTTCCTGCATTTTCTATTGTTTTGAGTTTGTGTGTTTTTTATAATTTTAATTGTAATGCTTAACACATTTATTAATTTTTAAAAATACTAGATAAAAATAGATGTAGAAAACAAACTGGGAAGTATTATGGGATTTGAATCTATTAATTTTTTTCAAGCTTATTTATGAATTAAAAAATAAATAAAAGCAAATTTGCCAGATCTTTCTTCAGATGTTACACTGAAATAAAATCATCAAAATACTGATTGATAATTATATTCTCTATTTGAATAGAGAATACAAAGTACTAGGTACAAATGTGATGAATATTATACTATCTTTTATTTTAGTATACCTTTTGGGTGATTAAATATTAAAGCAATCTGAATGTTTTATCACCTCTAAATATTAATAAATGTCATTCTAGATATTAAAGAAATATTGTACAAAATATTGTACTCAAGTTCATCATATTGATATTTATGATCAATGTATCAATTGCAAGATAAAATAATATATTTTATTTCAATATATCTATTATTGATATATCATCATAATTATCTTTCTGAAAAAGAAACTCAGAGATATTTCACATTGAAAATATATTCAAAAGTTTAATAAAATCTTAGACAAGACACCTAATCAAATGTTCATAATTTAGCCAGGAATATTTATATCCTTAAGAGTTTATTTTATGTTAAGATCAAATATTTTCTCAAAACAGTTACAATATACAGTGTATATTGGACTCTCCAAAGGATGTATTTGAAAGAAAGAACATCAAATTTTCTTATTGGAGATATAATAAATGTTATGCATGTTCATATTATCACCTGGAATCACTGGTAAATGTACAAAATACTCCTTCCTCCGATTTACCCACAACAACATTGTGGGGTGGGTTGGACTGAGAGAGAGAGTGACTGTCCTAAAGTTACCCAGTGGGCTTTCATTCCTAAGGTAGGACTAGAACTCATAATCTCCTAGTTTCTAGGCCAATACCTTCACCACTATACCAAATTGGGCCTGTGACTAATTCCTCTCTTTAAAATCTCATTTCCTTTCTTCCTAATATTCATGTAATCTTTTATACTGTAAATCTCCTACTCCTAGTTTTTTAAGTTTTTTAAATTTCCTTTCTTCTTCTAAGTCATTTCATTTAGGCTTGCGCTCTTTGGATCAGCTCTACTTACATAGAGGAGATTTCTTATGTCTCTTCCTTTCCCTTTGATTAATGTACATTCCTTGCACCTAGTGTTGCATTTTTGTGTTATTTTGCACCACAATGCTTTATTTATATATGTATATTCAAATTCTAAATTTCTCTTTCTCCTCTCCAAAATGATCTTCACCTTTTGATTTCTTTAAGGAATCCCCTTAGCCTACTAAGCTATTCTTTATCCGGTATTCCACTTACCTTGCTTTTCCTTTTCCTTTTCCTTCCCCTTTCTCTTTACCTTTACATCCTCTTTCTTCTTCCTATATTACACATCTTGGGCACCCAAATTCTCAGGACATAAGTTGTTTATTTTCTCCTTATAGAAAACATTACTAGTTTTCACCAGCTTCACTCATTTCCCGAACTTTATTGCAACCACATAAATCACAGATATGCAGTAATTTTTCCTTCTCCTTTTCATGAATAAAATGTTGCTATAACAACAATTTAAATCCAGCTTGTGCTTCAAACAACTGCAGTAAATTTGCGGACAACCTTATGGAGCTCCTAAAAGGTAGCTCATGGCCAAGTATGCTGAGAAAAATATATACTATAATAGGTTTAACAGTAGTAGGGTAATCAGAGCAGTTGATAGGTGTTGTAATGGGAAAACTCCGACTAAGTGAGAAACCTGAAATTAGCAAATGCAATAAACATACAGAGATGCATATTGAGGTAATCCTAGTATGTGTCAAGCAAAAGTAATAGGAACTGTATCGGAATGTGCTTCCTTATCATTTGTTCAAACAATTGATTTTCCTCCTGATTTGAGGCAGGATTATCTTCAATAATATCCTGTTTAACTAACATAAATCCATAAATTATTGAGAGTATAGATTTAATAATAAGAAGGACAATAAAGAGGGTAATGCAATACAAGTTGTTTATTTTGTTGTATGGTTACTAAATTTGAAAAAGCAAGGTGATTTGGAAAAGGGGAGAAAGTGGGAACATACACAATGTCACTAAAGAATTTAATCTTACATAGTCTATACGCTGCAATCAAACTGCAGATTAAAACACTAAAAATTAGAATTATGCAGGAAAACTATTTTATTAGTTGAAAGTAAAGGAGAATTAGAAGAAAACTCATTATGAAAGAAAAAATAGAAAGTGAAGAATACAGGTAAATGTTAAATATCAAGAAAACAAAGGATATGTCAACTAATATGTTCATTTAATTTATACTTAATAGCAAAGAAGTAAAAATGATTTGCTTTTTGGGCTTAGCAGTAGAAAAAATAAACCGGAGAACTAAAAAGGAGATTGCTAAAACAAAAGCAATGACAATAAGGTCATATCATGAATAATAAGGACATTACAAGGATAAGAAAAAAATCATCATTGATCTTTTTAGTAGTAAAGTATGATGGATGGAAACAGAATTATAAGGAGTAAAAGAAAGGAGAAAGCTGCTTTAAAATTATGGGTTTGATTACTAAAAATAAATCCGCAATGGTCTGTAAAAAGAATAAATCAATCAATTCTGGATCAAACAGATTACTCCTTTGAAGTGGTGATCAGCAAGCTGAAATGTATATGCTTTGGGCATATGATAGGAATGGATAAGAAAGTGTAAAAAAATCATTATGCCTGATAATTTGGGGAAGTCAAAGAAAGAAAAAGTGGCATGGACATGGTCAAAGAAAACTACAAAAATGTCTTCAGAAGAGCTACAAATTGTTGGTAGAGACAAGTTAAGATGTCCTTGCTGATGACACTTAGGAAACATAGCTAAAACGCCACAAGTTGTCTTTTTCATATAGTATCTTACCCCTGTGTTCGGTTTGGTTTTAAATGGATGCTTGGCCAAACCATTTGTGTCACAACATAAGTAGTTTTGATAGACACATACTAGAAACTTATTGAGTGATTGTCACATTGTTGCCTGGAAGTCAGCATTTTGGTCTGGTCTTACAAAGGATTTTTTTCCATTTCATTTAAATAAACCAGCATTATATAAATGAATATAAATAAGGAGGTTTTTTTCTAGCATTTCTGAAGATCGGATTTGAATAAATGCCAGCATTTATTCAAACAGCATTTGCTTTGTTTTATTATGCTGAATTTTGTTCAGAATTTCACCTTGACACAATAAAAAAGCATTCAAATTGGGTATTGGCCTTTTTTACTATGTAGTTTCTGCTGTATGAGCTATAAAGACAAATGTTTTTTTACTACTAGTCTTTTGTTTTTACAATTGTTATGTTTGATGGTTTTCTGTCTAAAGGATAACTGTTAATATAATAAAACTGAATTATTTTGAAATGAAGGTTATGGTAAGATATTTGGCTGGCATTTCAAGTGACAGTAGCTACATTTTATGAGTCAGTATAGAACTAGGGAGACACAAACTATGGAAAGTATTTTTAATTTATTTTGAACCACTGTTACAGTGAGATAATATTTCATTTTAAAAAGTAAGGAAAACATATAGTCTCATGAAGAATTATTCATGGCTGGTTTGTAAATACAATGGAATTAAGAAATAGCTTGTGTTAAGGAATAAAAAAATGTAAAAGAAAGAAAGAAAAGTCATGTTCCCTATTTCCTTGCTTAAAATATCTGAAAATAACTTGGATAATTAACCTTAATATAAACAGAACAACTGTTGTAAAGATATTGGCAGATATTGTAAAGATATTGGCATTTATGTTACATGATTTGCTATCCTATTACCCAAGGGTGGAGGCAAGGGGGGAAGGTACGCAGGAAATCACCCTGTCTTTGCAGCATTGGTCATGTGACTGAGTGGGCATGGCCAACTGTCACAAGATGCTGCACCATCTTGCCAAGTTAGCCATACCCAACTAGTACATGATCACTAAGCCATGACGACCAAACAAGCCACGCTCACAGAACCAGTAGTAAAAATTTTGAATCCCACCACTGGTGCATATGTGCTTAGCTGAAGATATCTGTGTTATCCTTTAAACTGATAATTACTTGAGACTTCTCAGTTAACTAGAATAAAGTTAATATCTTTAACTTTTTTGCCTTTTGTATTTGGTTGGAACCTTCATATTACCTTTCTCTAAGTTCTTTTTCACTGAATGGAATGCATTTCTCATAAAGTATAAACTACTTAAGTTTTCCATGTTAACTTTCGGCTGTTAATTGCTTAAGATCTCTATAATAGCTTGTACACTGCTAACTGTATATGTAATAAACATCAAGATAACCTGACTCCATATGCCATTGGTTTCATTTAAAACAACAACAACAACAACAATAATAATAATAATAATGCTGATAATGATGATGTCATTTTAATTGATTTTTTTTTCAGATTTACACAATCCATAACTCTATTTAATAATACATCATACTTAAATATTCTTTCAAGAAGAAGCTTGAGGCAACACAATTGGTGTTGATGTGTTCAGTTACAATTGGACTGATGTTTCTCCAATCCCTTCCTGCCCAGTTCTCTTGTCTAATTCTTCAGTGCTGTTTTGGCTGCAAGGAAAACCAGAGCTCTTGCTGGCAAAGACTTCACCTTCACCTTTACTTTCACCTACACCCTCTGTGAATTGGACAACTCCACAAGAGAGTTCAAAGTCTTGAAACTAATTAGCCTGTTTCCAGTGTAATGCATGTAAGTGAAAGCATAATTGAAAAGACTTGGCTTTTCTTCAGCCTCTATGGAAAGAATTTTTCAAGGAAGTCCTGGATCATCTGCTTCTCCTTGAGGACTGCTTACTATATTGAGGAATGCAATATAGCTTCAACATATAGTCTCCTTTTGACCATTTTCAATAATTACAGCAGCATACGCACTGTGATTTGACACAAGAATCAAATCACAAATTCAGAGCCTTCAACATCATTTATCTGCCTGCTGCAGCTTGACTGTATCAATCCAGTCAATCACTATAAGCCAAGAGAAACAAAATCTACCTTTTTGCTGCCATTTATAGGTTGATGGGTAGCAGGCAGAGTGAAATTATAAGGACTCATTCAATTTTATTACATCAGATAGGATATTTTTTCCTAAGGCCAACAATATGACTTTACAGACTCCTATTCATTATTTGTAGTCTACAATATCATTAGTTATACAATTTGGCATACCTCCACTTATTATTTCTGCAGATTTAGCACCTGCTTACATTTTTTTTTAGTAAAGAGAATATCATTAAGTAAAACCAAAATAATTTCTGCAAGAAGAGCAATGGAATAGCTTAGACAGAAAAACAGGTGTTTAGAGTATACACATTTTAGTCATGCTGACATAATATTTTTATTGCAACATTTTTGTCATTACTTAGAAGGAGAAAGAGCAGAAAAATAATAAGCTTGGGACACATTTTCTGTATTCTAGATGCTTGTCTAAATTTTATAAAACTGTAGTTATTCTACCATAAACAGGGATGCACAGAATGCAAATTTCACAGAATCATGGATTTGCAAGGAACTGTTTACTACTCAGTTCTGGAACCTAATTTAAAATTCTTGTCATCTTTCCTTTCATAGTGTGAATGTATCAAACAAAAGGAAAACCACATCTTTATTTGTAATTGCTTCACTCGCAAACTGATCCTTTTGTTAGACAGTATCATTAACATTCAAATGGGACA
Organism: Laticauda colubrina; assembly: GCA_015471245.1. NCBI lineage: Eukaryota > Metazoa > Chordata > Lepidosauria > Squamata > Elapidae > Laticauda > Laticauda colubrina. The sequence goes on along the minus strand of BLBF01000006.1, from coordinate 50,184,402 downwards.
TATGTTTCAATAATATAAAAGCATTATTCTGTGACTTTATCCATATTAATGATTTATATGGTCATCTAGACATTGCTATGTGGTTATATAACTAATCCAGTCTTTATATTTCCATAGCAATGGCAGCTATAACTACGACCAGAAAAACCTTTGTAAGATATTTTTATATTAAATGGTGATGCAACCATCATAATGACATGAGGTAAATCTAACCTAGAGGTGGTTATGTCAGAATATATACATTAGAACCTTGACATCATTAATTCCTGATTACCTTTTTGGTATCCTTTAATTCTGTTTAAGTCTTCAAAACTCTTTATCCACACAGAAAAAAAATGAAATTAATTCTTTCCCAGGATTCTGAAACTGCCTTTATTGCTGTAATCAAAAATTATATTCTCCCTTACTTGTATCCGTATTACACACATGCTTCTATCACATTTGGCATCTAATACATTACAATTCTTATATTCATATCACATATAAAATGTGATATTTTCTTTGGTTCTTTAATTCATACTCCTTAAATGAAGAATTTTATATTAATATTTTTATTTACTCTTTTATTTAAAAAAATACTGTCAAAAAATAAATTAAAAAAGAAACAGCAATATGCGAGGATAAGGATACATACATACAAATGCATATACACATACACAAGAGAATGTGAAAAAATAAACCAAAGGAAACTATATCATTTTTACAGTAAATAGTTACACTTCTATATACACTTATCTAACTTGATTATTATTTAATCTCATACATATTTGTAATACATTTGTATAAACATCATGTCTTTTTCTCAACTTTTTCTTTTTCACTTATACAAGTGAACCTCATATTTCATTATACTTGTCTATACAAAGTCACATCTATAGCTAATTTGTATAGCCCTCATAAATAGGAAATATAATCAATCAATTCAATGCAATGTCAGCCTCATGGTTGTAGTAAGCAACAAGGAGTATAAATTTATACTGTCCAGTTGTCAAATTCCAAGTGTGAAGTATATAGTTTAAAAGAATATTAACCTTTGAAAATTTTAGCTTTTGTCACATAATCATACTTTTCATCTATTTTCTCCTGCTGAACAAGATAATTTTGAATGTTGTGCATTTGCTCAGGAATTTATATATTCTGCAGTATATTGTCCATGTCACTGTCCATGCATAAGGAAAAGTTTATATACTAAATTATATTCTCTCAGTCCCCCCTTTTCTGCCACCCCTCCCTCTAGCCTGATGTTACTAGTCTCTGACACCAATATCCTATCACTATATATTTCCCCTTGCTGAGATTTTTGTTTTATTTTATTATAAAAAAACATGTGTAAACTTGGAAAGCTCTTCATATGTTCATATGCTCCATCACAATTGCTTTCTTTGTGTAATGGACCTATGTCTGCTGGTGTTTCTACTGGTTGGTACAAATAGATTTCTTTTCAGTTCTGCAGGGTTCCATTTTATATATCCCATGGCTCTGAATCAAAATGAACAACTGCTTTTTCTCACTGCTATTATATATTATTTCATAAAAATCTACAATATAAGATATTATTGATTAAATTGCACATATGAATAAAAGCAAAGCAAATATGCATAATATAGCTTACAATAGTAATAGGCAAGTTATTACTGACTCAAAGCACATGTAAAAATGGGAGACCATCTGACAGGAGCAGTCCAAAATGGCTACCATATAAGCCTTAATTTTTTACAAAAAGTTTTATATCATGAGAATAGTCAGTAAAAAAAAAAGTACTTTTATCAGAAGATAAAAATGCCCAAATATATTCTGTATCATTCTAGTAGAATTGCTATACACCCCAAATAACATCAGGAGCCACTGTTTTTCATATTAATATGCAAAAAAGCCCAAACTCACCTCCCAAAACCAGTCAGGCAGATGCTGAGGGACTACTGGAAACACATAGGAGTCAATGTCACAATGCATCTTATACCTAGCTCAAAATCATATATAGATTTCCATTACATATATTGGAATTTACTGAAGAGTAAATATTCATAGAAACTTTCATAGAAAGAGCAGAAAGGAATTGACTGATTTAATGGCGCTTTTTTTCAAAATAAAGTTTTGCATGCACATTTTTCAGGATTCCATTCCCCCCCACCCACCCATATGCCATTTTACTGTATATTCAATACTCACAGTAAGTAGAAGATGTAAGAGATGCGAAGAAAAATCTTACCAGAAAAGATAAGGAAAGTCACAATTGGCTTTACTTTGATAGGAGATCACAAGGATATACCGGGGCTGTAAACTATACTGGAAAGCAAAGAAACTTCACAGAAGAAAGCTGGAACAAATCATTTCTATATTGCTGTTCAAATCCTCCCAATAAGATGGATGTGCCCTTAGAATCATTAGCAGCTGAACCCAACTTGAATCGTGTTATTTAGTTTATCCTGTTATCATTTTCTTAGAAATACTCCTGGTTATGAAAGGAATGCAATTACAAGACAATTTTGGAGCTTTCTTTCAATTAGAAATGTTATTTAACTTACAGTTCAAACTTAAACCTGATTCAAAGGGCTCAGCTCTCTGATACTGCTTTCAAATGAAGAACCTTGTAAGAAAAGTTCCAAACTTGATATACCCACTGCGAAAATATCAGTAGAGGCACAAAAGAAAGAAATATTTCAAATACAGTATTTAAACTACTGAGAACTCTTCTTACATTGGCTTTTGTCTACATTTCAATATACATTAATGTTTGGGGATTTTCAATTTCAGTTCTTTTCTGCTTAAAAATACAGCCTCAAGAAAAAATGATGAAATCTTATAAATGACCTTTATTTGTACTTGGTATTATTTGTCATTTAAAGTTTTTCACTAGACTTGCTAAGATAACACTCAACAATGGAGTTCTAGAAGTATTAATGTGGTAAGTTTGTGATGAAAACAGTATAATGAAGAAATGATCTTGCTAAATTAATGCTTGATTACAGCACAGCTTAGAGAGTGATTGGAAGACATTGCAATTTAATTTTACCAAATTACAGGTGAAGATTAATAATATACCTATGTAATTGAATGTGTCTTCTTAATCAGAGAAGCTGAATACTTTACCTTGGTAAAGTAGCTTATTCTGATTTCTTCAAGAATTGAAAATATAGTAGCTATAAGCTTTACATGCTACTTTTATCCAATAATCTTCCCCAACTTTCAATAAGTACAATACTATATCATCCATTACCTCATCAATTATAGCCATGATGAAGATAAACGTAGCCAGACATTTCTGTGATGTGTCAGGAAAAGGAATGGTCAAATAGAAATTATATGTGAAAAGTCAAATCATATAACAAGATTTGTTGGTTATAATTGCTATATGTTGAATATGAAATATGTGATTAAAAATATTTGCCAAATAAATAGTGTTGTTTTTTTTATGCCAGTATTTACAATGACCTACATTATACCCAATAGAAATCATTTCCCACTAGAAGAACTCAATGTAGCAAGTGTCCAAATTGATGCAGTAAAAGAGAAAATGCAAGCTTTCAACTCCTGCATGATTTGGAACAACCAGTTGTTGCCTGTGGCATATGAATTAATGCTGAACCAAATGTTCACTGCTTAGAAATTTCTGCATATTTGGACAGCTTATGCAACATATAAACAATAGATATTTTAAAATACCTCCTATTTTAAAAATTAGTAGCAGGTACCAAACATTGAAGTAGAGAAGATGAAATGTTAGGGAAAGAATTTATTTTATATAGCTTTAGTGATAAAGATTCAGGTATTCAATTTCTGACAAAGCCACATTACTATTTCAAATTTATTTATTTGTTTTTATTTATTTATTTGATTTGTTAATCACTTCCAAGATAATAGATATAAATATAAACATGAATAAGAATACAGGAAATAGGTATGAATAAATGGGTACAAAAGGACAGGGACAGTGGGCACAATTGTGCACTTATGCATGCCCCTAAGAGACCTCTTAGGAATGGGGTGAGGTCAAATCATAGTCTACTATAGAATTGAGCTACTATGTTACTGTTCCTTATATAATTGAAGTCAGAATGACTAATAAAAATGTCATTACATTATCACCATACTCAGATGCACTTCAAGTGGCCGTTTCCAGGATGCTTCTCCCTCTCTCCTTTTCACTTTTCAAAGACAAGAGGAAAGAAAAGCAAGTCATAAAACTCTTTGCAGCTTCTTCTACTCATACCATTTTCTCCTGGAGATTACTAGTTGGAAAGTCTTGAAGGTCTTTCGACACAAAACCATGTCCAGAGCAGGATTTGTCCAGAGGTGGTATTCAGTAGGTTCTGACCAGTTCTCCAGAAATTGGTAGCAGAAATTTTGAGTACTTCAGAGAACTGCAAATACCACTTCTGACTGGAGATTTCACAGTATCCTTCCCTGCCATGCCCACCATGCCATGTCCACAGAACTGGTAGTTAAAAAAAAAACTTGAATCCCATTTTCTAATGGCTCAGTGCATTCCCTGCCTTCTCTGTAGCCCTACCAATTCATGCAGCAGCATAATCCCTAAGATTTCTGACTGAAGACAAGAAAATCTGTGAGATCCCTAAAATCGCTAACTGAAGATCTGAAGTAACAAGAGAAGAGTAACTTTCTGCCAAAAAACTTTCATCTACACTTTTAGCCTAACATATACCTTCTTCCTACATACCCCAGAAGCTATCAAAACCAAATCTTCTCTTTCTATCCCACATTATTCTCTTCTAGCCCTATTTCTTTTCAATTTAACTGATTAACTGATCTTAACTAATTGATTAATTAATTTTTAAAATTTTTATCATTAGTGATTAATAGATTATTATAGATTATTAGTGACTAGTGGTTATTGTTTAGTTCATTTAACTGTTTTAAATATTAGTATAATTAGAATGTTTAGTGCAAATTAGTGATTAAGGCAATTAATTGACTAGTGGGTTTTGTGATTAGTGTAATTAATTATTAGGGTGATTTATGAGTTAAATTAATTGATGAGTGTGATTGGTATAATTGACTGTTAGGTTTGATATTGCTTTATTGATTACAATAATATCTTGTTTGATTGAACAACTCAATCAACAAACCATCTCAACAAACCCACCATGCCAGGAAAACATCCGGTGTCAAACCACAACCTGAAAAGAAAGATATCCATACGAAAGAATCAAAAGACTCCTGCTTTTGCGTTATATGTAAAGAAACTTTTAAGTTTTAATGAAGATTACATCAAATGTCCCCTTTGTGACAACTACGCTCACTGTAATTGCATAGGATTACCCAAGCAAATGGCTCTATTCTTAAAATCATCTGCCAATGCTTTTCAATATTTCTGCTCACTGTGCAGACCTGAACTAGACAAATGCATTGCCCTGTTGATTGAAAGAGTTGACTCCATTGAAACACGTGTAACATCCCTTGACAGCATTGTAGCATCCCTGGACACTATACAAGCAAGATTAACAAACCTTGGAAAAAAAGAGACAGCACAAAAAAAAAAAGAACATCAAACAACGACAAACCATATCTCTATCCAACAACCGCAACCAAAATGCAATCCACAAAAAACCACAAATCCTACAAATATTGATATCTCCTTATGTTTATTCTTATTTCTATTATATTGTGTTAGACAAAATAAAATAAAATAAAATAAATGTCTTATGTCTCTGAAGCTCCATTAATACAGAACATTCTTTCTATGGTACTTGGTTAAATTTGCCATATTTAACATTTATCTCCAGCTGCTTGAATCTTGCTTAGCTAAATACCATTCTAAGCTGTTCAGACATTTTTATATTTAAATATTAGGCAATTTGAAAAGTGCTCCAATGATTGAGTACCCATAATTCCAGGGGAAAAAAGTTCTATTGCTTAATAATCCTAAATCAGTAAGTGTGAATTTCTCTTGGTAAAGTTTATACCTACAAATTCTTAGCATACTATCAAGCACTATGGAAAATATACTCAAATGAAGCTTTATTTTTCTCCATTAGATTAGGGTGACTGCTATACTCCAAATTTTAGCAGCTGAATTTGGTGCTTTGCATCCCAGCATCAGGGGATGTTTTTAAGAGATTTCAGTGAAAATAAATTACTGGAATTTGATAAATTGCATATTCTTAAGCCCCTGTCCCACTGCACCAACAGATGAAAAGAGGATGTAAAACGGAGAAAAACACTTGCCATCCATTGGTTAACGCGATGCATCCGTTTTGTACTCACTGCATACGTTTTGCTTCCTCTTTATCCGTCCAGCAGCCGTCTATTGATGTTTCATCCGCTCAGAGGGTTTTGAGCTGCTCAAAACTTTTGCGCAGAAAATGTATCCAATTCATCCATTCTGCATCTGCTAGGCATCCGCTAGGCATCCATTCTGCATTCGTTTCGCATCCGCTATATCCGCTAGGCATCTGCTTTGCATCCGCGCAACTCGATCCGCTCCAGCGGTAAACAGACGCAGGCAGGAAGCGGAACGGATGTGGAACGGATGCAGAACGGATACACAACGGATGCAGAATGGATGCAGAATGGATGAAAGCAGATGCAGCTCGCAAAGAAAGCATTTAAAATGGAAAAAACGTTCGCAGAGGGGACCTATCTCAGATATTAAGGATGTCTAGAGGATGCCTAGAGGATGCAAAGGGACACATAGGGGAAAACCTATACTGCCTTTAAAAAGGGGGAACAACTCATCTGGATCTCACTTTCAGACCAGCAGCCCAGCTGCGTAGACCTCTGCAGCCTTCATCTGACTCTGACTTTTCCACAGCATCCAGTCATGTCCACCATGGATCGTAACAAAGTCCTTTTGGCAGCCACTATCATTCTGCAACAGTGCGAAGCCATCTACAGGCTCTGTGAACTCTACTATGGGAAGAAAAAGAGGTGGCCAAGAAGCGTCTGGGTACGAAGATGGATCACCAGAAGAGCAGAGTACGGACTGTACAACAAGCTGATGGTGGAGCTCAGGAACGAAGACCCTCGTGCATTCCAGAACTTCATGAGGATGCCACCAGCCATGTTTGACGAAGTTGTGGAGTGGCTGAGACCCAGGTTGACCAAGCAGAGCACCAACTTACGGCCCAGCCTGGAATCTGGGCTCAAGGTGGCACCGACACTGCACCACCTGGCCTCAGGGACCACCTACAGGAGCATGCAGTACGGCTTGAGGGTGCCACACAACACCATCAGCATTGTGGTCAGAGAAGTGGTGCAGGCCATCATCGAAGAATTCCTGGAAGAGCTCCTTCAGTGCCCCTCCACTGAAGAAGGATGGAAGAAAGTTGCAGAGCAGTGGTATCAGAAGTGGAACTTCCCCCACACCGTTGGAGCCATAGATGTCAAGCCCGTGGCCTGCAAAGCTCCAGCCAAGTCGGGATCCACTTATTTAAACTACAAGGGCTTCTTCAGCATCATCCTCTTTGCGATGGTCGATGCTGACTACAAGTTCATGAACATCGATGCTTCAGGCAACGGGTCAGCTTCATATGCCCAGGTATACAACGCCAGTGACCTCAAGGAGGGGCTAGAATACAACCTCATCGTGGGCTTCCCAGATCCAGACCCCCTGCCCAATGAGACGCAAGACGTGCCCTACTTCATCATGGGGGATGACGCCTTCTCCCTCAGAATCTACCTCATGAAGCCCAATACCTCCAGATGCCTCACCCGTGAAGAGAGGATCTTCAACTACAGGCTGTCCAGGGCAAGGCGGGTGGGGGAGAACGCATTTGGTATCCTGGCCAACAGGTTCCAGGTACTTCTCACCACCATGCAGCATCGCCCACAGACCATGAGGAGGATCGTGGAAGCTTGCTGCATCCTGCACAATCTCATGCGCACCCGCTACTCAGTCTTGCAGAACAGGCTCGTGGACCTCCAACAAGGCAATGGGGACATGGAGCCTGGGGAATGGAGGCAAGGGCGAAACCTGATAGACACTGAAGATGTGCAAGGCCCCAACAGAGCCTCACGTGAAGGGAAGAAGCAGCGCAACCTCCTGAAACACTGGTGCAACTCCCCCAGCTGGACCGGTGGAGTGGCAAGACAGGATGATAGATGATTAAAGGATGCTTCCTTCAGCCTGTCTCATCACACTGATGAGATTTTGCCATGTATGTTGAGTGGCCCAACAATGAGCAGGGCATTTAATAAAGAGTTGTGTTTATGTTGAAATGTGTTGATGAATGCATACATTGTTATTAATAATGAAGGGCCATAGGTGTGGCACCTGGGAGGGTGGACCACGCAGTCCCACTATGCTTGCACTGGAGATTTATCTATCCCACAGCTATCTTAACCCATCCCACAACTATCTTAACCCATCCCAAAGGTATCCCTGCCCATCCCACTGCTATCCTTACCCATCCCAAACGTGTCCCTGCCCATCCCACTGCTATCTTAACCCATCCCACAAGCATGCAAAGGCTTAAACTATTTATAAAAGTTTCCACCAAGACTTTATTAAAAAAAAGAAATGAAGCAAGTGTGTGAATCAAAGATAGACTTTATTAACAACAAGCTGTAAAAGAAAAATGACCCAAGTCAAGTGTCCAAATAAAGTCTACAGGTAGCCAGCCAGCCAGCCAGGCTCTGGCACTCCTCTTGTTCACTCAGAGGTGTGCCCAGTCTGAGGGGTGAAGGGTCCAGGTGCTGTGGAGGTGGTTGCTGCTGGAGTGCTGGTCTGAGGCGTCATTGGGGTGCCTGGCCCCGAGAGGACAACAGGTGACGGTGTGTTGAGAAAGATCTCAGACAGCTGGCTCAGACCCGTGATGTTGAGGGCTCCTTCCTCCATGCCATGTGGTGTCAGCCCCAGTACCAAGGACAGATGTAGTGAGGCCGGGCTTGGCTGTGGGGTGAGGAAGGAGCAGTGTAGTGGGGCTGTCTGGTCTGCAGCTGGGTGAGGACTGGCATTGGTGGCATCGGTGGCATGGATGGCATCAGTTTCATGGGTGGCATCGTTGGCGTGGGTGGCATCAGTGGCATCAGTGGAACCGATGGCAACAGTGTCGTCCGATGCCTGGACAGGGAAGGGCTGCTGTGTGTGCTGCTGGACCTCCTGGTAGCTGTAGCCCTGGTAGGTGAGGGGCTGTGGAAAGCCTTGGAATGGGAGGGACATCACCTGGGGTGGAGGAGCAAACCTGGACTGGGTGGGAGCAGGTTCCTCTGGGTCTGGAGGGTTGTGAAGCAGCTCGGTGATCCGGTCCTTCACCACCTGGTACTGGGGTTCCACCATGTCCGTGAGGGTCTGGTTGACATAGGTGAGGAAGGGCTTGCGGTTGGAGTATGAGGAGTTGGTGTGGACCAGCTGAGAGAGGAGATCTATGCTGCTCCGGACGGTGTCCCTGATCTCCAGCAGGACAGTGTGGTTCTGCCCCTCCGTTCTGGATCTCTGCCTTTCTGTGGAGGTGGAGCTGGGGGTGGATGCGGGTAGGGCTGTGGTGGACGTGCCGTCTCCTTTCCCCCACCACACCAGGGAGTCCTCCACGTGCTCCACCACAGTTACAACATCTGTCTGCGGGTTCTCCACCATGGCATGCTCCACAGAAACCTGCCTGGAGACAGGAACTGACTCTCGGCCAGAAGAGGACTGGCTCTCAGCAGGCTACCGGAGAGAGATGGTCATGAGAGGGGCTGCTGCTGCTCCTCAGTGGCGGATCTCACCCTCCAGGAAGCTGCATCTGGCCATGACGTAGGTCTCTCTGTCCGTCAGCTTCATAGTGGCCTGGCCAGATTTCTTCAGGTGCAGCTTCCCGTACCAGGTGTGCATGTGCTTCCACCAGCCGAGGAGCACCTCCGAAGTGTAGCCCAGACTCTCCACTTTCTCTCTCCAAGCAGCCTGCTTCCTTTTGGTGTCCCTGTAGACCCGGTGTCCCTTCCGCCACAGATAGTCATTCTCTCTCAGCCACTCCAGCACCTCATCCTCGTGTTCCTCCTCAATGGAGTATTGCCTCCTCTCCCATCCCCGCATATGCCTCTTCCTCCCTTTGGCAGGACCAGATGGGCCCTCATCAGAGGGGCTCCCAGGTAGTAGGGGCTGTTCCCCCACACCACCAGCAGCACCAGCACCAGCAGAATCATCATCATCATCATCATCATCATCATCATCATCATCATCATCACCAGCAGGATCATAATCATCATCATCATCAGCAGCAGCAGCAGGATCATCATCATCATCAGCAGCAGCAGCAGCAGCAGCAGGACCAGCAGGACCAGGATCAGCAGCAGCAGAGTAAGCACCAGCAGTGACAGCAAGACCAGGAGCACGAGCAGGACCAGGAGCACGAGCAGGACCAGGAAAACGAGCAGGACCAGGAGCACGAGCAGGACCAGGACGATGAGCAGGATGAGCAGGACGAGCAAGACCAGGTGCACAAGCAGGACGAGCAAGTCCAGGAGTACGAGCAGAACCAGCAGGACCAGCAGGATGAGGAGCAGCTTCAGCAGGGTACGCACCAGCAGAAGCACCACCACCAGGAGCAGCCTCAGCAGAGTAAGCACGAGCAGAAGCACCACCGCCAGAAGCAGCATCATCAGCTCCTCCAGAATCAGAAGCAGCAGAAGCCCCAACAGAAGCAGAATCAGGGACAGGGGGCGGGGTGGTTGCTCTGTCCCTCTTGCCAGGGATGGCGGCATGTTGCTGCTTTTTTTTCTTCCCCATGGTTGTGGGGTTGCTGGCTGGCAGGGAGGCTGGCAGGCAGCCAGATACCAAGGATGGCAGGCAGTCTGGCAGGAAGCCTGGCAGGAAGCCTGGCAGGAAGCCTGGCAGGAAG
>BLBF01000006.1:50152868-50173614 GCA_015471245.1 Laticauda colubrina | reverse complement strand
CTGGCAGGAAGCCTGGCAGGAAGCCTGGCAGGAAGCCTGGCAGGAAGCCTGGCAGGAAGCCTGGCAGGCAGGCACCAAGGCTGGCAGGCAGACTGGCTTGCAGGGAGGCTGGAAGGCAGGGTGGCAGAAAGGCTGGCAGGCAGGCAGACAGCAAGGCTGGCAGGGAGGCTGGCAGGAAAGCTGGCACCAAGGCATGCAGGCAGGACAGGCTGGCAAGTCACTTGATGTGTCTGGATGCAGGTCTTTCCTCCGAATGGTGACCTGCTTCCGAGCTGCTTCCCTTTATATCCGCAGGGCTTATGCAATGCATCCCCCCTGCATGCGCAATTAATGCTCGGCATCCGTTAGGCTTCCGCTGTGCATCCACTAGGCTTCCGCTCTGCATCTGCTTCATCCGCTGTGTATCCACTGTGCATCTGCTTCATCCGTTCTGTGTCCGCTCTGCATCCGCTTCATCCATTCCACGTCCACTTTGCTGAGGTCCCCAGGAAGCCTTGCGGATGTGCCATCCACTCTCATCCGCTTCCATCCACTGGGCTTCCATTCTGCATCCGCTTTCCATCTGCTCTGCGTCCTCCCCCCATCCGTTCCTTTCCGTGTTATCCGCTCTGTTTATCCACTCATGTAAAGCAAGATAGTTCAAGCTGTGATTTGTCATAATTGAGATGGTTATGGCTCACAACTAATAAAAACCCCAAATCCACAATCTCAGAAAATTAGAATATTGTGAAAAGATTCAATATTCTAGACTCAAAGTGTCCCACTCTAATCAGCTAATTAAGCCATTACACCTGCGAAGGGTTCCTGATCCTTTAAATGGTCTCTCAGTCTGGTTCAGTAGGAATCACAATCATGGGAAAGACTGCTAACCTGACAGTTGTGCAGAAAACCATCATTGACACCCTCCATAAGGAGGGAAACCATCAAAAGGTAATTGCAAAAGAAGTTGGATGTTCCCAAAGTGCTGTATCAAAGCACATTAATAGAAAGTTATGTGGAAGGGAAAAGTGTGGAAGAAAAAAGTGCACCAGCAGGAGGGAGGACTTCAGCCTGGAGAGGATTGTCCGGAAAAGGCCATTCAAAAGTATTGGGGACTTTCACAAGGAGTGGACTGAGGCTGGACTCAGTGAATCAAAAGCCACCACACACAGATTGATCCTGGACACGGGCTTCAAATGTCGTATTCCTCTTGTCAAGCTGCTCCTGAACAACAAACAACATCAGAAGTGTCTTACCTGGGTGAAAGAAAAACAGACCTGGTCTTTTGAAAAGTGGTCCAAAGTCCTCTTTTCTGATGAGAGCAACTTTTGCATCTCATGGAAACTAAGGACCCAGAGTTTGGAAGAAGAATGGAGAGGCACACACGCAAGATGCTTGAAGTCCAGTGTGAAGTTTCTACAGTTTGTGTTGATTTGGGGAGCCATGTCATCTGCTGGTGTTGGTCCAACGTGCTTCATTAAGTCTAGGGTCAATGCAGCTGTCTACCAGGAGATAGATACCACTTCATGCTTCCTTCCGCAGGCAAGCTTTATGGGGATGCTGACTTCATTTTCCAGCAGGACCTGGCACCTGCCCACACTGCCCAAAGCACCAAAACCTGGTTCAGTGACCATGGGACTACTGTGCTTGATTGGCCAGCAAACTCGCCTGACCTGAACCCCATAGAGAATCTTTGGGGTATTGCCAAGAGAAAGATGAGAGACATGAAACCAAACAATGCAGAAAAGCTGAAGGCTGCTATTGAAGCATCCTAGTCTTCCATAACACCTCAGCAGTGCCACAGGCTGATAGCTTCTATGCCACACTGCATTGAGGCAGTAATTGCTGCAAAAGGGGCCCAAACCAAATATTGAATACTTTTCAGAGGTCTGATATTGTTCTATGTACAATCCTTGTTTTATTGATTGCATGTAATACGAGGACTATCCACAAAATAGATTATGTTTTGCAACAGAAAAAAAAACAAAGTGTAGGAAAATTTTTTTATTATATACACTTGAAAGTGACACTTAAATGCTACTTTTCAGCATATTCACCGAACAAATTGAGGCACTTATCATAGTGGTGAACAAGCTTCATAATCCATTGTCATAAAATTCAGTCACCAATTCAAAATTCAGCCAAAATTCAAATTTGAGCCAGTCAGTCACGCCCGCCTGCAGTTCTGCATCGTTGTCAAAGTGCTGTGTTCCAAGCCAGGTCTTCATCCTCGGAAACAAGTGGTAGTCGCTTGGTGCAAGATCGGGGTTGTAAGGTAGATGAGGAAAAATCTCCCATTTGAAAGCATTCAGGACTTCTTGAGTGCGATTTGCTGTGTTGGTCAGGCATTGTTATGCAAAAACAAAATTATTGAGCTTAACTTTCCTCTACGCTTGTTCTGAATTGCTTTTCTTAGTTTTTGCAATGTTTCACAATACCTCACACAGTTTATTGTTGCACCATCTTCCAGAAAATCAATAAGAGGCGCACCTTGCCTATCCCCAAAAAAAGTCGCCATTATCTTCCTTGCAGAGAACATTTGCAAACATTTTCTTAGTTTTTGGAGGAAATTTGTGTGCTCCCATTCCATAGACTGCAATTTGGTCTTGCTGTTCACATGTTTGACCCAAGTCTCATCTCTAGTTATGATTTCATCAATGAAATCTCCATCTTTGTCGTAAGAGTACAGAAATGTCAGTGATGCGGCCATATGCTGACTCTTATGGTTTTCTGTCAGGATTTTTGGCACCCATCTTGCACAAAATTTGTGGTAGACTAGCTTTTGTGTAACACTTTTATGCAACAAACTGTGTGAAATTTGTGGAAAACTAAGCAAAAGTTCAGTTACTGTGAAACGGCGTTTTTAACAAATCTTGTCATCGACTTTCACGACCAGTTCATCAGTCACAATGCTCGGATGTCCACTCCACTGTTCATCATGAATGTTAGTTCGTCCATTTTTAAACTTAATGCATCACTGGCGCACTCCACCTTCAGTGATGATGTTGTCCCCGTACACTTCACACCATTGCCAAAAAATTTCAATTGGTTTATGGTTTTTTGCCAACAAAAACCTTATCACTGATCACAACTCACAACTCATGGGATTTTCAACTGAAGCACACATTTCAAACATTTGCTGTGAAATAATGGGCAACAATACAAACCTCCCACTAGCACGACTAGATGCAGACTAAATGGCAGATGCACAGATCAAAGATGGCCATGCTAGCTCCACGCCTTCTTGCTACAGACAAAAACGTAATCTATTTCGTGGACAGCCCTCGTATTCTAATTTTCTGAGATTGTGGATTTGGGGTTTTCATGAGCTGTAAGCCATAATCATCACAATTTTGATACATTACGGCTTGAACTATCTTGCTTTGCATGTAATGAGTCTATCTCATATATTCGTTTCACCTTTTAAGTTGCATGACTGAAATAAATGAACTTTTGCATGATATTCTAATTTTTCGAGTTTCACCTGTATCTCTTTTAGTGACAACATGCCATATGATAAGTTGCTATCATTCTTCATGGCAGAACAGCCAATTTCTTTCAATTCAGCTATGACACAGTGCACACTGTAAAAGCATTATTTTTGTCCAAATTTTGATTATAGATTTATTTTGATTTCCAAGATACCCTTATCGGAACAGTTGATTTTAACCATTTTCATCAGTTTTATAATCCAAGGACGGAAGGAAGGAATTCAGCTTTCCTGCACATTTAAAGGCCCTGTCACACTGCCCAACGGATGCAAAACATTTGTAAAAAGGACACAGCGTACAAGCAAAATGTTCCATCCGTTGTTATCCACTCTCAAAAGGGGCAAAAATTTGCATAAACAGAGCGGATAAAACGGAAAGGAATGGACGGGGGGAGGACGCAGAGTGGATGGAAAACAGATGCAAAGCGGAAGCCTAGCGGATGGAAGCGGATGGGAGTGGATGGCACATCCGCAAGGCTTCCTGGGGACCTCAGCAAAGCAGGCGCGGAATGGATACAGCAGATGCAGAGTGGACGCCGAGCGGATGAAGCAGATGCACAGTGGATGCCGAGCGGATGAAGCGGATGCCTAGCGGAAGCCTAGCGGAAGCCTAGCGGATGCCTAGCGGATGCCTAGTGTTCACTGCGCATGCAGGGGGATTTATTGCGTCAGCCCCGTGGATATAAAGGGAAGCAGCTCAGAAGCAGGTCACCATACAGAGGAAAGACCTGGATCCAGACACATCGAGTGCCTTGCCAGCCTGCCCTGCCTGCATGCCTGCCTACATGCCTGCCTGCCAGCCTTGGTGCCAGCCTCCCTGCCTGCCTTCCTGCCAGCCTTCCTGCCAGCCTTGGTGCCTGCCTCCCTGCCAGCCTCCCTGCCAGCCAGCAACCCCACAACCATGGGCAAGAAGAGAAAGCCTCAGCCATCTGCTGCCAGCCCTGGCAAGAGGGACAGGGCCACCCTCCCACCCCCTGGCCCTCACTTTGCTTCTGCTGGGGCTTCTGTAGCACGGGCTCGCTCTTCTGTGGCTGGGGCTTCTGCTGCTTCTGTTTCTGGAGGAGCTGAAGATGCTGCTTATGGCAGTGGTGCTACTGCTCATGCTTACTCTGCTGATGTTGCTTCTGGCAGTGGTGCTTCTGCTCATGCTTACTCTGCTGATGCTCTTCTGGTGGTGGTGCTTCTCCTCGTGCTTACTCTGCTGAAACTGCTCCTCATCCTGCTGGTCCTGCTCATCCTGCTCGTGCTCCTGGACTTGCTCGTCCTGCTCATACTGCTCGTGCTCCAGGTCCTGCTCGTCCTGCTCGTCCTGCTGGTCTTGCTCGTGCTCCTGGTCCTGTTCATGCTCCTGGTCCTGCTGGGGCTTCTGGTGCTTACTCTGCTGCTGATGATCCTGGTCCTGCTGGTGCTGGTGCTGGTGCTGCTTCTGCTGCTGCTGATGATCTTGCTGGTGCTGCTGCTGCTACTGCTGCTGCTGTTGATGATGATCCTGCTGGTGATGCTGCTGATGCTGCTGATGATGATCCTGCTGGTGCTGCTGCTGCTGGTGGTGTGGAGCAGCAGCCCCTACAACCTGGAAACCCCTCTGATGAGGGCCCATCTGGTCCTGCCAAAGGGAAGAAGAGGCATATGCGGGAATGGGAGAGGAGGCAATACTCCATTGAGGAGGAACACGAGGATGAGGTGCTGGAGTGGCTGAGAGAGAATGACTATCTGTGGCGGAAGGGACACCGGGTCTACAGGGACACCAAAAGGAAGCAGGCTGCTTGGAGAGAGAAGGCGGAGAGTCTGGATGTGCTCCTCGGCTGGTGGAAACACATGCACACCTGGTACGGGAAGCTGCACCTGAAGAAATCTGGCCAGGCCACAGTTAAGATGACGGACAGAGAGACCAACGTCATGGCAAGGTGCAGCTTCCTGGAGGGTGAGATCCGCCACCGAGGAGCAGCAGCAGCCCCTCTCACGACCCTCTCTCTCCGGCAGCCTGTTGAGAGCCAGTCCTCTTCCGGCTGAGAGTCAGCTCCTGTCTCCAGGCAGGTTTATGTGGAGCGTGCCATGGCGGAGAACCCGCGGACAGCTGTTTTAACCGTGGTGGAGCACGTGGAGGACTCCCTGGTACAGTGGGAAAAAGGAGACGGCACGTCCACTACAGCCCTACCCGCATCCACCCCCAGCTCCACCTCCACAGAAAGGCAGAGAGCCAGACAGGAGGGGCAGAGCCACACTGTCCTGCTGGAGATCAGGAACACCATCCGCACCAGCATATATCTCCTCCCTCAGCTGGTCCACACCAACTCCTCATCCTCCAACCGCAAGCCCTTCCTCACCTATGTCAACCAGACCCTCACGGACATGGCGGAACCCCAGTACCAGGTGGTGAAGGACCGGATCACCGAGCTGCTTCACAACCCTCCAGACCCAGAGGAACCTGTTCCCACCCAGTCCAGGTTTGCTCCTCCACCCCAGGTGATCTCCCTCCCATTCCAAGGCTTTCCACAGGCCATCACCTACCAGGGCTACGGCTACGAGGAGGTCCAGCAGCACACAGGCAGCAGACCTTCCCAGTCAAGGCACAGAGTCATCGGACGACACCGTCTATCCTCCCAGGTGCCACACCTATGGCCCTTCATTATCAATAACAATGTAAGTATTGATCCACACATGTCAACATAAACACAACTCTTTGTTAAATGCCCTGTTCATTGTAGGTGCACCCAACATACATGGCACAATCTCATCCGTGTGATGAGACAGGCTGAAGGAAGCATCCTTTAATCATCTATCATCCTTTCTTGCCACTCCACCGCTCCAGCTGGGGAGTTGCACCAGTGTCTCAGGAGGTTGCGCTGCTTCTTCCCTTCATGTGAGGCTCTGTTGGGGCCTTGCACATCCTCAGTGTCTATCAGGTTTCGCCCTTGCCTCCATTCCCCAGGCTCCATGTCCCCATTGCCTTGTTGGAGGTCCACGAGCCTGTTCTGCAAGACTGGGTAGCGGGTGCACATGAGATTGTGCAGGATGCAGCAAGCTTCCATGATCCTCCTCACGGTCTCTGGGCCGTGGTGGTGAGAAGTACCTGGAAACTGTTGGCCAGGATACCAAAGGCGTTCTCTCCCACCCGCCTTGCCCTGGACAGCCTGTAGTTGAAGATCCTCTCTTCACGGGTCAGGAGTCTGGAGGTGTAGGGCTTCATGTGATAGGTTCTGAGGGAGAAGGAGTCATCCCCCACGATTGAGTAGGGCACATCTTCCGTGTCATTGGGCAGGGGGTCTGGATTTGGGAAGCCCATGATGAGGTTGCGTTCCAGCCCCTCCTTGAGGTGGCATTGTATACTGGGCATCTGAACATGAGCCGTTGCCTGAAGCATTGATGTACATGAACTTGTAGTCAACATTGACCATGGCAAAGAGGACGATGCTGAAGAAGCCCTTGTAGTTGAAATAAGTGGACCCCGACTTGGCTGGAGCTTTGCAGGCCACGTGCTTGCCATCTATGGCTCCAACGGTGTGGGGAAGTTCCACCTCTGATACCACTGCTCGGCAAATTTCTTCCATCCTTCTTCAGTGGGAGGGCACTGGAGGAGCTCCTCCAGGTATTCTTCGATGATGGCCTGCACCACTTCTCTGACCACAATGCTGATGGTGTTGTGTGGCACTCTCCAGCCGTACTGCATGCTCTTGTAGGTGGTCCCTGAGGCCAGGTGGTGCAGAGTCAGTGCCACCTTGAGCACAGGGTCCAGGCTGGGGTGGAATTTGGTGCTCTGTTTGGTCAACCTGGGTCTCAGCTGCTGCACAACTTTGTCCAACATGGCTGGAGGCATCCTCATGAAGTTCTGGAATGCCCGAGTGTCTTTGTTCCTGAGCTCCACCATCAGCTTGTTGTACAGTCCGTATTCTGCTCTTCTCCCAATCCATCTTCGGACCCAGATGCTTCTTGGCCGCCTCCTTTTCTTCCCGTAGTAGAGTTCACAGAGCCTGTAGATGGCTTCGCACTGTTGCAGAACGATGGTGGTTATCAAAAGGAGTTTGTTATGATCCATGGTGGACATGACTGGATGCTGTGGAAGAGCAAGGGGCAGATGAAGGCTGCAGAGGTGTGCACAGCTGGGCTGCTGGTCTGAAAGTGAGATGCAGGTGAGTTGCTCCCCCTTTTTATAGGCAATATAGGTTTTCCACTATGTGTCCCTTTGCATCCTCTAGGCATCCTCTAGATATCCTTAATATCCAAGATAGGTCCCCTCTGCGAACATTTTTTTCATTTTAAATGCTTTCTTTGTGTGCTGCATCCACTTTCATCCTTTCTCCGTCCGTGCTACTAATGCTGCACGCCCGTTCCGCTTCCTCACTGTGTCCGTTTACCGCTGGAACAGATTTGAGTTGCGCGGATGTGCAGCAGATGCCTAGCGGATATTGCGGATGCGTAACTGATGCCGAATGGATGTCCCCCGTATGCCTAGCCGGATGCAGAATGGACACATTGGATACATTTTCTGCTCAAAAGTTTTGAGCAGCTCAAAACCTTCTGAGCGGATGAAATGTCAATAGATGGATGCTGGACGGATAGAGAGGAAGCAAAACAGAGGTAGTGAGGACAGAACGGAAGCATCGCATTCACCAACGGATGGCAAGTGTTTTTCTCCGTTTTACATCCTCTTTCCATCCGTTGGTGCAGTGTGACAGGGGCTTAAGCAGTTTAAATAGAACTCTTGCTCATTCATATAATTAGGCTATACCAAAGCATGTAGCTATGAATGAGCAGGTGGGAAAATACTGCTTGTAAATCTATTTAATGTAATCACAATTTTCATTTTCATTTTGTAGGCAGGCATAATGATGCCTTGATATTAAGCAGTTTCTGTTGTTTCTCAAAAGTTATGAGAATCTGTCCCTTTGGAAATAAAAATGGAATGCATTACTAGCCAATGACAAATGGCCTTGAGAAGTTGGAGGACCTTAACTCTACCTTTAGATTAGAATATGAAAAAGTTTAAAGATCAGACTGACAAATTGGTCTGACATCTGGTCTTATAGCTAGAATGAAAATGTGCTAAAGCAGGGTTGCTCACTACATTCTTCCCACAGCTCATCAGGTGGATCAGGTGAAAATGTTAGACCTTTTGTTTTGTTTTGAGGAATTTGGGGATGCTTTGAAGTCAAGATTAATGGACAATTGGGAATAATTCTCATAATGGGCATTAGAAATTATGGTCTAGTTAATTCATCATTGTCTAGTTAGATTAAAATATGTGTGAAAGAATGTTCAGTTACTATTCCTACTTGTTCTGTCTAATATCCATCTTAGTTCCAATTCTCTTTTTCTATTTATTAGTGTAATATAATATCCAGTAATAACAGCAAGATGTGTAATAGTTCACAATGATCTTATTTATTTAGATCTATCTTTTCTTCTTCATACCACATGACTTATGTAGAACAGATTATATTTATTCACATTAATTCAAAAATATCTTAGATATTTCCCATTTGGAAAAGCATCTTTCAAGAAATGTTGACTGAAATGGTAAGAGATATGAGGGTTAGGCACATCATATTTTTATATGAATTTACCAAAAAGGTACTTGTAGGAAGGTATATCAATCTACAATAATCAACTGATAGTAAAAACAAACAATTTAACCAAGTAGAAAATACAGTAGATGTGTAAGATTGGAAAAAAGAGAACCTGGGTAAAATCTATTTTCACTGATTTTTGGATTATTTGGTTTTGATTATTTGGAATAATTTCACTTTATTATGCATAGTGATTCCAACATGACAAAATATCTTTAAATGTATGTGTCAGTTTTTGTGTGCTTGCTTTTAAAAAAATAAAATCCAGCAGCATTCCCCTATATGTTATTATTTTCTAGCCACTGAATGCCTCTTTAACAGTTTTGTGTGCTAAACCAGCACCTTTTTTAAAAAAAAACCCACAGACTGTTTCTGTATGAGAAAAAGTGACTTTTGCTGTTGTTGCAACATTTAGAACATTTACATTGGGATAATTTAGACCTTATTGAACTATATAGTTGCTTTCACTGTTGAATAACCAATTGTACTTTGTGATAGATATGTTGTTAAATAATATATTTTCTTCTAACATATTTTTTTCTGCAAAGAAATTTTTTTCCATTTGGGAACTATTACATTCAAATCACAGGCTCTTATTTATATTTTAATATTTTCTTTAATATTTAAAGCTACCTTCAATTCATCTTGAGACCTTTTTTCTACCTAATCTGTTTGGGTTCTTTATTTAAGTAATAGCAGCATTTGTCCTCCTTGAAAATATGATTCAGCACTTCCCCTCAAAATATATGATAAACATAGGGCTTTTTCACATTTTCCTTTTAATTAATGAAAACACTACCTTTTTATTATTTTCTTCTTATACAGCCTTCTTCTTAGGCTTGTTACATGATAGGCTTGTTTATGTTGACATTGATTCTTTCAGTGAAGGAATCTGGTTAGGGAAGTAGCATGATCCTCTTTTCCAAAATGAAAATATGACCTAGTTTTCCAGAAATTATAGAAATTATTCAAATGTTATGAAAGCATTCACTTCACATCCCACTTTCACAGTACTGGACGAGTTGCTTGTGTACTGGGTGATTGCCATCAATATTTGTCAAAAAGGCCAGCCTAAAATATCTTGAGCACATCTTTAGCAAAGCAATTTCCAGTTGGCCACAGCCCCTGTGTCAAGGGACTTGCCTGTATAGCAATAACAGTTTGACATAAAATATCATTTTGCAAGTGCTATAGATATTTCATCAGTCTTTTTATCAAACTGATGGGAAGGGAATGGAGTTAGCCATCATTATGGATGTACTTCCTCAGGACAATAACCACAGACAAATGTTTGTCTTTGATTGTTCCTAAAATTATTCTTGGTCAAGGAATAAAATGAAACTTTCATTTGATTTAGTCTTTTCAATAGTGTTGCATTTGACTATTGTGTAAGTGCAAAATTTTGTGTGAAGCTACATATTACTCATTTAATATTTCATCCATTTTGTTCCATATTAACATACTCCTAATAGGCTATTCCTATTAGACAAAAATACCCGATGCTGATTGGTTACTTTTCTCAATGCTGATTGACCAATAATAGCAAGCCTATGATTGGCCAATTCAAGCAGCGGGAAAAACAAGTAGCCATCATTAGACACTAGCTGCGAGCAGTTTCTCTATATAGAGAGTTGCCACGGCTCCTGGTTAAGATGGACTTTCTGCACTAAATAAAGAGAGTTGAAGTTATGCTGGTCTCCGAGTCTCATTATTCCACGAACACAACACTGACAACGAGGATGGGATACTGAGAGAGGAGACCAGTTGGGCACGTGGCATCGAGAACCGAGCAGATGAAATGGCCAGAACCAACTCGCCACCTGCACCATTCAACCCAGCAACAGAGGACTGGGAATCCTACATCGATAGATTCCTCATGTTCCTGGAGAGTAACGATCTAAAAGGAATCTCAGACAACTGAAAAAGAGCTGTGTTCCTGATGCACTGTGGGCCCACAGTGTTCAAGATGGCCAAGGCACTAGAGAAACCAGATGATGTAAAGCAGATGGCCTGGCCAGATCTAGAGAAACTGCTGAAGGCTCACTATGCACCGACCGTCTCCAGCCTCATCAGCAGACACAAATTTTACAAACGAGACCAGAGAGAAGGTGAGAGCATCGCAGATTTTGTAGCAGTTCTCAGGGACATTGGAGGAGCATGCAAATTCTTAAACATGGATGAAGCCATGAGGGATCGCGTGGTCCTCGGACTGAGAGATCTTACCCTACAAAGCCGGCTGCTAACTTGGCCAAAGATTACCATTACCGAGGCTATTGCTGAAGCCACGGCAGCAGAAGCAACAAAAAAGTCAGCGGCAAAGATGCAGCAGATGAATGCCAACTCATCCAAGACACTGACCGAAATGAATGAGAGCACCGAGAAGAAGGCAGAAAGCGCACACAAAACCACTGCATGCTACGCAGACAGTGGATTGTCCGGAATCAACTATGATGATGAAGAGGAGGTCCACAGACTCCAGGCTGAGTGAGAGCGGTGACTGAAAAATGGTCGTAAGTCGGGTTTCAGTGTGCTGGGTGTGGAGGAGACCACCCCCATTCTGAGTGCTGGTTCTTAGACGCCGTGTGCTGGTACTGCGAGAGGCGGGGTCACATCGCATGAGTATGCCGAAACTGGAACAGTTACAACCCCAGACGGTAGGGACAACACACCACCAAGAAATAAAGAGAGGCCAACGTGGAGCCGCGAGAGTCATGAAAGCAAAGGAAAGCGGCTAAATGAGAACTATAGGAAAGAGGAAACTCATCAAACCATCACCATCAGTCACTCTAACGCAACTAATGGCCAAAAGGTGCATGTGGCAGTCCGGATCGAGGGCCAAGAATGTAAGATGGAGGTCAATTCCAGATCGTACCTATCGATGGTATCATGGGATACTATCAAAAGACTAGTACCGCACATTGGCAGAGCTGAACTAGAACACCATTCACTAATTTTAAAAGACTACCAAGGAAACAGAATACCAGTAGTCAGACTTGGACATTTCCAGATAAGTTTTAAAGAACACCAAAAAATATTGCCTCTAGCCATCGTAGACTGAAACCGACCAAGCCTACTGGGACTCGAGTGGTTCGAACCTCTAGGAATCGGAGTAACTGGCATTAACCACATCGCCATTGCGGACTGGGAGGAGAACCTGATGAGAGAGTTCCAGGACGTCTTCGATGGAAAGTTAGGCAAGTTCCAAGGATCCCCTTTTTCATTCAATTTAGACCCAACAATTGCTCCAATTAGACTAAAGGCGAGCCGAGTCCCCTTCGCACTAAAACCCAAAATGGATGAAGAATTAAATAAACTAATAGCACAAGGCATTTTGGAACCAATTGACCACACCAAATGGGAGACCCCAATCGTGACCCCAGTTAAGCCGGATGAGTCCATGAGAATCTGTGGGGATTACAAGGCTACCCTGAACCATGCACTACAACAAAGTGCATATCCTGTTCCAGTAGTACAACATCTACTACACTCATTGGGGAGAGGCAAGGTCTTTGCAAAGCTTGACCTTGCCCAAGCCTACCAATAATTGCCAGTAGACCCTGAAACAGCAGAGGCACAAATAATCGTGATTCATAGAGGAGCCTTCAAATGCAAAAGGCTACAATTCGGAGTCAGCATAGCCCCTGGGGTGTTCCAAAGCCTAATGGAGCAATTATTACAAGGGATAAAATGAGTAATCCCTATTTTGATGACGTGCTGGTCTCAGCTAACGACGAGAGACAACTAGAAGCCCGTCTCAGAGTGGTTTTACAAAGGTTCCAAAAAGCTGGACTCAAGGTAAAAAAAGAAAAGTGTAAATTGGCCACATCAAAAGTCAAATTCCTGGGGTACCAAATCAATAAAGAGGGCATCCACCCCACAGAAAAAAAAATTAAGGCAATCAAAGAAGCACCTAGACCTAAAAACAAAGTAGAATTACAAGCATTCTTGGGACTTATAAAATTTTACCATGTTTTTCTGCCACAGAAGGCAACAACGGTGGAACCTCTACTACACTACACCACTACTAGATTATTAGACAAATCAGCCATCTAGACCTGGGGACGATGTGAAGAGACAGCGTTCCAGTGGATAAAAGACCTCATCACCTCCGACTCGGTATTGATGCAATATAGCAAGACTTTACCATAAACAGTCACCTGCGACGCATCACCGTTTGGCGTCGGAGCTGTACTTAGCCACATCCTGCCTGATGGGAGAGAAGCCCCCGTCACCTTTTACTCAAAGAATCTTTCAAAAACTGAATGGAACTATAGCCAATTGGATAGAGAGACATTAGTGGCAATATCCGGCGTAAAACTGTTCCACGAATATCTTTACGATAGGACTTTTACCCTTGTTACTGATCACAAACCCCTATTGGGAATAATAGCGGGAAACAGGGCTACCCCAAATATACTATCGCCGAGAATGACAAGGTGGTCCGAGTTCCTGGTAGCCTACAACTATAGACTGATCCACCAACATGGTAAAGACATTTCCCATGCCAATGCCTTGAGCTGCACCCCCTACCAGACATAGAGACTGACCTGGTACCAACCATTTCCACCCTACAAATTGAGACTCTGTCCAACCTACCAATAACTGTGGCTGACATTGCCAGAGTGACCACAAGAGACAAAACATTGTCACAAGTATTAAACTGGGTAGGAAAAGGGTGGCCAGAAAATGAGACAGACGTTACTTTTAAACTTTTCAAGAATAGACAAACTGAACTGTCATTGCTAAAAGGTTGTATCCTGTGGGGTGATCGGGTAATAATACCAGAACCATTACAGGAACAGGTACTGTACATGTTGCACGAAGGTCACCCAGGCATCGATTGAATGAAATCCCTGGCCAGGAGCTCTGTATGGTGGCCAGAGATGGACAAAGACATTGGGAAATGGGTTGAAACCTGTAGAAAATGCCAAAACTCCCGGCCTGCACCCCCTTCAGCACCTGTCCTAGACTGGGAAGGGGCCCCTGGTCACGAATACATATAGACTTCACGGGGCCAACAAAAGGACATACATTTCTAATCGTAGTAGATCCTTACTCCAATTGGTTGGAAGTAAGCCTCATGAACTTGACTACCAAAGAAGCGGTCATTAAACAACTGCAAAAATTATTCACCACACACAGGTTACCGGACGTGCTCGTCTCAGATAATGGCCCACAGTTTACTGCATTACCATTCGAAAAATTCCTCGCTGAACATGGCATACGACATTCCTTGACAGCACTGGGCTGACTGTCAACAAATGGAAGGGCGGAACGCATGGTCCGGTATACCAAAGAAACTTTACACAAATTAGACATAGGGGACATTCAAGAACGAATTGAAAAAATGCTCACCATACAGCACATAACACCAAACTCCACTACAAATAAAAGCCCAGCAGAATTACTAATGGGTAGAAAACTACGATCATAATTAGATAGAATACACCCAACATACGCCGCCGAAAAACCAACCGACTCATCCAGCAAGTATCGCAAATTCAAACCAGGGAACTTAGTCTATGCAAAGAATCTCACCAGCCACCCATTGTGGGTACCGGCGAAGATAACACAAATAACAGGACCATGGTCCTATAGACTAGAAACAGACGATGGCTGAACCTGGCGGAGACACTTTGACAAGTTATGGTCACGAACACTAGAACGCACCATCGACACACCCAGACACGAAGAACAACACACACACACACCAGCAACACTACAAACATTACACAAAATATCAACAGACCAACCAGACAGGGGGGAGACCCGTCAATAACAAATAAAGGGGGGGAACCCTCCGGTAGAAAAAGAAAACCCTCCGGTAGAAAAAGAAACCCCACAAAACCAAAACATATGCAATAAAAAACATTTGCAAATAAATGCAAGTAAAAACAACCAACCCATAGAAGTTTTCGGCGAAGAGCAGGAGGCACAAGAAGACCTGGATGCCTTGTCAGAAAGGAGCAGCTGAGCCGACTCTACCAACCCGAGTAGGCCGAGCGGGAGCAGCATGGCTGACTCTACCTTCCAGGAAGTTTGACAGAGAAGGACAGGAGAAACAGCGATCCCGTCTGAACCTGCTGAAGACGACGACACAACTAAACTGCACAGGTCAACTAGGCAACCTAGAATCCCCACCTACTTATGTGACTACGTACGGTAGGATCATACCAAGAGGGGAGGGGTGTTCCATATTAACATACTCCTAATAGGCTATTCCTATTGGACAAGAATACCCGACGCTGATTGGTTACTTTTCTCGATGCTGATTGGCCAATCATAGCAAGCCTATGATTGGCCAATTCAAGCGGCGGGGTAAAACAAGTAGCCATCATTGGACACTAGCAGCGAGCAGTTTCTCTATATAAAGAGCTGCCGTGGCTCCTGGTTAAGTCAGACTTCCTACACTAAATAAAGAGAGCTGAAGTTACTCTGGTCTCTGAGTCTCATTCTTCCATGAACAGAACACATTTCTTGTTTAAATTGGTTTATGAAGTAGTAATAAACAAATTTAGCATTTTTTTTAAGGTTTCAATTATTTTTGAAATCAAGTATTTTTGATATGGCAAAGTTTAGGTGGTGATATGCAACATTAATTTAAAACTAATATCTTTTTTTCTTCTTTATTATTGCAATCATATTAACAATTACACTGAATATTAGTAAAGCCTGATTCCTTTTTATTATAGAAAACATATTTTTGATTTATGGAAGATAATTCAAAAACTTATTTTTCCTTGACTTTTGTTGAAGTTCAGATTAGATAATCAAAAAGTTTTTAATCTTTCAATTGAATTTCCAGGATTAGAATGTGAATAATTGCAATGACCTCCAGTGTTTACATTAAAGTTCTTAGTCTAAGGACCAAAACAAAAAAGGGATAATAGAATAATAGGAGAGAAATACATGAATAATGCAATGAAGAACAGAATGGGAAAAATGTGTTAAATAATTGATCTGCTTATAAGGTTTGACGATTTACAGACCTAGTTGAATAAGAAGGAAAATTAATGCTCAAATTATTTATTTAACAAGTCTTTAGAAATGGTTCGTGAGATGTTGAACTAAACACCAACATAAATGCAGTACAACTACTGAATATAATGATAGAGTTGAGATAGATTCTGACAACATCAAAAGCATGTGACACAAAATCAATTTAGATTATTTGTTCCTTTCACGATCTTGCTCCCACATATCAACATCTCCAGTAGTACATACATACATAGTTATTTAACATTTCATTTCTTAAATAGGCATATGAATCTACCTCCTTGCCCTTCATTTTCCCATCATAATCATTTTACAAGGTAGATGAAATTAATAAGAAGAAGCTAAGTGCCTTGACTAATCAGATGTAGTGAGAAAGACTTTTGGGAGAAAGAGTAAAGAGAGAGAGACAGGTGGATGGGTTTTTTAATCTAAGCCATTGCCAAATATCTTTCCATGTAGATTCTAAACATGCTTTAAAATACTTTGCCAGGGGACAACCTTGACCAAGAAATCCAGATTAAATCATAATAATTTATTTCACCTTTATCCCAAGCATGTTTATTTAGAAATAAGATCCTTGCAACTTAGTGGTTCCTCAGTAAATACTGTATATTGAAACTGAGTCATTTAAGCCAAGAGATAGTTATATTATAGATAGACAAACCAACATCTGTTTCATTTTTTTTCACTTTCTTCTCAAGACCATATATGCCACTACTATTCTGTATATTTATTTTAAAAAAAACAATTGAGTTTAATGGGATTTAATGCATTATTGGCAATGTATTATTATTTTTTTAAAAATGGTAAGCTTAGTCAACATTAAAAGTGTGATATTTATAGGAATAGCTTGTTATAAAGGTAACATTCAAGTAGTGTAATGCGGTACATATCTATGGAGATTCTGAGTCATCTAGGTCATGGTTGTCCCAAAGGTGCTTTTTTCCAGCGGCAACTGAGCTTTCTGTTTTTTTGTTTTTTTTTAAGATGTTTCACTTGTCAACCAAAAAGTTTCTTCAGTTTTGACTGGATGGTGGGGAAATCCTTCCATTCACCAGTTTATATACCTCCCTCCCTTTACTTATCAAAAGAAAGAAAAAATCCATTTGATATGTTAATTTTTCTGCAGAGAAAAAATATTTAATTTCCACTACATTGACTAGCAGGTTCTACTTTGACTGAAAATGACTATTTGAAAAAAAAAAAAAAAACTTGTTTCACAAGCGAGATACTGAAGTGGACTGATCCTCCTTTCAATACAATAGATTGGAGAAAAATGAATTCCCAAATCTAACATTTATTGTGAGAAGCGGATTCACAAATCTTGGCAACAATTGTCTTCATGTCTCCTTACTTTCCTTCTTTTATAAAACATTCATAATCAATTTACATGAACTCTTCTTTTCTTCAAGCAATGTCACTAAATTTATTTCTATTTCTCTCTTACTTACTTTAGTCTCCTGTTTGTAGCACTTAGCTTGATGATATACAATTAATTGCTTAGAGTAATTGTTTATTTGAGTAAGTGCAGTGGAATTATATATTAGAGGACGTTTGGTCATTGCTAATTCTAAGATTAGTTTCAGAATTTTTATACTTGATTACACTGCATATTTGTTTTGCAAGATTGTCTGCATGAATATTTGCATATTTCTAAAGTGGATTCAAGGTCCTAAATGTACCCTAGATCTTTAAAATACATTAAAAGGGGATGATCCTTTCTGACTGATTTCTATGTACTTTAAAGGGAGTCATTTACTCCGAATAAAATTTGCCTGTCTGAAGTAATCCAACATATAGGGCATGCTGCAAATTCTATTTTTCACTATAAGTTTGTTATGTTTATATTTGTCTTTGTATCATATTTTGTTTTGTTTTACTATATCACACACAGATTTATTTATTTAAAATATTTTATGGCCAACCAGATTAGCCCAAGTGACTTTTGGTGGCATGGAGAAAATTCAATAACATCTAACAAAAAGAATACAGAAAGTATAACACATAAACTGATAAATGGCAAGAAAATAATAAAATGGTCATCCACATGGCCTGTGAATGTAGTAATCACATGATGATTACAAATATATTACAGGCATCCACTCTGAAGTACTGTTTGCATGGTATACAGGTTAAGTAACTAAAGGGTTCCTGAGGTTTTTTTTCTGAGCTTGGTTTTATTGGTAACATTTATTATTAGGTTATGAAACACGTGCAAATAAACCTAACTATGCAATGCTGATATGCATTAGAGCCATTGTATAGGACATTAACCTGCAAAGTCTGTAGAAGAGACTGAGTGGTACTGTAGTGAATATTAGTTGCAGTGAATATTGTTGCAGTGAATATTAGTTGCAGTGGATGCAATATATAATGTTGAGTTAAGATCTGGTGCTGTATAAAATAACATCTTGATAACATTTACATTCTGAGCAGAGATTTCTGCAGGCAAAAAAAACCCTATTGTTTCACTGCTTTGTACATTCATTGTGACATCAAATGCACAAACAAAAGGGGCATTATGATCCTTTCATAATTTTGACAAAAGCTTTGGATACACACACCTCTGATTCATAGAATGATTTCATATTCACATCTATGTTTGGTTCAAATGATTTCTTTCTCCCTGCAATGTGATTTATAGAATAGTTATTTTTATTAACTTTTTAAAATATATATTATAATAATATAACAATTAGTAAAATGGTAAAACCAGTATACATTATTAAAAGTAGGTAGTTACATAATAAAATGACCATAAGTTGGCTGAAAAGTCTTCCAGACTTTAACTGCTCAAAAGAATACTTGAAAGATTGTTAGTAAAATTCTCCAAGCTCATTTTAAAATTTAATAGAAGCTCTTATATTTTTTTCATGCATCAATTTAAACCTAAAGCAATACTTAAAAGCATGGCCATGATTATCGATAAAATAATTTAAATACCACATAATTCTGCCTGCACAATTATTCCTTAGAGCTGGGTTAATAAACACCATTGCATCATATGTAACCAGGACTTGGCAGGAGTCAAAGTTGCTAAATTTTTATCTAATTTCGTATATTACATGCATTTAAAAAAATGATTTTCTTAAAACATTCAAAAAAAGAATGTTTTGACCTCTGCTTCACACCAAAAATGCCATAAAAGTCATGGAAACCTAATGCTGAGACAAATCAGCCATCCACAGGTTTATAACAGAGATAAACAATGTTTACATGCCCATTCAAAAGACACAACCAAAAAGCTAAAGAGGAAAAAAACAAACAAAAAATCACTTCCGTGCCATAAATCAACACCCAGACAAATAGACATCAGAACAATATCCCAATCAGGGGACTAGCAACACAGACAAACAATGAAATAGTAAACAATAGTCTCATCAAGGAACCATCAAGAACTCTTCTACCAACACTAACAGGAGAAGTATAAAACTGAGTGCACTCCACTCTAGCACTGATGATGTGACTTTGTTAGGTAATGAATCATCTGCAAGAAAACAACCAACTTAAAGAGCACCCACAGTTCACACTCAGAAAATCCCACAGTTCTACCCTGAGCCACCCATATTCTCTTCTGTTGCTATGCTTCACCATTAGGTATTCTTGAAATGATTGCCTTCAGCCAATTTTAATCATAGACAGAACCTTTATACATAAAGTGGGGAGAAAAAGAAAACAGGGATCATGTGATGATAAGAAGAGAAAAAATTAATATATAGCATCAGAACTTTGAGAGGAAAAAAAAAACTTGTAAATAATATTGGACTAGGCATCTTGAAGCTCTTGGAAACCTGTTTAATCCTGCTGAAATCTTCCAAGGTACCTGATAAAAGAATGCTGAAGCTTTCCATAATAGCTCTAAGTTTATAAGAATTAAGGTCATATCTTCTTTATGCAGCCTGCCCTTGAGAAAGGCTGAAGAAAATCAAGTCCAGTATGTATATTCAACTCAGGGTAGTGAAAATATCTAATATTTTTTTCCTATTTTCCCTATAACAATAATCCTGTGAAGAGAGTTGGCCTGAAAATAATTGAATGGCCCAAGGTCACCTGGCTGGCTTTCACACCTAAGGGAGAACTAGAACTCATAGCTTTCTGGTTTGTAGGCCAGCACCTTCATCATTATGGCAAAATTGCATTCCAGTTTGGTTGCCATGTGTAATATGATAAACTTTATTAAGAGCAGAGGTTTTACTTTGCTAGTAGAAAAATAGTTAATTTTCACATGCTTGAATCATCAACATGCCAAAAAATTAATGTTTTCTGCTTTCTTGCTTATTGCAAAGACTGCAGGAAGGCAACAAAAAGATTACAGATGATTGCTTAAATGCCTCCAGTGAAATGCATCTTGACTTAGAGCAATATGAATTGCTGAAATAAATGCTGCTGCTTTTGCAGGCATTATGAGAAAAAATAAAGGGGAAAATGCTAAGAAGGTTTTTGTGCACTGAATTATTTATCATTTCTAGACCTGTCATAACATACAATAGACAGACAAGAAAAATAAGAAGTATTTTTGAACTGTGGGAAGCAAGTTACACATACTATTATGCTATCGCTCTATCTCTTTATCATTTTCCTGCCTTCCTGCCTGCCTGTTGCCTGTTTGTCTGTCTGTCTGTCTGTCTGTCTGTCTGTCTGTCTGTCTGTCTGTCTGTCTATCTATCTATCTATCTATCTATCTATCTATCTATCTATCTATCTATCTATCTAT
>BLBF01000006.1:50136713-50152858 GCA_015471245.1 Laticauda colubrina | reverse complement strand
TATCTATCTATCTATCTATCTATCTATCTATCTATCTATCTATCTATTTATTTGCAGATGATACAAACACATATAAATCTCTAAACGGTTAACAGTTTAAAGTTAATACAGAAATAGAAGAAAATAAAATCACGAGAAACTTCAACTAAACAACGAAAAACCTAATACCTAAACCAAAAAATCTACTTTCAGATTCCCTGAAAGTCCCTTGAAACAACTCAGTTTCAATTAGCTTTCAGAAAAGTGTCAAGACAGCTGTCAGCCTAGTCTCAAAGGGAGATTCTTCCATAGGACAGAATCCTATTTCCAAGAGAGGAGGGGAGAGAAGAAGTGGTGAGGGGAGGGAGAAGTGAGGGACGGGAAGAGGAGAGGATGGGAAAGGAAGAGGGGAAAGGAGGAAAGGAGGGGAAAGCAGCAGAAGGGAGGAGAAGAGAGTGGGGAAGAGAGATGAGAGGATGGGAGAGGAAGGGAAAGGACAGGAGAGTTTGGATTTAACCTTATCTTGTCTTTTTTCATTTTTCATTTTTTATTTTTCAAGACTTAAAATACAAACTCAGGAGAAACAACCAAGAGTAGAATAAAACTTTACCGGAAAAAAGCAAAACAAAACAAGTGCATTAGAAAAGAGTAGAAAATACACACATATAAAGCCCATGTCACACTGCACCAATGGATGGAAAGAGGATGTAAAACGGAAACACTTGCCATCCGTTGGTTAACGCGATTCATCCATTTTGTACTCACTGCCTCCGTTTTTCATCCTCTCTATCCGTCCAGCATCCATCGACTGAAGTTCCATCCGCTCAAAAAGTTTTGAGCTGCTCAAAACTTTTTGAGCGGAAAATGTATCCAACGCGTCTGTTCTGCATCCACTACGCATATGGGGAACATCTGTTCTGCATCTATCGTCATCTGTGATGCATCCGCTACATCCGCTAGGCATCCACTGCACATCCGTGCAACTTAAATCTGCTCCAGCGGAAAGCGGACACAGGGAGGAAGTGAAACGGATGCGGAACGGACGCGCAGCGTTAGTAGCACAGATGGAAAAAGGATGAAAGTGGATGCAGCTCGCATACAAAGCATTTAAAACGGAAAAAACATTCGCAAAGGGGACCTATCTCGGATATTAAGGATGTCTGGAGGATGCCTTGAGGATGCAAAAGGACACCTAGTGGAAAACCTATATTGCCTATAAAAAGGGGGAGCAACTCACTTTCACTCCAGCAGCCCTGCTGTGCAGACCTCTGCAGCCTTCATCTGGTTCTTGCTCTTCCACAGCATCCATTGATGTACACCATGGATCGTAACACACTCCTTTTGGTAGCCACCATCATTCTGCAACAGTGCAAAGCCATCTACAGGCTCTGTG
This sequence comes from Laticauda colubrina, assembly GCA_015471245.1. Lineage (NCBI taxonomy): Eukaryota > Metazoa > Chordata > Lepidosauria > Squamata > Elapidae > Laticauda > Laticauda colubrina. The sequence goes on along the minus strand of BLBF01000006.1, from coordinate 50,151,486 downwards.
AACTCTACTACGGGAAGAAAAGGAGGCGGCCAAGAAGCGTCTGGGTCCGAAGATGGATTGGGAGAAGAGCAGAGTATGGACTGTACAACAAGCTGATGGTGGAGCTGAGGAACGAAGACCCTCGTGCATTCCAGAACTTCATGAGGATGCCTTCCAGCCATGTTTGATGAAGTTGTGGAGTGGCTGAGACCCAGATCGACCAAGGCAAACACCAACCTCCGGCCCAGCCTGGACTCTGGGCTAAAGGTAGCACTGACTCTGTGCCACCTGGCCTCAGGGACCACCTAAAGGAGCATGCAGTACGGCTGGAGGGTGCCACCCAAAACTATCAGCATTGTGGTCAGAGAAGTGGTGCAGGCCATCATCGAAGAATATCTGGAGGAGCTCCTCCAGTGCCCCTCCACTGAAGAAGGCTGGAAGAAAGTTGCGGAGCAGTGGTATCACAGGTGGAACTTCCCCCATACTGTTGGAGCCATAGATGGCAAACACGTGGCCTGCAAAGCTCTAGCCAAGTCAGGGTCCACTTATTTCAACTACAAGGGTTTCTTCAGCATCATCCTCTTTGCCATGGTCGATGCTGACTACAAATTCATGAACATCGATGCTTCAAGCAACGGCTCAGCTTCAGATGCCCAGATATACAACGCCAGTGACCTCAAGGAGGGGCTGGAACCCAACCTCATCATGGGCTTCCCAGATCCAGACCCCCTGCCCAATGACATGCAAGATGTGCCCTACTTCATTATTGGTGATGACGCCTTCTCCCTCAGAACCTACCTCATGAAGCCCTACACTTCAAGACACCTCATCCGTGAAGAGAGGATCTTCAAATACAGGCTGTCCTGGGCAAGACGGGTGGTGGAGAACACCTTTGGCATCCTGGCCAACAGGTTCCAGGTACTTCTCACCACCATGCAGCATCGCCCAGAGACCGTGAGGAGGATCGTGGAAGCTTGCTGCATCCTGCATAATCTTATGCGCACCCGCTACCCAGTCTTGCAGAACAGGCTCGTGGACCTCCAACAAGGCAATGGGGACATGGAACCTGGGGAATGGAGGCAAGGGCAAAACCTGATAGACACTCAGGATGTGCAAGGCCCCAACAAGAGCCCCACGTGAAGGGACGAAGCAGCGCAACCTCCTGAGACACTGGTGCAACTCCCCAGCTGGAACAGTAGAGTGGCAAGACAGGATGATAGATAATTAATGGATACTTCCTTCAGTCTGTCTCATCACACCGATGAGATTGGGCCATGTATGTTGGGTGGGCCTACAATGAACAGGGCATTTAATAAAGAGTTGTGTTTATGTTGACATGTGTGGATGAATGATTACATTATTATTGATAATAAAGGGCCATAGGTGTGGCACCTGGGAGGGTGGACCATACAGTCCAACTATGTTTGCACTGGAGGTTTATCTATCCCACAGCTATTACCCATTCCAAAGTTATCCCTGCCCATCCCACAGGTATCCCTGCCCATCCCATAGATATTACCCATCCCAAAGGTATCCCTGCCCATCCCGCAGGTATCCCTGCCCATCCCACAGATATTACCCATCCCAAAGGTATCCCTGCCCATCCCACTGCTATCCTTACCCAACCCACAAGCATGCAAAGGCTTAAACCATTTCTAAAAGTTTCCACCAAAACTTTATTTAATAAAATAAATGAAGCAAGTGTGTGAAGCAAAGATAATCTTTATTAATAACAAGCTTTAAAAGAAAAATGACCCAAGTCAAGTGTCCAAAGCAAAAATAATGTCAACAGGTAGCCACCCAGTCTCTGGCACTCTTCTTGGTCACTTGGAGGCGTGCCCAGTCTCAGGGGTGAAGGGTCCAGGTGCTGTGGAGGTGGCTGCTACTGGAGTGCTGGTCTGAAGCGCCACTGGGGTGCCGGCCCTGAAAGGACAACAGGGGATGGTGTGTTGAGGAAGCTCTCAGACAGCTGGCTCAGACCCATGATGTTGAGAGCCCCTTCCTCCATGACATGGGGTGTCAGCCCCAATACCGATGACAGATGTACTGAGGCCGGGCTTGGCTGTGGGGTGGAGGAAGGAGCAGTGTAGTGGGGCTGTCTGGTCTGCAGCTGGGTGAGGACTGGCGTGGGTGGCATCTGTGGCATGGGTGGCATCAGTGGCGTGGGTGGCATCGGTGGCATGGGTGGCATTGGTGGCGTTGGTAGCATCGGTGGCATCCAAGGTACATGTGCCTGGACTGGGAAGGGCTGCAGCCCCTGTGCTGCTGGACCTCCTGGTAACCATAGCCTTGGTAGGGGAGTGCCTGTGGAAAGCCTTGGAAGGGCAGTGACATCACCTGGGGTGGAGGAGCAGACCTGGACTGGGTGGGAGCAGGTTCATCTTGGTCTGGAGGGTTGTGAAGAAGATCGGTGATCCTGTCCTTCACCACCTGGTACTGGGGTTCTGCCATGTTCATGAGGGTCTGGTTCACATAGGTGAGGAAGGGCTTGAGGTTGGAGGATGGGGCGTCGATGTGTACCAGCTGAGAGAGGAGATCTACGCTGCTCCTGATGGTGTCTCTTATCTCCAGCAGGACAGTGTGGCTCTGTCCCTCCGGTTTGCCACTCTGCCTTTCTGTGGAGGTGGAGCTGGGGTAGATGCGGTTTGGGCTGTGGTGGAAGTGCCATCTCCTTTCTCCCACTGTGTCAGGGGTTCCTCCATGCGCTCCGCCATGGGTAGTACACTGTCAGGGTGGTCTCCATCGTGGCACGCTCTACAGATACCTGCCTGGAGACAGGAGCTGACTCTCTGCCAGAAGGGGACTGGCTCTCAGCAGGCTGCCTGAGAGAGAGGGTTGTGAGAGGGGCTGCTCCTCGGTGGCGGATCTCACCCTCCAGGAAGCTGCACATGGCCATCATGGAGGTCTCTCTGTCCATCAGCTTGACCACGGCCTGGCCAGATTTCTTGAGGTGCAGCTTCCCGTACCAGGTGTGCATGTGCTTTCACCATCCCGGGAATACTTCTGCAGTGTACCCCAGGCTCTCTGCCTTGTCTCTCCAAGCTGCCTGGTTCTTCTTGGTTTCGCAGTACAGTCTATGGCCCTTTCACCAGAGGTACTCATTCTCCCTCAGTCACTCCAGCACCTCATCCTCATGTTCCTCCTCGATGTTGTATTGCCTCCTCTCCCGTTCCCGCATCTGCCTCTTCCTCCCTTTGGCAGGACCATATGGGCCCTCATCAGAGGGGCTTCCAGTTTGTAGAGGCTGCTCCTCCATACCAACACCACCAGCAGCAGCAGCAACAGTAGCAGCAAAAGCAGGACCAGCAGCACCAGCAGCACCAGCAGGACCAGGATCATCATCAGCAGAGTAAGCACCAGGAGCACCAGCAGGTCCAGGAGGACCAGCAGCCCCAGCAGCACCAGGAGCACCAGCAGGACCAGCAGGACCAGCAGGACCAGGAGCATGAACAGGACCAGGAGCACCAGCAGGACCAGCAGGACAAGGAGCAGTGCCAGCAGAGTAAGCACCAGCAGAAGCACCACCACCAGAAGCAGCATCGGCAGAGTAAGCACCAGCAGAAGCACCACCACCAGAAGCAGCATCAGCAGAAGCACCACCTCCAGAAACAGCATCAGCAGAAGCCCCAGCCCCAGAAGAGCGAGCCCGGGCTGCAGAAGCCCCAGTAGAAGCAGAGTGAGTGCCAGGGGGTGGGAGGGTGGCCATGTCTCTCTTGCCAGGGCTGGCAGCAGATGGCTGAGGCTTTCTCTTCTTCCCCATGGTTGTTGGGTTGCTGGCTGGCTGGCTGGAGAGCTGTGTCTGGAAGCAAGTCTTTCCTCAGAATGGTGACCTGTTTGGGAGCTACTTCCCTTTATATCCACGGGGCTAACGCAATGCATCCTCACCGCATGCGCAGTGAACACTAGGCATCCGCTAGGCATCCGCTAGGCTTCTGCTAGGCATCCGCTAGGCTTCCGCTCTGCATCCGCTTCATCCGTTCGGCATCCGCTGTGCATCCGCTTCATCCGCTCGGCATCCGCTCTTTCCAGTGCACGTCCGCTTTGCTGTACTCCCCTGGAAGCCTTGCAGATGTGCCATCCACTCCCATCTGCTTCCATCTGCTAGGCTTCCATGGAGCATCCGCTTTCCATCCGCCCTACGTCCTCCCCCCGTCCATTCCTTTCCGTGTTGTCCGCTCTGGTTATGCAAATTTTTGCCTCTTTTGAGAGCGGATAACAATGGATGGAACATTTTTCTCATCCGCTATGTCCTTTTTAGAAACGTTTTGCATCCGTTGGCCAGTGTGACAGGGCCTTAAGTTGAAAACAGTGAAACAGGTCTACAATACGTAAATTTCTTCAACTTCACTTACCAAAAATATTGACCTATCATCCATCTACAATTAGATAGTAACAATAACAAGTAAGCTCAACAATATAAACTAACTTCAATAGACTTGTTAATAATCCATTATTGTGTTTTACTTGAAAAAGTCTGCAGTGGCTTTAGTTTCAACCTTAACTACTATAGTCTTTGTCTCTGGTCTATCCAGTATCAAATATCCTTGACTGATTCTTAATAAAATTTTAACTTTCTTTCGATATAATTACATTTTATTTCTCAAAGTGATAGATCTTAGTTGTAGGTATCTGCACAGCATGTTTTTGCTCAAAAAGCCCATACATTTTCTTTAACAGATCCAATTTATCACTACATTCTGTCATCTCTATTATTTTTTGCATTCATAGTCTTTTTTGCATCCATAGAGTGTAATTTTCTTGAAAAATTCTTTCTTATGTAGTCTATTATCAAGCCTCTGGCATATGCCTTCATTGTATCCCATAAATTCTGCATTGATATGTCTTCTTTTTTATTTTCTTTGAAGAAAAAAGCCAGTTCTTTCTCCATTCTCTGTATAAAGTCATTTTCTTTTAGTATAGTGTTATTTAGTGTCCATCTAGATCTTCTTCTTTGTCCTTTCCATTTAATTGTCATTGGATTATGGCCTGCCCAGGTACTTGTTTCAATATCTATTTCTTGGAGATTAGCGATCAATTCTGTTGACATCCATATCATATCTGTTCTAGATCATGATGAATGTCTATTTGAATAGAAGGTATATTGCTTGGTCTGAGAATTTCTTTCTCTCCATGCATCTTTTAAATTTATTTCATCTATCATTTTAAAAAAGGATCTAGGGAGAGTCTTTCTGTTTTGCTTTGCTTTTTTCTGTGTTTTTTAGTCTAGTTTATTATCTACTATTCCACTGAAGTCTCCCATCATACAAATATTGACATAGTCCAGTTCAATTATTTTCATATGTAATTTTCTATAAAATTCTCCTTGATTTTCATTCAGGGCATAGATTGCTATCAGGAGTGTTTTCATATTATTGTCCATTATGTCCACCATTAAAAGTCTTCCATCATCATCCGTATGGATCAATTTCACTGAAATAGTATCTTTGATGCATAAGACCACTCTTTTTTTCTTGCATTGTGTCAAAGAAGTAAATGTTTTCCCTAGCTTTGGCTGTATCAACAGTTGTTTATATTGCTTTTTAATATGCATTTCTTGTAGGCAGATTATATCAAATTTTAATTTCTCTAATTTATGTAAAATTTCCTTTTAACAGCTGAGTTAAGTCCATTTATATTAATTGTAATCATTTTTTTTCTTTCATGATTATAAGTAGGTTTTGCAGCTCTAGTAGATCTTGGTTCTTGTCCTCTAGCTTCCACCTTTCTTCCTCCTGCACCTTCTTTTTCAATCTCTGCTTGACAGTCCTCTTGGAATTCAATTAATGACACTTCTTTTTCGGTCTCCTCCTCTTTCCCTATGAAGTATTCTGTATAAAATAATTCTGCTTTCTCAATTGAATCAATTCTGTGTCTCTGTTCCTGCCGTGTAAACTTTAAACCTTCTGGTATCAACTATCTATAATTCACCTCTTTTTTGAGTAGTATTTAATCAAGAATCAATACTCTCTTCTCATCTCTCTCACTCTTCTGGTACTTGTTTCAGAACCACAATCTCCTTATCTTTATATTTCAATGTTTTCTCTCTTGCCACCTGTAGTGTTTGCATTTTAATAGCTTTCTTTGTAAATCTATGGTGAACTTCTCTTGATAAACTATTTCTCATTGCGGGCCTTGTGAAAACTTGAAAGACCTCATCTATTCCATCCATCATCTTCTTTTTAGTTATTTCAAGTGCCTCAGCCAAGATTTCTACCATTATCTTTGCCAAGTTTTGTCCTTTTTCTTCCTCTAAGTTTTGGAATATAAGATAAAATTCTGATTTGTCCATGTCCCATCCCAGCATCCCACTTTTATCTTGTTCAACCACAGTTAATCTGCCATCATTATCTCCAATCTTCTTATCTCTTTGTTTGTCTTCTTCTTCAATTTTTTTGAAAACTCTCATCATACTTCATCATCATTTGTTGAATATTCTCCACCTTTTCATCAGTTTTTTCTGCTCTTTGTTCAATGTTATCTGTTCTCTTTTCAATATTCTCTGTTCTTGTATGTTTTGAATTCCTTGCATTGTCATCTGCAGCATCACCTTTTCCTGTTCTTTTTCTTGTTGTAACATCGTCTGTATTGAGCGTTGTCCTCCCGATGGTGAAGAGGAAGAAGTAGGAATTGAGGAAACAGCTGCTGTTAGTTTCCTCTCATTTCAAACAATTCAAAATCTTCAGGTTCTTCTTGACCTTAATCTGCTCGTATAATGGCCAATTGTAATTCCAAGGAAAAATAGTGGAGAAAAAAGGATAGCAGAATAAAAGAAAAGCTTCTTCAGGTTCTTGTACACCTTAATCCAATCAATTGGTTAAATAGCGAGAAACCCCCCCCAAAAAAAGAAGAAAAAAACCATAAAAAGAAAAAGGAATAATTGTGAAGTATTGTAAGTGGCAAAGAAAAAAAAAAGTTCTTCAGGTTCTTCAACACCTTAATCAAATTAAAAAGTCTCGAGTATAAAAAGGGAAAAAAAGAGCCATAGAAAAAAACAATAGGAAGTAGATAAAAAGATGGGAAGGGAAAGGAAAAAAGACAAAAAACTATTCCCATAAAAAGAAAAATTAATTCTAAAATTTTCCCTTTAAAATAAGATGTAAAAACAAAAAATAGACTCTAAAAACAAAACAAAAAACAAAAAATAATTACAAAAGACCTGAGATCCAAGTGGCTATCAAAAATAGTAAACTAATTAGGATGGGGTTTGTTGCAGTAGAGAATAGCCCAACATAAAAAAAAAGAAGGAACACACTGCCCCTCTTTAATTATCCACAGCTTTTTGTTCAGTTCCAAACAGTTTTATATATATCTTTTCTAGAGTCTAATAATCTTCTTTCTGTAAATGTCAACACCAGACTCCATCCACTGATAGAAACCCAGAGGAGCACCAGCAACTCTCCTGTGCTCTTTCCTCTATCTTTTCAAACAGGCTCAAAGTCCTTGAAAAAAAGCCTCAGTTCATTCTCAGCTTTGTCTGGTCAAAGGAGAAAAAGAAAACAATGTTTCCAAGCCTCTCGATAGCAGTGTTAGAAATTTTCCTCTACTTGCACTTTCCCCCTCCTTTTTCAAACAAGATGTGTTTTAGGTAATAAAAAATTAATTCAAAATGAATGGAAGACTTAAAAAAAAGAAAGCTAAAAGGGAATCTCTAGCCTAGAATATTACAAAGGCAAAAAAGAAAAAATAAGAAAAAAGAAAAAGTAAAAAGTAAAAAAAACAACAGTCCAGTTTCAAAGTGAAAAATCAAGAATTAAAAGTCCAGCAATAAAAAGGAAATACTAATTTTGGCTTCCTGTTTAAAATCACTGCTTAGTCACTTCTGTCTTAAATTTTACAAATTCTTTTCTTTCCTTAGGGCATTCTCTCAGATCTTAAAATAAAAGAAAAATTCTCACCAAACCGTCACACTTTCTCTTTCAATTGTCTTCCATTTCGGAGCTGTCCCAACTTCAGCAGCTTTAATGGCTGCCTCTTTGCCACTAGAAAAAGAGCTTCTCCTGGATCTACCAGCTTGACTTTTTTAAAGGGGAAGGGTTGCTTTAAGTTTTTTACACTGTTATTGGGAGGAAATACTCCCTTGTTGGAGTTAGCACTTTGAAGAAATAATTGAATAATGATACAGAGCTGCTGCAAAGAAGTTTTTAATGACAAGGAATCAAGATGAATGACATTCAGCAAGGTTTTTTGGTTAGGTAGAAAGATTGACACTCAAACATGAGTTTAAATACAATTTCTGAGTTTTGGGTTTTGGTCAAGTTTAATTCTGTGCTTGATTACATTTAATCCTGTGTTTATTGATGGGATAATTTTCCCTATTTAGCTTTGTTTGGAAGGAAAAAGGTTAATCTCCATTCCTGAAAAGAAACTGGGTTGAGAAATCTGGCTAGTTCCTGTGTCCATTTGTTCTAGTATTTGGTTTAATAAGCAACAGCTACTGTTGTGATGTAATTATTTGTAATTGTGTTTGAATTTTTTTCCTGCCTCATGGTTTATTTTTCTATCTGGGGAGGGGATCTTCCTTCACTTCTTTAGTGGTATCTGGCATTGTCCTTTTGGGGTGTACTTCTAAGAGGCAGGATGCAAACTTGGCACTGATTTTTTTCCTGGCTTTCTGGGGGGCATGTGACCTTTCCTTAAATCTGGATGTTTTCCTTAGGATATCTTGTGAGGTGTATGAGACCAGCTGGTGTCTTTAAGTGGTGCAAATGGATCTAAGGATTGATTCTCCTGGGTGTGCTTTTTCTTGAGACTTTAAATGACCTCTCTGCTAAGGGGTTTCACTTTATGAGCAAGAGTTGGTTGCTGATAGTCATCATTGCATTTTAAGCCCATGTCACACTGCACCAACGGATGCAAAGAGGATGTAAAATGGACAAAAAAGCTTGCCATCCATTGGTTAACGCGATGTACTCACTGCCTCCGTTTTGTTTCCTCACTATCTGTCCAGCATCCGTTTATGGACATTTCATCCGCTCAGAAAGTTTTGAGCTGCCCAAAACTTTTGCGTGGAAAATGTATCCAATTCGTCCATTATGCAAATGCTACGTATCCGCTACGCATCTGTTCTGCATACGTTACGCATCCGCTATATCTGCTAGGCATCCGTTCCGCATCCACTCAACTCGCATACGCTCGGACGCAGGGAGGAAGCGGAACGGATGCAGAACAGACGCAGAATAGATGCAGAACGGATGCCAAGCGGAAACAAAGCGTTTAAAATGGAAAAAACGTCCGCACAGGGGACCTATCTCGGATATTAAGGATGTCTACAGGATGCATAGAGGATACCTAGAGGATGCAAAGGGACACCTATACTGCCTATAAAAAGGGGGAGCAACACATCTGGATCTCACTTTCAGAACAGCAGCCCTGCGGTGCGGACCTCTGCAGCCTTCATCTGCCTCTTGCTCTTCCACAGCATCCAGTCATGTCCACCTTGGATTGTAACACAGTCCTTTTGGCAGACACCATCCTTCTGCAACAGTGCGAAGCCATCTACAGGCTCTGTGAACTCTACTATGGGAAGAAAAAGAGGCGGCCAAGAAGCCTCTGGGTACGAAGATAGTTCGCCAGAAGAGCAGAGGACGGACTGTACAACAAGCTGATGGTGGAGCTCAGGAACAAAGACACTCGGGCATTCCAGAACTTCATGAGGATGCCTGCAGCCATGTTTGACGAAGTTGTGCAGCGGCTGACACCCAGGTTGACCAAGAAGAGCACCAACTTCTGGCCCAGCCTGGACCCTGGGCTCAAGGTGGCACTCACTCTGCGCCACCTGGCCTCCTGGACCACCTACAGCAGCATGCAGTATGGATGGAGGGTGCCACACAACACCATCAGCATTGTGGTCAGAGAAGTGGTGCAGGCCATCATCGAAGAATACAAGGAGGAGCTCCTCAAGTGCCCCTCCACTGAAGAAGGATGGAAGAAAGTTGCAGAGCAGTGGTATCAGAAGTGGAACTTCCACCACACCATTGGAGCCATAGATGGCAAGCACGTGGCCTGCAAAGCACCACCCAAGTCGGGCTCCACTTATTTCAATTACAAGGGCTTCTTCAGCATCATCCTCTTCACCATGGTCGATGCTGACTACAAGTTCATGTACATCGATGCTTCAGGCAACGGCTCATTTTCAGATGCCCAGGTATACAATGCCAGTCACCTCAAGGAGGAGCTGGAACGCAACCTCATCGTGGGCTTCCCAGATCCAGAACCCCTGCCCAATGACACACAAAATGTGCCCTACTGCATTGTGGGGGATGATGCCTTCTCCCTCACAACCTACCTCATGAAGCCCTACACTTCCAGACTTCTGACCCGTGAAGACAGGATCTTCAACTACAGGCTGTCCAGGGCAAGGCGGGTGGTGGAGAACGCCTTTGGTATGCTGGCCAACAGGTTCCTAGTACTTCTAACCACCATGCAGCATTGCCCAGAGGCTGTGAGGAGGATCATGGAAGCTTGCTGCATTCTGCACAATCTCATGCGCACCCGCTACCCAGTCTTGCAGAACAGGCTCGTGGACCTCCAACAAGGCAATGGGGACATGGAGCCTGGGGAATGGAGGCAAGGGCAAAACCTGATAGACACTCAGGATGTGCAAGGCCCCAAACAGAGCCTCACATGAAGGGAAGAAGCAGCGCAACCTTCTGAAACACTGGTGCAACTCCCCAGCTGGAGCGGTGGAGTGGCAAGACAGGATGATAGATGGTTAATGTATCAGATGGTTCAGCCTGTCTCATCACACTGATGAGATTGGGCCATGTATGTTGAGTGGCCCAACAATGAACAGGGCATTTAATAAAGAGTTGTGTTTATGTTGACATGCATGGATTAATGATTACATTGTTATTGATAATAAAGGGCCATAGGTGTGGCACCAGGGAGGGTGGACCATACAGTCCCACTATGCTTGCACTGGAGGTTTATCTATCCCACAGCTATTACCCATCCCAAAGGTATCCCTGCCCTTCCCACAGGTATCCCTGCCCAACCCACTGCTATCTTAACCCATCCCACAATCATGCAAAGGCTTAAACCATTTCTAAAAGTTTCCACCAAGACTTTATTAAAAAAAAAGAAATGAAGGAAGTGTATGAATCAAAAATAGACTTTATTAACAAGAAGCTATAAAACAAAAATGAGTCTCTGGCACTCCTCTGGGTCGCTCAGTCTCAGGGGTGAAGGGTGCAGGTGCTGTGGAGGTGGCTGGTGCTGGAGTGCTTATCGTCAGCTCCTCCAAAAGCAGAAGCAGCAGAAGTCCCAGCCCCAGAAGAGTGAGCCCGTGCTGCAGAAGCCCCAGCAGAACCAGAGTGAGGGCCAGGGGGCGGGATGGTAGCCCTGTCCCTCTTGCCAGGGCTGGCAGAAGATGGCTGAAGCTTGCTGTGCTTCAGCATGGTTGTGGGCTTGCTGGCTGGTAGGGAGGCTGGCAGGAAGGCTGACAGGCAGGCAGGCACCAAGCCTGGCAGGCAGCAAGGCTGGCAGGCAGGCAGGCACCAAGGCTGGCAGGCAGATTGGCTGGCAGCAAGGCTGGCAGGCAGGCAGACAGCAAGGCTGGCAGCGAGGCTGGCAGGCAGGCAGACAGCAAGGCTGGCAGCGAGGCTGGCAGGCAGGCAGACAGCAAGGCTGGCAGCAAGGCTGGCAGGCAGGCAGACAGCAAGGCTGGCAGCAAGGCTTGCAGGCAGACATGCTGGCAGACATGCAGGCAGGACAGGCAAGGCAGTCGATGTGTCTGGAAGCCGATCTTTCCCCTGAATGGTGACCTGCTTCCGAGCTGCTTCCGGTATATCTGTGGGGCTTGCGCAATGCATACCCCCCGCATGCGCAATTAACACCAGGTATCCGCTAGGCTTCTGCTCTGCATCCGCTTCATCCGTTGTGTATCCGTTCTGCATCCGCTGTATCCGTTCCGCGTCCACTTTGCTGCGGCCCCCCAGAAGCCTGGCGGATGTGCCATCCGCTCTCATCTGCTTCCATCCGCTGGGCTTCCGTTCCACATCGGCTTTCCATCCGTCCTGCATCCTCCCCGCGTCTGTGTTATCCGCTCCGGTTATGCAAATTTTTGCCCCTTCTGAGATTGGATAACAACGGATGGAACATTTTTCTCGTCCGTTGTGTCCGTTTTGCATCTGTTGGGCAGTGTGACAGGGCCTTTAACTATTTTAATTCCTCAAGGTGCTCTGGCACCCTGCCTGATTTGTAACTCCAGCTTGCAGGTATTTTTAATCTAATGATTGGTATTTAGGACAGCTTTTTGCAAACAAAAAGTTTTTTTGTATTTTTGTATGGGTAATCCTTGACTTACAACAGTTCATTTTGTGACCATTCAAAGTTACAATGGCACTGAAAAAAGTGACTTATGACCATTTTTCACACTTATGACCATTGCAGCATCCCCACAGTAACGAGAGGCCAGGCAAGGAGAAGTGCCCCTTGATGTGAGTGATGTTGAGTTGGCCACGCCTACCCAGTCACATGAATACCAAGCCACACCCACCAACTAAGCCATGCCCATAGAACCAGTTGTTAAAATATTTGAATCTCACCCCAATCATAGTGCTTCCAGGTTTAAAGGATTGAACAGTGACATCATTGTTGCCCAGGGAATGTATAGTTGGCGCTCCTTATTAACTTGCCCACTGAAGTGGTACCCATTTGTCTATTTGATATCACCTTTTTTCAGACTGCTGAAAAGGAGGAGCAGGAGCTGGAGCATGTGCGGCAACTGGGTCTTAAGCATAAGCTTGCTAATCATCAGTTCAGATCCTAACCTTGTGAGACACCACATTTCTTATGGTGGAGCTAGGATTGATTTAACGTTGTAGGTATAGGGTCACAGAATTGTAGGCTCTATCTTTGCTTTCCAGTGATATGTTCAATGCTTCTATGAGATAATGTGCTTCATCTCAATTTTGTGGAGAATCAAAGGAGGGATAATTTTATTTAAGTGAATTAACTTGTAATTAACCAATTTTTCACATATGGTATGCACACAAAGAAACTACTGTTGCCAAATGAACTAGTACATTCTATGAGGCTCCACTTTGCTCCATGAAGGCATTGCAGATGCTAAAGTGAATAGCTGCTAAAGTGAAGTATCCTTTACAGATCTATACAATGCTATTACCATCACAGTCTGGTGGTGAATATACAACACTCTACACATCTGCCTTATTATAACAGTTATCTTACAATGTGTGATAGCAAATTCTATAGCTTAAATATGCACTTATGAAGACTTTTTCCTTTTTATCAGCACCAAAGCTCCCTTCAGCAGAAACATCTGCAGGGAGTAAGCAGAAAACTCAGGCTGACAACTAAAACCATGCAATCGAAACCCTAATCTTGTTTTACATGTGTTACATGAGCAAATCATTAAAAGAGGGGTGATGATTATGGGTAAGAGGCAGCCAGTCTGATTTATTTTTAGCCCAGTATTAGCCCAGTATTTCAAAATGTTAGGGAAATCTGTATCTATCCATAATATGTAATGTACTGTTTTTTTCTTTTTATTCACTGAATTACTTTTTTCCTTACTAAAAAGATATGCATACTGTATATTTTTCATTACAAAGAAGGTATGTTAGGGTCTCAGACTCTCCAGTATTTACAACTTTTGTAACATTTATTTTAAATGTATATTATATTTATATAAAACATTATATTGGTAGTGTTATAAATTAATGACATTGTTTCCCTGTGTGCTTTTTTTCCCCACAGTAGCCACCAACAAGGTTTCAGCATTTTCCATTTCACCATCACTTAAAAGCCTCTGACATGTATGTGTAGTTTAAACATTTGCCCCAATACTTTGTTTCAGTTTTATACTTGTCATTATGAGTCCAGTCATTAATTGGAAAGATCCTTTTTGAACTCTTTTGGTTCATATCAATAATTATGTTCATTCATACTTTGCAACTTTCAATTGGCATGACAGCACATTATAAGATAACAATTTTTAATCAGTACAATACCACACCACACCATGCCATACCATACCATAATACACAATATAAGACAATATACATACATACACATAAAAGATTAAGAAATAGAATTTACCAATGTGGGGATTTTAATTATGCTGTCTTTTTAATGACTTGGTCTTTCAATGGACTTGATATCTCTGTATTTAATAAATATTTCAAAAATTCACCTAAACCAGTAATATAGTAATAGAAATAGACCACTTTGTTTAAAATATCCAGGAATGTCAGGCTATCTATTCCATTGTTAATATTTTCCCTCCCTAATATATACCAAAATACATTCACTTATAATTTAAACCCATTTTTTTCTTCTCCTTTATTCTGGAACATTTCTGAACAATTATGCCTCATTAGATGTCTGAAAAAAACTATTTCTTGCAATTTTCTCTCTCAAGCAAAATACACAAATTGGTCCTATTTTTTATACATTTTGATTTTAGATCCCTGATCAGCTAGGTTGTTCTCTCCTGAATGTGCACATTTTTCTACCATACTTCCTAAATTATAATGCCTTATACTTCTTTGATTTCGTCTATGATTGTTGTTTCTGTATTTCAGTTGAAGGTACATTTACAGTTGGTACCCTATCCAGTTTTGCCTTCTGTCCCATTATTTATTTTTTTCAATGTAGGACTTTGTGCTTCTTAAAATTCATGCTGCTAGCTTTCCTCTTTTGGCATAAAAAGTAGATATAGTCCTGCAATATGCCATTCAACAATTTTTTTCAGAATGAAATAATCTCTTTACGTATCTGGTGACTGTTAAGCCTGGGTTCCCCAACCAGGGTTAGGTAGACAAGCTAAACA
>BLBF01000006.1:50081583-50095944 GCA_015471245.1 Laticauda colubrina | reverse complement strand
AATAAATAAATAAATAAATAAATAAATAAATAAATAAATAAATAAATGTATCTATTTCATCAGAAAATTGATGCTGTTATTAAGGAAAAAAATCCTTACCATTTTCAATTTGATTATCACTTTAATCCATCTATAGATCCATCTTTAGAGAAGGGTGCCATGACTCTCAAAAACATTTAATATAGTGGATTTAAAATAGAAACTGAAAATTAGTGAGATAGTTTTGAATTTCTAGTCCACATTTCCTTTATGAAAAAGAATGCAACAATGGTCAGTCTCACTAAATGCATTCCCATGTACAGGGGAACATGAAGTCATGTTATTCTCCAATTGCTTCTAGTTATTATTATAAATATAATAAAATGTGCTATACATTATAAGTATAGTAAAATGTATTGGTGTTTGTGTGTGAGAGAGAGAGGGGGGGAGGGAGAGTGAGAGGGAAAGATGGAGAGATGTGCACAGGCAGCCTAAATTTGAGGAATTAGCAAATTTCATATTAATTGACAAGAATCATTTAATATGGAAGAGTATAGGCTGCTTTGAGATTGTTCTGCTATCTACCAGTTCATTCCTGTGATCTAATAATTCAGTTGCCATTTCATATGCTTGCACAGCAACAAATTCCTCTAATAGAAGGGAAAGGACTTTGTGAATCTCCATGAAAATAATTTAAACAGAAGTCTTCAAGTATTTTCAAAATAGGACTGAAACTGTCACTGGAAGACATGCCAGCAAGTTTTCAATCACAGTGCTATACTTCTTTTTCTATAATTCCAAAAGCAATGGTATATGTTTATGTGGTATTAGGATATTATTGTGGTATTAAATTGCATCAGTTTCATTCTTGGAAGTTTGGAAGATGATTCCCAAGCTCTTTGGGAAGTTTTTACCTTTTAGTTATTTATTTACATATATATTACATACATCTATATACTATCAAATTCTTGGGTTTATTTAATATTTTGCAACCTTCAATTGGGCACAACAGCACATTATAAGATAAAAAAGCAATTAATCAATGTACCTCAAATTAGCTAACTTAAACAACGAATCCTAAAATCCAGAAGCCATGAGTCCTGTGGTATTGTAATTTGGCAAAATAGTGGACATCTTACCACCATCCCTCCTTCTGACTACATTTTCCAAAAAGCCATAAGTTCTGTGGTACAAGGGAACATGAGAGGGATGTATCTCCCTCAATTTTATTGCCTCCCTCTGGCCTTTGCACCAAATCAGCTTGTGGCAAGGTCTGAGATGTGAACCAATAGATAAACTAGCAAAGGAATAAGAGTTATGAAGACCCAAACTATTAACAATTGATTGACCTATATTTTTCATTTGGATATGACTGATACATGAATGTGCCCCTTAGTAATTTTGACAAACATAATGAACAGACTCTACAGAGACAAAGTCTCAATGTAATACAAATCTGATATAGCAACATTCCATCTATATTTGATTCAGCTTGAAACAGCATAATCCTTCAGAACAAATTGCCATGCATGGATAGAGACACAAAAATGTCTCCCTCCCACTCCCTCACTATTTCTCTGTCTCTCTGTATGTGTAAAAACAGCCTGATTTCAGAGATTGTAAAACTGAAAACTAGAAAATAAAACTTCTTGCCTAAGTTCTTTTTTTTAATGAAAAAAGGAACTCTTTCAATTCACAACAAAAATGTAACCATCAAATTATTTATATGTCCTTGAAAAGAGATATCTCCAATTCATTTTCTTTTGTTTGTTTGTTTGTAAATCTGCACTCTTTACTGTATTATTAATAAACTATAGAAGGATATTGAAGGACATTTTATCAAGACATGATGCTTACTTTGGTACAAAAGCTGAAAGTTTGAAGTATGCAATGGGATCATAATAATGAATACAATGTCATGAGAATGGAGATGGATTTGGAAAGTGAAATGTAATATTGAAACCAAATGTAATAACTAACTTAACATAGATCATAAAAAGCTACCTGATAAGACAATTGATCCATGTAACTTAATCTTGCATGCACTATGAAGAGAAAATTGGGATACAACTGTAGGCCTGGTTGTCTTTGTTTCTTTTCCAGTTTAAATGTCCTAGTTGTAAAAGACAAAGAACTGGAGAAGATAATAAAATATCAAGATCTAAAACCTGAAGTTGAAATATAATGGCATAATATTGTGGCATGGTGGTTCCAGCGGTTATCAGCACATTGAATGACATATCAGAAAATCTTAGACAGTGCTTAGAATATCTGCATACTGACAACATTTCTCTTTCTCAGTTGCAAAAGGCCATATTGCATAGATCTACACATATACTACACCGACACATTTCAACATTCTAGATTTGGGGAAGAACTTGAGACTTATAAAGGTCAACACCAGCTGAAGAACATAATAATAATAACAATAACAGTGGAATAGTGGCTTGGGTTCAAGCCATAGATACATAATAAGAAGACCTGGCAATGGCTAAGATCAGGAATGTTCAAGAAAGAGACAGAGGAATTAATTCTGACTGCATAAGACCATGCCTTAAGAAGAAATAAATACAAAGCCAGAATTCACAAAAACAACAACAAAAGATCTCAAGTACCACCTCTGGAAAGAAGCTGAAGAAACAGTGGGTCACCTGATTAACTGCTGATGAAGATCACATAGACTGACTACAAACAATGGCATGACAAAGTAGCAACAATGATACATTGGAAGATTTTCAAGAAATATCATTTGCCTGCAAGTAAGAAATGGTGGGATCATAAAATAGAGAAAGTAATAGAAAATGAAGAGGCTAAAGTGCTCTGGGATTTTAGCATTCAAACAGACAATCATTTGTCACATAACATGCCAGACTTAATAATCATCAATAAGAAAGATATAGAAGTCTGAATAGTGGACATGGCAGTACCTGTAGACATCAGACTAAAAAGAAACCTAGACAAGATAACAAAATACAAAGGCCTGCAAATAGAAATAGAAGCAATATGGCAAAAGAAAACAAAGGTAGTATCAATACTAATAGGTCATTGGGGTGATACAATCCGAAAACAACTGGAGCACCACTTGAACAGCATTGGCATTGACAATTACACCATCAGTCAGCTGGAAAGGCAGCTTTATGCAGAACAGCTTACAAACTGTGATGACACCTCCAATGCCATTAAATGTCAACATCTGCCTATTGCAGGTCCTTGGGAAGTATTCTATAGGTGGATAAAAATGCTAAATTCAGTCAAATATCTGGCTGACTATGCAATAAACCATCATCCTCATCATCATCATCATAAGCTACAATCTGTCAAACACTTTTGGAAGAAGTAATATTTCAAAATGACATGAGGTAATGATAGACAATATACGGTAAGTATATTGGTAAATGTTCTTCTAAAATTCAGGTGTATCATTGATAATCTACTGAATATGAAAGGGGATAAACCTGGGATTTCTGCTTGCAAAGCATTTGTTGTTGTTTATTACAATTATATCCTAGCTTTTCTCCAGGAGAAAAACTACATATTGCAAAAAAAAAAAAAATTAATTTTCTTTTAGGTTCCAAGGGAACAAGCTATAAATGGATAAAGTTACAGATGTATTCTATCAGCTTGCTATTTTGTTCCATAGTGATAAAAACTTGAATAGCCATAAAAGACACCAGACAATTCTTACTTAAAATATGTGTGGTAAGCTACCTACCCTCTAGCTCTTGTCTACTCTAACTCTATTGTTCTTGTGCACTCTAATCTACTCTCAGCATCTCACAATTATTGCTCATGTCAACTGTGACATTAGGAACTGCAGATCATTTGAAATGATTATTTTTTAGTGTAAGAGTTGTTGCAAATATTATGTTGTGTAATAATCACTAGAAATTAATTAAAAACAAAACTGTTCATGGATTACATATTTTAAAATTGCTGGAAAATTTAAAATGAAAATGATGCTAATAATTTAGATTAAATTTTGGTTTCTTAAATATTTAACTATTACACTGAAAGCTAAAATATTGCTAGTGTATTTTCTTTATATGTTACATATTAATTACATAAAATCTTCACTATCTGTGAAAGTTTCTTTTAAAAATAGATATAGTTATATGTATTTCATATATAGCATCAATCTACATCAAACCAACAGCACATATAACCAACTATATTGACAAGAAAATGACAACAGATTTACAAAAAAAGTACTCAGATAACTATCTTGTGATGCCATAATATCAGTACATGTTTGTAAATTTTGTCACTTGAGTGATGACATCAACAAATATTTGTTATCAATTGACAACTTTCCATCCTTCTCAATGTGTCTAATTAGAATTACGCAATGAAACACTATAATGTGAGATAAGATAAAAGTACATTTACCACAAAGAGCCAATTTGATACAATGGTTAAGGCATCTGGTAAGAAACTATGTATTCTAATCTAGAAACTATGTATTCTAAACTTACCTGAGGTACAAAGACTAAGCTGGGTGACCTTGGATCAATCAATTTCTTTCAGCTCTAAGAAAAAGGAAATGGCAAACTACTTCTGAAATTTTGCCAAGAAATCCACAAAATCGTAAGAAAATCACTTTTACAAGCACTGAGAATTAGATATATTGAATAGAAGAAAGACGCTACCACTACTCAAGTCCTAAAAGCTTCATAGAACTGTCAGTACAAGTGGCAGGATGCTCTAAATATCAATTGTTAGAGAACAATAAAAAGGGACAGCACTGTTCCTCACATGGTTTGAAATGCCTTTGGTGCTCTCTGAGCTTGGTTGTTTCCTTGCAGAGGATTTAAACTAGGTTTCAATACTGAACTACAAATATTTTCCTTTATTGATATCACATGGTTTGCTTATAGGCTTCCTTATCAGGTAGGACATGAGAAAGACATTTGCTAAACTAGAAATGCTTTCAATCAGATCCACACAATATTCCTTTTACTCCTCCCCACCCTCCCTCTGAAACATTAAGGGTTTCTAGTCTTTGTATACTTTGGAGGTTTATATGATGGAATACTGACTGCAGTAAATGAGAAGCCTGAGGCAAAAAATATAAAGGCCAATTGAAAGAACTTGTTTTCTTTCTTCTTTTTTCATTCTATTGTTTGTTCATTAATCATTAAATCTATGTGATAAATATTTGGGGGGAAAAACAATCAGCCTAAGACTATATGAGGCTAGCATGCTAAAAAGCAACTAAAATTATAATCAACTCTGTGTTAAAGAGACCTATAATGCTAAATAATGCAATTGAGGAGATTATAATTCTAGTCCATTCTAACTCATATTACTGAACCACTATGTTATAGTAATTTTAGGTCTCTTTGATCACCAGAGAAGAAAGATTTATTTATCACAAAAGGTAACTCTTCTGAGTTAGCTTCTTAGGTACACAATTCAATGGCCTCTACAGAGCTAGTTAATACTTCTGAATAGAAATAATAGGGCACTCTTTGATGAGTTTAGACATATCTCATCTAAGAATAATTGAGTAGATTTCTGACATCCATCTAATACTTTTAAAAAGAAAAGTCAGAAATGGTATAAATATATCTTTTATGATGTAATAAAATTATCAGTTCTTTTAACATAAATTTGGATTAAATTTTTGAACTATTTAAACAAACACAAACACCTTAGAAAGAGTGCATGGAAGAAAAACGATCAGAGGCCTGAAGGCAAAATCATACAATGAATATTTGTGGGCGTTAGGTATGTATATTGTAGCAGAGAAAAGGACTAGAGGTGATATGACAGCAATCTTCGAATTTTGGAGAGGCTCTCACAAAGAGGAAGACAATCTGAATTTCAAAGAACCTGGGGGCAAGACAAAAAGTAGTGGGTGAGCAATCATTAAAGAGAAATCAATCTAGAATTAAGGAGAACTTTTATGACAGTGAGAACAATTAATCTGTGGAATGGCATCACTTCAGAAGATGTGGATGCTTCATCACTGGAATGATATTTCAGTATCCATCACTTTGGATATTATTGGAAGAGACTGGATATTATTTGGAATAATATAGGATTTCCTGCAGGATCAGGGGTTGGACTAGAAGACCTCAAAAATTCCTTCCATTATTCTATATTCTACATTCCTTCATCTTTAATGCAATAAGAGACCATTGTTCTACCCTGTAACCATGTTTTCTCTGCCATGCACACAAAGTTGAAAATCTAGCATTCTTGCATGTTATTCACTCAGGATTTGCTTTTTATTTGCAATTATTTTTAGAAGATCCCTTTCAACCCTATTTTTCTATTTGTGTGTGTATGTGTGTGTGTGTGTGTGTCTGTTCTATATTCTATGTTCTATTTCTATGACATTGCTAGATTTACTCACTTTAGTTTTCTAAAATATTGAATTAATAGTATTTCTATGAATCTACTGGTTTCTATAAATAATGAAGTGTCCAAGTCAATTTTATTTCTAAATTGAACCAAGTATCTTTAGACATGCCACTGTCTTTTAATTTCAGCATGTTCTACATCTACAGGATAGTAATATTGATAGCTTATAAAATCATGTTTACAAGTAGACAATTTATATGGATAAATCAAAATTTTTGAAAGAAACTGAATGTTTTAATATTGGGGGTAGTAATAATTTTAATACAAATAATATGTATGTATGTATGTATGTATGTATGTATGTATGTATGTATGTGTAATTCTGTTCTGTTCTCAGGTGGTCTTTGTCGGCTAGGCGTTTGGTTCTGGAGATGAGGGTCTTGGCTATGGAGTTGATCTCTGCAAGGTGGTGATGGAAATATGTGTTTAAGTAGGGGTTAGTGTGTGTTTTCTTCCAGTGGATGGTGTGTCAGAATTACACACCCTCACTAAAGTATTAATTTCCAACAGATACCAAAGAAACACAATTACCAACCTAATCCTAAGGGAGACACCTCCAAAAAACTGAGACACAGAACAGGACAATGGTATCGCCCTTTTCCCTACATCAAAGTCACCATAGATAAAATCAGCAAAATTCTCACAAACAAAATATCAGGACAGACTTCGGCACTGACCAAAAAAATAGCCAACATCCTAGAACCCCAAGGACAAGATCCAGCTAGAAAACCAAGGAGTTTATGAAATACCACGAAACAATTGTCCAGACACATACATTGGACAAACCCACAGGAGAATAACTGTATGCATTGCAGAACACAAGAATGCAGTCAGAAAAGAAGAAAATACTTCCTCCCTTTTCCAGCACCTTAAAGCCACAGGACATGAAACTAATTTTGAGGGAACCAAATTAATCTCCAATACTGAACACTTCAACAAGAGAATAATCAGGGAAGCCATCAAAATAGAGAAACACCTCCATAACATGAATAAACAGGATGATACCTCCCGCCTACCAGATATCTGGAAACTGGCCCTTAGCAACAAATGAGTCCCAGCCACGAACACCAACACTGGACCCAAAACAACACATGATGCCACCACCAATCTCCCTCACCAGACTCAAATCCAAACCCATCCCATAGACGAAAGGCAACCACCATCCAGAAACCAGAACATGGCTGCATTACCAGCTGCCACACACCCCAACCCCCAAACTAAGTAAACTGACACATACCATGAACATATAGCCAGACCTGAAACTCGGAGGACCTGAAACCAAAAATGAATGTTACAGCATAGCCATCCGCTCAGGATATCACATCACGGAACTCAGAAGGTTACACCACAAAAGCTCAGGATGTTGCAATGCAGCCAATGACCCAGGAGATTACAGCACAAGACCCAAGATGTCACAACAATAGAACTCAGAAGGTCATCGCACAGCCCATTACCCAGGTCATTACAACACAGGAGGCTGAT
The DNA here is from genome assembly GCA_015471245.1 of Laticauda colubrina. NCBI lineage: Eukaryota > Metazoa > Chordata > Lepidosauria > Squamata > Elapidae > Laticauda > Laticauda colubrina. The sequence goes on along the minus strand of BLBF01000006.1, from coordinate 50,088,117 downwards.
AGACACATAGCCAGTACCTTAGCCACCCAGGTTCTTACGAAAAAGCCAACCAATCTGCAAACATCAACTCCATCAACCAATCAAGAAATAACAACACAGACAACCAGCCCACTTACAACAGAGCCAGCACCGCACACCTCCCCACAGTATTTATAGAGAGACATCAGCTCTGATTACGCTTTGCTTGCACAAGCACGAAACCGAAAGCACCAGTCTGAAGATGGTGAGTGGGACCTCATTGAAACATCACCAAGATACTCTCAATCTTACATGGGAAAAGACCTGAACACACCAAACCTGCATATGTATATGTATATGTATGTATGTATTAAAATATTTATATTTATATATATAAATATACAAATATTTATATATTTATAGAATGCTTCACAATCATATAAAAAGCTACTTCTTCAATGCCCACATTGAAAATATTATTTGAAAGATAGAGGAGTATTTTGTATTTTAAGGGCCTGTCACATTGGACGATAGATGCAAAACGTTTGTAAAAAGGACACAGTGGACGAGAAAATGTTCCATCCATTGTTATCCGCTCTCAAAAGTGCCCCGAATTTGCATAACCAGAGCGGACAACAACGGAAAGGAACGGACGGGGGGAGGACGTAGCCAGGATGTTAAGCGGATGCTCCACAGAAGCCTAGCGGATGGAAGCGGATGGGAGCGGATGGCACATCCGCAGGGCTTCTGGGGGAGCACAGCGAAGCGGACGCGCAGCGGAAAGAGCGGATGCAGAGTGGATGCAGAGTGGATACAGCGGATGCAGAGCAGAAGCATAGCGGATGCCTAGCAGATGCCTTGCGGATGCAGAGCATTCACTGCGCATGCGGGGAGGATACATTGCGTGAGCCCCGCGGATATAAAGGGAAGCAGCTCGCAAGCAGGTCACCATTCAGAGGAAAGACCTGCTGCCAGACACAGCTCCAGCCAGCCAGCCAGCCAGCCGGCCAACAACCATGGGGAAGAAGAGAAAGCCTGTGCCATCTGCTGCCAGCCCTGGCAAGAAGGACAAGGCCACCATCCCACCCCCTGGCCCTGACTCTGCTTCTGCTGGGGCTTCTGCTGCTGGGGCTGACTCTTCTGGTGCTGGAGCTTCTGCTGGAGCTGCTCCTGGTGCTGGTGCTTCTGCTGATACTTACTCTGCTGGTGCTACTCCTGGTGCTGGGGCTTCTGCTGGTGCTTACTCTGCTGGCACTGCTCCTGGTACTGCTGGACCTGCTGGTGCTGCTGGTGCTGCTGGTGCTGCTGGTGCTGCTGGTCCTGCTGGTCCTGCTTTTGCTGCTACTGTTGTTGTTGCTACTGCTGCTGGTGGTGGTGTGGAGGAGCAGCCCCTACAACCTCAAAGCCCTTCTGATGAGGGCCCAGATGGCCCTACCAGAGGGAGGAAGAGGCGTACGTGAGAACGAGAATGGGAGAGGAGGCAGCACTCCAACGAAGAGGAACATGAGGATGAGGTGCTGGAATGGCTGAGGGAGAATGAGTATCTTTGGCGGAAGGGACACAGGCTCTATCGAGACACCAAAAGGAAGCAGGCTGCTTCGAGAGAGAAGGCGGAGAGCCTGGGCTACACTTTGGAGGTGCTCCTCGGCTAGTGGAAGCACATGCACACCTGGTACGGGAACCTGCACCTCAAGAAATCTGGCCAGGCCAGGTCAAGCTGACGGACTGAGAGACCTACGTGTTGGCCAAGTGCAGCTTCTTGGAGGGTGAGATCCACCACCAAGGAGCAGCCCTTCTGACAACCCTCTCTTTCAGGCAGCCTGCAGAGAGCCAGTCCTCTTCTGGCCAAGAGTCAGCTCCTGTGTCCAGGCAGGTATCTGTGGAGCGTGCCACGATGGAGACTCCCCCGACAACTTCACTATCCATGGTGGAGCACGTGGAGGACCCCCTGATGCAGTGGGAGCAAGGAGAGGGCACTTCCACCAGAGAACAACCTACATCCACCCCCAGCTCCACCTCCACAATAAGCAGGCAGAGAGGCAGATTGGAGGGCAGAGCCACACTGTCCTGCTGGAGATCAGGGACACCATCAGAAGCAGCGTAGATCTCCTCTCTCAGCTGGTACGCACTGATATAACATCCCCAAACCGCAAGCCCTTCCTCACGTACGTCAACCAGACCCTCATGGACATGTCCAAATCACAGTACCAGGTGATAAAGGAGAGGATCACCGGTCCTCTGCACAACCCTCCAGACCCAGCTGAACCTGCTCCCACCCAGTCCAGGTCTGCTCCTCCACCCCAGGTGATGTCACTGCCCTTCCAAGGCTTTCCACAGGCCCTCACCTACCAAGGCTATGGCTACCAGGAGCTCCAGCAGCACAGGCAGCCCTTCCCAGTATATCGAACACCACCGGTGCCACCGATGACACTGAAGCCACCGATGCCACCCACACCACCAATGCCACCAATGCCACAGATGCCACCCACGCCACAGATGCCACCCATGCCACAGATACCACCCATGCCACAGATGCCAACCACGCCTCACCTTGCTCACCTGCAGACCAGACAGCCCCACTACACTCCTCCTTCCTCCACCCTACAGCCAAGCCCGGCCTCATGTCCTGGAAGAAGGGGCTCTCAACATCATGGGACTGAGCCAGCTTTCTGAGAGCTTCCTCCACACACCATCCCTTGTTGTCCTCTCGGGGCCAGGCACCCCAATGGCACCACAGAGCAGCACTCCAGCAGCAGCAACCTCCACAGCACCTGGACCCTTCACCCCTGAGACTATGGGCACACCTCAGAGTGACTGAGAAGAGTGCCAGAGACTGGGTTGCTACCTCTTGGGTCATTTTGCTTTTACAGCTTGTTATTAATAAAGATTATTTTTGCTTCACACACTTGCTTCATTTATTTTAGTAAATAAAGTCTTGGTGGATACTTTTAGAAGTGGTTTAAGCCTTTGCATACTTGTGGGATGGGTTAAGATAGCAGTGGGATGGGCAGGGATACCTGTGGGATGGGTAATAGCTGTGGGATGGGCAGGGATATCTATGGGATGGATAATAGCTGTGCGACAGATAACCCTCCAGTGTAAGCATAGTGCGACTGTATGGTCCACCCGCCGTTTCCGGTGAGAAGTACCTGGAACCTGTTGGCCAGGATGCCAAAGGCATTCTCCACCACTCGTCTTGCCCTGGACAGCCTGTAATTGAAGATCCTCTCCTCACGGGTGAGGCATCTGGAAGTGTAGGGCTTCATGAGGTAGGTTCTGAGGGAGAAGGCGTCATCCCCTACGATGAAGTAGGGCACATCTTGTGTGTGGTTGGGCAGGGGGTCTGGATCTGGGAAGCCCATGATGAGGTTGCGTTCCAGCCCCTCCTTGAGCATTGATGTACATGAACTTGTAGTCAGCATCAACCATGGTGAAGAGGATGATGCTGAAGAAGCCCTTGTAGTTGAAATAAGTGGACCCTGATTTGATTGGAGCTTTGCAGGCCACGTGCTTCCCATCTATGGCTCCAACGGTGTGGGGGAAGTTCCACTTCTGATACCACTGTTCTGCAACTTTCTTCCAGCCTTCTTCAGTGAAGGGGCACTGGAGGAGCTCCTCCAGGTATTCTTTGATGATGGCCTGCTCCACTTCTCTGACCACAATGCTGATGGCGTTGTGTGGCACCCTCCAGCTGTTATGCATGCTCCTGTACGTGGTCCCTGAGGCCAGGTGGCACAGAGTGAGTGCCACCTTGAGTCCAGGTTCCAGGCTGGGCTGGAGGTTCGTGTTGTTTGGTCAACCTGGGTCTCAGCCGCTCCACAACTTCGTCAAACTTGGCTGGCGGCATCCTCATGAAGGCATCCTCATGGAATTCACTAGGGTCTTCGTTCCTCAGCTCCACCATCAGCTTGTTATACAGTCCGTACTCTGCTCTTCTGGCGATCCATCTTCGGACCCAGACACTTCTAGGCCGCCTCCTTTTCTTCATGTAGAACAGTTGAAAGAGCTGTAGATGGCTTTGCACTGTTGTAGAACGATGGTGGCTACCAAAAGAAGTGTGTGACGATCCATGGTGGAGATGACTGGATGCCGTAGAAGAGCAAGAGCCAGATGAAGGCTGAAGAGGTCTGCACAGCAGGGCTGCTGGACTGAAAGTGAGATCCAGGTGAGTTCCTCCCCCTTTTTATAGGAAATATAGGTTTTCCGCTCGGTGTCCTTTTGCATCCTCTAAGCATCCTGCAGACATCCTAAATATCCGAGATACATCCCCTATACGAACGTTTTTTCCGTTTTAATGCTTTATATGCGAGGTGCATCCACTTTCATCCTTTCTCCCTCTGTGTTACTAACGCTGCATGTCTGTTAGGTGTCCATTTCGCTTTCTCCCTGTGTCCGTTTTCCGCTGGAGCGGATGCGAGTTGTGCGGATTCACAGAGGATGCCTAGAGGATATAGTGGATGCGTAACGGATGACGACGCTTGTAGAACGGATGTTCCCGGTATGCATTGCGGATACAGAACGGACGCGTTGGATACATTTTCTGATCAAAAAGTTTTGTGCAGCTCAAAACTTTTTAAGAGGATGAAATGTCAGTAGACAGATGCTGGACGGATAGAGAGGGTAAAAATCAGACGCAGTGAGTACAGAATGGAAGCATCGAGTTAACCAATGGATGGCAAATGTTTATCTTCATTTTACATCCTCTTTCCATCCGTTGGTGCTGTGTGACAGGGGCTTTAGAAACTGGCTGCCACCAGGTCTTTCTAGTTTTTAACACTTTTGTTTTTTTTTGCCGAAATGTGGAACCTTAGTTTTCTTAACATTTTGTTTACATTTTTTAAACAAAATTACATTTTGTCAATAAGCACCCAGTGATCCAGTTTGTTGAGATCCTTCTGAATCTTGAGCCAATCTTCTGGAGTGTTGGCTATTCCTGCCAGCTTGATGTCATCTACAATTTGATGAGTTCCCCTTCTATCCCCTTGTGTTAATCATTTATTAAGTTATTGAAGATTAGGAGCCTAAGACAGAGCCTTTAGGTATCCCATTACATATTTTTCTCCTTGTAGATACAATTACATTAAAGACTATATGTTGAGTGTGGTTGATTACAAATCCATCTGATGATACTGGTTATCTAACTCACATTTCAAGTAGTAGGTCATGGTATCCTATAAAGTAGTAGGTCATGGTAGTGAAGTCAAAGTAAACTATATCCACAGCATTTTTCTGGCCTACTAATTTTGTCACTCAAAGAATGCAATAAAAATTTATCTGGAATTATCTTATTTGTGACAAATCCATTTTGGCATCTAGTTATGACTTTCTTTGCACATAGATATTTTCAGATTTGTTGCCTGATTATCTTTTCCATACTGTGGTATTAATGTAACATCAAAATTTACAGCAGAAATGCTGCTAATACACACTGTGTCTCTTTGTATATATACATAGTATATATATGTGCTGTTCATATATATATATATATATATATATATTTTGGACATTGGACAGACCAATAGAAGAATAAGTACCCGCCTAGAGGAACACAAAAATGCAGTAAAAAAGCTGGAACACACCTCCTCACTAGTCCAACACATGAAAACCACAGGTCACAACATCAACTTCAATGGCACTAAAACCCTGGCCACTATAGAAAACCCCAGCCACAGAATCATCAGAGAAGCCATAGAGATTGAAAAAAGACCTGACAGCATGAATAGAAGAGATGATTCCAGCAGACTGTCAATCATTTGGAAGCCTGCACTCTCAAATAGAAAGATCTCCATGCCACAAGCCAGACAAACACCTGGGCAAAAACAGACTCTCTCTGAAAGCTCCAACCTAACCCCCCCACCAGGCACCCAGGTGAAACCCAGCTTGCTAATAAAGAACAGCCGTCCCTTCACACGCAGCCAAGCTGCACTGAAAGCCTCCAACACAAGAACAGACTGTTGCCAGCCAATCAAAGCCACAAAACAGACAGGAGAAACCAGGAACACCAATCAATCAAACTCCAAGTCCAATGAAATAGGTCCAGGCTCCCAGCCAATCAGAATGAACCAGCCTCAAATTTAAAAACCAGGAGCTGTAAGACCCACATCCATACAGAAGCCTGATGATGGCAGATGAGATTCTGCTGAAACGTTGCTACAACTTTAACAGAACTACAATGACGTGGGATAATACCCGAAGGAAGCTGAACAGCACACATGTAAGTACCCGCGATAACTTAAAAAAACAAATATCTGACCTCTACGGGGAGGAAATAAACAGCCAGATCAGAAGCTATGAGAAGCTGGAAGTTAAAAGAGCAGGAATACTATGTGACCTAAAATTCCTATGCAGCTGCAGAGACAACAATGTAACACCAACCTGCTTCAAATTAACATTTCATAAAAACACAGCAGCTACCAAACGTATCCTGAAAAGGACAGAGATAGCTCTACTCAGAAATGAAGTTCACAGTAAAAGATTCCAATTAGATCAGTTAAACAAAGATTTGCTAGCACTACACCTGGAATTGAGCAGCAAAATCCACCCTCTACTTTGGGATAAGATCAAACAACTTACAAC
>BLBF01000006.1:50015015-50051583 GCA_015471245.1 Laticauda colubrina | reverse complement strand
AGCCCCGAGATCGCAGCTGTAACACCGAGACGTAGCTCCGCCTTCTCCAACAATATGAACAACTGTTGATACAGCCAAAGTTAAGGAAAACATTTACTTCTTTGACATAAAGCAATAAAAAAAGAGTGGTCTTATGCATCAAATATACTATTTCAGTGAAATTGATCCATATGGATGATGATGGAAGACTTTTAATGGTGGAAATAATGGACAATAATATGAAAACACTCCTGATAGCAATCTATGCCCTGAATGAAAATCAAGGAGAATTTTATAGAAAATTACATATGAAAATAATTGAACTGGACATCAATATTTGTATGATGGGAGACTTCAGTGGAATAGTAGATAATAAACTGGACTAAAAAACACAGAAAAAAGCAAAGCAAAACAGAAAGACTCTCCCTAGATCCTTTTTTAAAATGATAGATGAAATAAATTTTAAAGATGCAGAGAAAGAAACGCTAAGACCAAACAATATACCTTCTATTCAAACAGATATTCATCATGGTCCAGAATAGATATGATATGGGTGTCAACAGAATTGATCACTAATCTCCAAGAAATAGATATTGAAACAAGTACCTGGGCAGGCCATAATCCAATGACAATTAAATGGAAAGGACAAAGAAGAAGATCAAGATGGACATTAAATAACACTATACTAAAAGAAAAAGACTTTATACAGAGAATGGAGAAGAACTGGCTTTTTTTTAAAGAAGGAAAGGAAGACACATCAATGCAGAATGTATGGGATACAATGAAGGCATATGCTAGAGGCTTGATAATAGACAACATAAGGAAAAGAAATATTATGAAAAGACTAGCCTCTAAGACATTAGAGGAAGAGTATTCAATACTCATCCATGCATTCGAAGCTATATCTCATAAGCAAATGGCAAAGGTAATGATAGAGGGAGAATTGATGGATTCTATTGACATAAGAAAAGGAACAAGACAAGGTTGCCCACTGTCACCTCTGTCGTTTGTGTTAACTTTGGAAGTGCTAAATAGAAACATCAGAGAAGAAAACGATATAAAAGGGATGAAAATTAAAAAGGAAGAATTTAAATTGCAAGCATTTGAGGATTATCTGGTTTTCTTTTTAGAAGATCCATTAGAAACAGCATCAAAACTGATAGAAAAGACAGAAATCTATGGAAAGGTAGCTGGTTTGAAAATAAATAAAGATAAAACAAAGATTTTTGACAAAGGATATGTTATAAAGACAAAAGGAAGAATTGGTGGATGTTTTGAAAATTCAGGTCACAAATAAGATGAAATATTTGGGGATACATTTGACAGCAAGATGTAGCACACTTAAAGAGAATAATTATACTCAACTCAAGCAACAGATAGCGATAGATTTGGTGAAATGGGAAAACTTACAATTATCATTAATTGGGAGAATATCAACAATCAAGATGAATATATCACCCAGAATTTTATATTTGTTTCAAACAATTCCAATTAGCTTGGAAAAGACTACTTTGAAGATTTAAATAAAACTATGTTGAAATATATATGGCAAGGTAAGAAACCGTGAATAAAGTTAAAACTTTTGCAAGATGCTAGAATAAGAGGAAGATTTGGTTTGCCTAATTGGGAGTTGTATTACCAAGCTACAAATCTGATGTGGGTTAAGGAATGGATAACATTAAGAAATACTAGATTACTGACACTAGAAGAACATGATCTGATGTTAGGGTGGCATGCCTTTCTATAGTATAAAGGAACTAAAATACAGGGGTACTTTAGAAAACATTATATATGGGAGACTCTGAGGTTAAATTGGGAGAAGATTAAAAGGGAGTGTTATTTGAAAATTCCAGTCTGACTATCAACTATTGAAGCATTTTCTTATCGTTTAACATATAAAAAGGAACAAATAGTTAGATATGGTGAAATATTGAATGAAAAGGGTGAACTGAAATCTATGCAAAAACTAGAGGAACAAGGTATAAAGATGAATTGGTTTTCATATGCACAAATACATTCAAGGCATGACAAAGATTCTAAAAGAGAAGGTTTCTATGAAAAACTGACTGACTTAGATAAGATTTTGACAGGTACTGATAAAAAGGTAATTAAAAAATTGTGTGGATATTTATTAGAAATTAAACTAGAAGAAGAACAACTTAAACAATGATTGCTTGGGAGAAAAAAATTGGATATGGGATTGATTTAGAGCAGGGTTCCCAACCTGGGGTGCGAGACGATATTCCAGGGGGTGCAAGAAAACTCCAGGTAAATAATAGGATATTGGCTATATGTTGGCATTTTTATTTTCTTTCACAATGGACTAACTTTGTTTTCATTTTAGAGTTAAGTGTCATTATTTTGTGGCTGTCACAAATATAGCTGAAAAGATTCAATCCTACCATATATTTACTATATATTTCAGGGGTGCAAGGTTCGAGTGAAATTTCTTTAGGGTGCGGGGCGAAAAAAAGGTTGGGAACCACTGATTTAGAGAAATGACAAAAAATATAAAATAACAATATCAACAGCATATAAAGAAAATTTGTATAAGATGTTTTACAGGTGGCATTTTCCCCCGACAAGAATAGCAAGAATGTTGAAGAATAAATCCGAAAAATATTGGAAATGTCATCAGACACTTGACTCATATTACCATATGTGGTGGACTTGTGCGAATGCTAAAAAAAACTGGACTAAAATCCACATGTGGTTGGAAAAAATGACAAAAAAAATATAGATTTGAAACCAGAGATATTTTTATTCAGAATCTTACCTGAAACATACAGTAAGAAATTGAAATATTTGATTGTAAATGTATGAACAGCAGCAAGGATTGTATTGGCTAAAAACTGGAAAAATGAGAAAATACCAACGCAGGAGGAAGTTATTAAGAAAATAATGGAATGTGCTGCAATGAGTAGATTGACATTTGAAATCAGAGAACAAGAAGACAAACAATTTTATAAGATTTGGGATTTATTTTATGAATGGTTAGACAATAAAACATGGCAATGAAATATGTAGATTTTTAGAAAATAAAGAATATATAAAGATGTGTTATTTTTAGCATAATCATAATATAATTATAGGATAGATTTGGGATGATAATATGCATTGACATAAAATACATCAATTAAAATATGGATTATCCTGCAAAACATGAATGAAAAATAATAGTCAAATGATTGATTAATAATAATAACAATGTACTTAGGAATATTTTTTAGAAAATATGAGAATATATACAAGTAATTGTAAATTATGACTATGAAGTGGAGGCACAAAATAATTTTTAAACCAACCGACACACTGCATGTACATATGTGGAAGATGGCTTGATATTTTTATGTTGTGATTGTTTACGTTTGTGTACAAAAACAAAAATACTTTTTCAAAAAAGAAAAAAAAACAGACCTAAGAGATTAAAGCCCCTGTCACATAGCACCAACGGATGGAAAGAGGATGTAAAATGGAGAGAAACACTTGCCATCCATTGGTTAACTCGATGCTTCCGTTCTGTACTCACTGCGTCCATTTTTCATACTCTCTATCCATCCAGCATCTGTCTACTGACATTTCATCTGTTCAAAAAGTTTTGAGCTGCACAAAACTTTTTGAGCAGAAAATGTATCCAACGCATCCGTTCTACATCCGCTACGCATACGGGGAACATCCGTTATACGTCCATCGTCATCCGTTACGCATCTGCTATATCCGCTAGGCATTCGCTGCTCATCCGTGCAACTCAAATCCGCTCCAGTGGAAAACGGATACAGGGAGGAAGTGAAACGGACACGGAATGGACACACAGCATAAGTAGCATAGATGTAGAAAGGATGAAAGCGGATGCAGATCGCATACAAAGCATTAAAACGGAAAAAACGTTTGAATAAGGACGTATCTCGGATATTTAGGATGTCTGCAGGATGCCTAGAGGATGCAAAAGGACACCTAGCGGAAAACCTATATTTTCTATAAAAAGGGGGAGGAACTCACCTGGATCTCACTTTCAGTCCAGCAGCCCTGTGGTGCAGACCACTTCAGCCTTCATCTGGCTCTTGTTTTTCCACAGCATCCAGTCATCTCCACCATGGATCATCACACACTCCTTTTGGTAAAGCCATTGTTCTACAACAGTGTGAAGCCCTCTACAGGCTCTTTCACCTGTTCTACGCAAAGAAAAGGAGGTGTCCAAGAAGTGTCTGGGTACAAAGATGGATCACAAGAAGAGCAGAGTACGGACTGTATAACAAGGTGATGGTGGATCTGAGGAACAAAGACTCTCATGAATTCCAGAACTTCATGAGGATGCCGCCAGCCATGTTTGACGAAGTTGTGCAGCGGATGAGACCCAGGTTGACCAAGCAAGGCACCAACTTCCGGCCTAGTCTGGAACCTGGACTCAAGGTGGCACTGACTCTGTGCCACCTGGCCTCCAGGACCACATACAGGAGCATGCAGTATGCCTGGAGGGTGCCACACAACACCATCAGCATTGTGATCAGAGACGTGGTGCAGGCCATCATCGAAGAATACCTGGGGGAGCTCCTCCAGTGCCCCTCCACTGAAGAAGGCTGGAAGAAAGTTACAGAGCAGTGGTATCAGAGGTGGAACTTCCCCCACACCTTTGGAGCCATCGATGGCAAGCACATGGCCTGCAAAGCTCCAGCCAAGTCAGGGTCAACTTATCACAACTACAAGGGATTCTTCAGCATCATCCTCTTCGCCATGGTTGATGCTGACTACAAGTTCATGTACATCGATGCTTCAGGCAATGGGTCAGTTTCAGATGCCCAGGTATACAACGCCAGTCACCTCAAGGAGGGACTGGAATGCAACCTCATCATGGGCTTCCCAGATCCAGACCCCCTGCCTAACGACACACAAAATGTGCCCTACTTCATCGTGGGGGCTGACGCCTTCTCCCTCACAACCTACCTCATGAAGCCCTATACTTCCAGACGCCTCACCCGTGAAGAGAGGATCTTCAACTACAGGCTGTCCAGGGCAAGGCGGGTGGTGGAGAATGCCTTTGGCATCCTGGCCAACAGGTTCCAGGTACTTCTCACAACCATGCAGCATCGCCCAGAGACCGTGAGGAACATCGTGGAAGCTTGCTACATCCTGCACAATCTCATGCGCACCCGCTACCCAGTGTTGCAGAACAGGCTCGTGAACCACCAACAAGGCAATGGGGACATGGAGCCTGGTGAATGGAGGCAAGGGTGAAACCTGATAGACACTGTGGATGTGCAAGGCCCCAACAGAACTTCACGTGAAGGGAAGAAGCAGCGCAACCTCCTGAAACACTGGTGCAACTCCCCAGTTGGAGCAGTGGAGTGGCAAGATTGGATGGTAGATGCTTAATGGATACTTCTTTGAGCCTGTCTCATCACACTGATGAGATTGTGCCATGTATGTTGAGTGGCTCTACAATGAGCAGGGCATTTAATAAAGAGTTGTGTTTATGTTGAAATGTGTTGTTGAATGATTACATTATTATTGATAATAAAGGGCTATAGGTGTGGCACCTGGGAGGGTGGACCATAGAGTCCCACTATGCTTGCACTGGAAGTTTATCTATCGCAGAGCTATTACCCATGCCACAGGTATCCCTGCCCATCCCACTGCTATCCTAACCCATCCCACAGCTATTACCCATTCCACAGGTATCCCTGCCCAACCCACTGCTATACTTACCCATCCCACAAGCATGCAAAGGCTTAAACTATTTCTAAAAGTTTCCACCAAGACTTTATTTAATAAAATAAATGAACCAAGTGTGTGAAGCAAAGATAAATTTTATTAATAACAAACTGTAAAAGCAAAATGACCCAAGAAAAGTGTCCCAAGCAAAGATAAAGTCAACAGGTAGCAACCCAGTCTCTGGCACTCTTCTCTGTCACTCTGAGGTGTGCCCATAGTCTCAGGGGTGAAGTGTCCAGGTGCTGTGGAGGTGGCTGCTGCTGGAGTGCTGGTCTGAGGCACCATTGGGGTGCCTGGCCCCGAGAGGACAACAGGGGATGTTGTGTGGAGGAAGCTCTCAGAGAGCTGGCTCAGTCCCGTGATGTTGAGAGGCCCTTCCTCCAGGACATGGGATGTCAGTCCCAACACCGATGACAGATGTTCTGAGGCCGGGCTTGGCTGTGGGGTGGAGGAAGGAGGAGTGTAGTGAGGCTGTCTGGTCTGCAGCTGAGCGAGGTGAGGCGTGGGTGGCATCTGTGGCATGGGTGGCATCTGTGGCATGGGTGGCATCTGTGGCGTGGGTGGCATCTGTGGCGTGGGTGGCATCGGTGGTGTTCGATGAATCTGTGGCTGGACTGGGAAGGGCTGCCTGTGCTGCTGGAACTCCTGGTAGCCATAGCCTTGGTAGGTGAGGGCCTGTGGAAAGCCTTGGAAGGGCAGTGACATCACCTGGGGTGGAGGAGTAGACCTGGACTTGGTCGGAGCAGGTTCAGCTGGGCCTGGAGAGTTGTGCATAAGACTGGTGATCCTGTCATTTATCACCTGGTACTGTGATTCAGACATGTCCATGAGGGTCTGGTTGACATAGATGAGGAAGGGCTTGCGGTTGGAGGATGGGATGTCAGTCTGTACCAGCTGAGAGAGGAGATCTATGCTGCTTTTGATGGTGTCCCTGATCTCCAGCAGGACAGTGTGGCTCTGCCCCTTCGGTCTGGCTCTCTTCCTTTCTGTGGAGGTGGAGCTGGGGGTGGATGTAGGTTGTTCTCTGGTTGAAGGGCCCTCTCCTTGCTCCCACCGCATCAGGGGGTCCTCCACATGCTCTGCCACAGGGAGTGCAGCTGTCGGGGGGGTCTCTGTCGTGGGACGCTCCACAGATACCTGCCTGGACACAGGAGCTGACTCTTGGCCAGAAGAGGACTGGCTGTCTGTGGGCTACCTGAGAGAGAGGGTTGTCAGAGGGGCTGCTCCTTGGTGGTGGATCTCACCCTCCAAGAAGCTGCACTTGGCCATCACGTAGGTCTCCCAGTCAGTGAGCTTGGCCGCGGCCTGGCCAAGATTTCTTGAGGTGTAGCTTCCCATACCAGGTGTGCATGTGCTTCCTCCACCTGAAGAGGACCTCCGAAGTGTAGCCCAGGCTCTCTGCCTTCTCTCTCGAAGCAGCCTGCTTCCTTTTGGTGTCTCGATAGAGCCTGTGTCCCTTCCGCCATAGATACTCATTCTCCCTCAGCCATTCAAGCACCTCATCCTCATGTTCCTCTTCGATGGAGTATTGCCTCCTCTCCCATTCTCGCGTATGCCTCTTCCTTCCTCTGACAGGGCCATCTGGGCCTTCATCAGAGGGGCTTCGAGGTTCTAGGGGCTGCTCCACCACACGACCACCAGCAGCAGCAGCAACAACAAAAGTAGCAGCAAAAGCAGCACCAGCAGCACCAGCAGCACCAGTATCATCATTAGCAGAGTATGCACCAGGAACACCAGCAGGACCAGCAGGACCAGGATCATCAGCAGCAGAGTAAGCACCAGCAGGACCAGCAGGACCAGGATCAGCAGCAGCAGAGTAAGCACCAGAAGGACCAGGAGCACCAGCAGGACCAGGAGCACCAGCAGGACCAGCAGGACCAGGAGCAGCACCAGCAGAGTAAGCACCAGCAGGACCAGCAGGACCAGGAGCAGTGCCAGAAGAGTAAGCACCAGCAGAAGCCCCAGCACCAGAAGAGTCAGCCTGAGCAGCAGAAGCCCTAGCAGAAGCCCTAGCAGAAGCAGAGTCAGGGCCAGGGTCTGGGATGGAATCGCAATTGAAGAGTGGGGGGTTGTTTTAAAAAGTAATATTTTTTTTTTAAAAAGTCTCTTCTATGTTAATTGAAAATAATGGGAGAGCAGTTGGGAAAGGTGTACATGAGTACAGCTTAAACTGTGAATTTTCAATAGACAAAAGTGATTTATACTCGCATAATCAAGTTACACTGAATTTTTTTTGACTGAAGAATCCAACTGGCATTCTTCCATGTAACACTTGATTTTTCCTTGTGGAAAATCGCAGTTCTAGATGCATAATTAATTGAAGACTGAATGAAATAAGTCAATAGAAGTAGTCTAGAGAGGTTAATTTTGAATTAATTCAGTTGGTCTTGGACTGAAAAGATGGATGAGAATGGATTTTACAATAAATGAACACTAAACAAGGAATGAAAGACAGAGATAACAAAAGAAGACTATAAATAAGAAAAAAGTAAATTAAAGGCATTTTGTTTGTTTTTTTTGTTTTTTCCTTCTAAATAATTTTCTAAGCCAAAGTGGATAAACAAACACTCTGAATAATCATATAACTACAAGGCTATCCAAACATTCTATTTCGAAATTATATTTATAATTAATCTTAAATAATCAGATCAGACATTCCTGTACACATACGTACACACACAGAGAGCAATTGAATTAACAATTGAATTTTTACATTCTTAAAAGCTCGTTTTGAATATTTTTTTTAAAAAAAATGGAGTTGTGATTTATAATGTTTAATTATACTCTTTATTAATCATGTCAAATGGGGAAATGCATTAAAATAAATTTTAAAACATAACATAAATAATAATTTAATCCAAATTAAAGAACACTAGTATTAATGAACATTACCAGCAATAAGCATAAAAGAGTTGTAGAAATAAAATAATATATACAAAACACAATGAACTAATATCAAGTAAAGTAGATCAGTTACTTTAGTTAGCAGTTAGATATTTCATTTTATTTACTATATAATGTAGCTTTTCAATATGTAGATAATATGTAAGTAATGATATATTTATCAATTCTTACTGTTCTCATTATATGATTATTTTCAGCTTCTGCACCTATTTAAGTTACATTAAAGTAATTTTTCTTTTATAGTAAAGAAACAATAAATGTTAATATAGACAATTGGTTACTCTTTGATGTAAAACAGTAGCGAATTTCTTGTATCAATGATATGTAGTAAATAAATTAACTGTTGGAAATCCAGGAGTCATCAATCATGGCTGATATTGACAGCCATGAGTGAGCAGAGTTGGACTAGGTAGTATTTCATGGACCACCAGAAAAATAAAAAGCTTTTTATTTTATTTAGTGTTGCAGAGTAAAATGTCAGATTGAAAACAAAATATATGGACAAAGATAGAAAGATTTATTTCTATCTAGATGGTATTACCCCTAATAGAAGGATTATTGGTGAAGATGATGGAACCTACTGCAAGAGCTAAATTGAGTTCTTTGATCATAGAACAGATAATATCAGTGTTTATTACCAACTAGAAATCCCTTGTCGACTTTTTACATAAAACTGAACAAAATGTATGATTCACTTTTGATGATTAGGCAGGCTAGATTATAGAAATAGAATAGAATTTCTGTAGAATAAGGGATTAATTTATAGTTGTACTTAAAACAGCTGTAAAGATCAAAAGCTACTTCTTTTTATTTTTTTCATATATTTTTCTTTTCTATTTTTCTTTTTTTCCTTTCTTGCACATTGAGTTTTCTTTCTGATTTCTTACTTTTTGTTTTGTTTTTCTTTCTATTATATTCCATTAGTTTTTAAAAAATCTTTAATAAAATTATCTTACAAATGAAATAAAAACCAAACAAATTCCAAAAAGTTATATTATGTATTGTTGTGTTCATATTATTGCTAATAAAATTACATGACATAGTCATGAAGTCACCAAGTGTTCAGCTGGACTTGATGGAAACTATATCTTTAATTACTGACAAGTTAACGATGCTATGAATATTAATCTAAAAGAGAGAAATAGTAGGATAATTTCATATTATATATGTTCTCAGATTACTTCTCTAGAAATTAAGATTTCCATAGCAGTGTTCTGATTAAACAGAAACAGAAATCTTTGTAGCATCAACATGATTTTAAAACTATTAAGGTTTATGTTTGTTAGATCATCCTGGATCTCAACATATATAGCATTATATACAACCAGGCAAATATACTTAATTGCGAGGGACTGCTTTCCCAAAAAACTAGCCATAGATCAAATAAACAATTGGACAATACCAAAACAAAACTAAATTTAATGATTATACATTTATATATTAAATGTATTTGATATAATTAGACCCCATGTACAAACAATAAATCAGCCTAGTTGTCATCTAAATTATGATTAAGTGGAAATATTTGGAGGTCTTCTATGGGAAAATTAGGCAGAGATAATTTAGGTAATTTTACGTATTGGATGCCCAGATTCATTATTTTAGAGATAATGAGCTTTAAGTTTATGTTCACGTTTATGTTTCTCTTTTAAAAAAAGCTGAAATAACAATTCTAAAGTTAAAATGCCACAAATATTTTGAATGAAAATGATTTAGTTTTCAATCTTAATAAAAGACAACTATATATTTATATCTATAATGCCTATACTACATAGCACCTAATAATACTTTATGACATAATCATTTTTAATTAATAAGAGTGTGATGTAATACAGAATAGAATTCTTTATTGGCCAAGTGTGATTGGACACACAAGGAATTTGTCTTGATGGAAATGCTTTCAGTGTACATAAAATAAAAGATGCATTCGTCAAGAATCAAGAATCATCAGGTACAACACAATAATATTCATAGGGTACAATAAGCAATCAACTCATACTAGGAAACAGTCAATATAAATTGTAAGGATACAAGCGACTAAGTTACAGTCATACAGTTGCAAGTGGGAGGGGATGGGTGATAAGGAGTGATGAGAAGATTAATAGTAATAGTAATGCAGACTTTGTAAATAATTGAACAGTGTTGAGGGAATTATTTGTTTAGCAAAGTGATGGCATTCGGGAAAACGACTGTTCTTGTGTCTAGTTGTTCTGGCGTACAGTGCTCTATAGTGTCGTTTTGAGGAAAGGAGTTGAAACAGTTTATATCCGGGATGTGAGGGGTCTGTAAATATTTTCACAGCCCTCTTTTTGACTCATGCAGTATACAGGTTCTCGATTGAAGGCAGGTTGGTAGTAATTGTTTTTTCTGCAGTCCTAATTACTCTTAGGAGTCTGTGTCTGTCTTGTTGGGTTGCAGAACCAAACCAGACAGTTGTAGAGGTGCAGATGACAGATTCAATAATTTCTCAGCAGAACTGTATCAGCAGTTCCTTGGGCAGTTTGAGCTTTCTGAGTTGATGCAGAAAGAACATTCTTTGTTGTGCTTTTTTATATATGGATTGAAATCTGTTGTTGAAAAAGATCTTAGAAATTTATATGGACTAGTTTAACTCAAGATTTTGAAACAACTAAAGTAACAATTTTAGGATATTGTAAAATATCCAAGCAGAACATAAAAAATATTATTTATCTAAATCTTAATTAAACATCTAAATTCATTTCTTCCTATATTTTCTTTGCTTCGTTGAGCTTAGCTCACAAATTGCTCTGTTATTTTCAGTATCAAATATAAAATCATTCATAATACACATTATAATCTCTTCTAAAATGTTATTATTCAGTCAGTTGAATACAATCTGCTACCATACTGATATCTGACAAACAAAAGTGGTTCCCTGCAGAACTGTTCCTTTTCAGAGATTACTATCTAATGTTTGTTATGATTCTGTCATGTATTTTCCATGATAATCAGTGGAAACTCTTTCTTAGCATTGAACCTAATTGCCACATTTTATTTTAAAGAAAAATTAGTTATATATGGGCAATCATTAGAAACTTGAGAAACACTCCAATTTTACACGAATATGTGAGTGATATGCAAGGAAAGTGGGAGATACAACAGACAACAAATCAATTCTGAAGCTAAATGATGCTTGGTTCAATAGAAAGTGACAATTCATTGGAGAATGGAATTTCTTTGCTATTAAATAATTAAATTAAAATATTTTGGTTTTGCCAAGGGAACTTTTCTACCCTATCTCTGTTTAACTTAGTTTGGTAACAATGTGATGAAGATATTAGGGTAAATAAATAATGCAATTGTTACTCCACAGAAAGAATGAATTTCTCTAGCAGGTGGAGCTTTCTCACTTCTTTGAATTATAGCAATTCTTCAATAGCTTCTCTAATAAAATTGCATTTGAAGTTCCTGTGTGACTCCTAGGATGTAATCAAGATTTGTAACAAGCATATAGTATGTTTCAGGGGTGGGATTCTACCAGTTCACACCTATTCACTGGAACTAGTTGTTAACATTCTAAGTAGTTTGGAGAACCGGTTGTGAGAAGAAATTATTGGCCCAATCCTGTAAAGAAAGCAGAAAGGAAACATTTTGGTGTTGCTTACAAAAACCACCTCTCTGTTGACCCTTAAGGTCCTGTCACACTGCCCAACGGATGCAAAAAGGACACAGCGGATGAGCAAAATGTTCCAACCGTTGTTATCCGCTCTCAAAAGGGGCAAAAATTTGCATAACCGAAGCGGATAACATGGACGGGGGGAGGACGCAGGGCGGATGGAAAGCGGATGTGGAACGGAAGCCCAGCGGATGGAAGCAGATGAGAGCGGATGGCACATCCGCTGGGCTTCTGGGGGGATTTAGCAAAGCGGACGCGGAACGGAAAGAGCAGATTCAGAGCGGACGCCGAGCGGATGAAGCGGATGCACAGTGGATGCACAGCGGATGAAGCGGATGCAGAGCGGAAGCCGAGCGGATGTACAGCGGAAGCCTAACGGATGCCTGGTGTTAATTGCACATGCGGGGGGGGGATGCATTGCATAAGTCACATGGATATAAAGGGAAGCAGCTCGCATGTGGCCAGCATTCGGAGGAAAGACCTGCTGCAGGATACATCGAGTCCTTGCCTGCCCTGCTTGCATGCCTGCCTGCAAGCCTTGCTGACAGCCTTCCTGCCAGCCTGCCTCCAAGCCTCCTGGACAGCCTCCCTGCCAGCCTTGCTCTCTGCCTGCCTGCCAGCCTCGCTGCCAGCCTGCCTTCCAGCCTCCCTGCCAGCCAGTCTGCCTGCCTGCCTTCCTGCCAGGCTTTCTGCCAGCCTTGGTGCCAGGCTTCCTGCCAGCCTTGGTGCCAGCCTTCCTGCCAGCCTTGGTGCGTGCCAGCCTCCCTGCCAGCTTCCCTGCCAGCCAGCAACCCACAACGATGGGGAAGAAGCGAAAGTCTCAGCAACCTGCCGCCATCCCTGGCAAGAGGGACAGGGCCACCCTCCCGCCCCCTGTCCCTGACTCTGCTTCTGCTGGGGCTTCTGCTACTTGGGCTCGCTCTTCTGGTGCTGTAGCTTCTGCTGAAGCTGCTCCTGGCAGTGGTGCTTCTGCTGCTGTGTACTCTGCTGAAGCTGCTCCTGGTCCTGCTGGTCCTGCTGGTCCTGCTCGTACTCCTGGACTTGCTCGTACTGCTCGTACTGCTCGTGCTCCTAGTCTTGCTCGTCCTGCTTGTCCTGCTCATGCTCCTGATCCTGCTGGTGCTGCTGGTGCTGCTGGTGGTGGTGCTGCTGGGGCTACTGGTGTTTACTCAGCTGCTGCTGATCCTGGTCCTGCTGATTCTGCTGCTGCTGCTGCTGCTGCTTATGATGATGATGATGATGATCCTGCTGGTGCTGCTGCTGGTGGTGGTGTGGAGGAGCAGCCCCTACCACCTGGGAGCCCCTCTGATGAAGGCCCATCTGGTCCTGCCAAAGGGAGGAAGAGGCATATGCGGGGACTGGAGAGGAGGCAATACTTCATCAAGGAGGACCACGAGGATGAGGAGCTGGAGTGGCTGAGAGAGATTGACTATCTGTGGTGGAAGGGACACCGGCTGTACAGGGACACCAAAAGAAAGCAGGCTGCTGGAGAGCGAGGGCGGAGAGTATGGGTTACACTTCGGAGGTGCTCCTCGGCTGGTGGAAACATATGCACACCTGGTACGGGAAGCTGCACCTGAAGAAATCTGGCCAGGCCACGGTTAAGCTGACGGACAGATAGACCTACGTCATGGCCAGGTGCAGCTTCCTGGAGGGTGAGATCCACCACCGAGGAGCACCAGGAGCCCCTCTCACAACCCTCTCTCGCTGGCAGCCTGCTGAGATGCAGTACTCTTCCAGCCAAGAGTCAGTCCCTGTATCCAGGCAGGTTTCTGTGGAGCGTGCCACAGCGGAGAACCCGCGGACAGCTGTTGTAACCATGGTGGAGCATGTGGAGGACTCCCTGGTGCGGTGGGAGAAAGGAGACATCGAGTCCACCACAGTCGTAGCTGCATCCACCATCACCCAGCTCCACCTCCACGGAAAGGCAGAGAGCCAGACAGGAGGGGCAGAGCTACACTGTCCTGCTGGAGATCAGGGACACCATCCGCACCAGCATAGATCTCCTCTCTCAACTGGTCAGCACCGACTCCTCATCCTCCAACCGCAAGCCCTTCCTCACCTATGTCAACCAGACCCTCAGGAACATGGAGGAAGCCCAGTACCAGGTGGTGAAGGACCAGATCACCAAGCTGCTTCACAACCCTCCAGATCCAGAGGAACCTGCTCCCACCCAGTCCAGGTCTGCTCCTCCACCCCCACCCCAGGTGATATCCCTCCCATTCGAAGACTTCCCACAGCCCCTTACCTTCCAGGGCTTTGGCTACCAGGAAGTCCAGCAGCACAGGCAGCAGCCCTTCCCAGTCCAGGCACAGAGTCATCGGGCGACACCGTTGCCACCGGTTCCACTGATGCCACCGATGCCACCCATGATGCCACTGACGACAGCGATGCCACCCACGCCAGTCCTCACCCAGCTGTAGACCAGACAGCCCCACTACACTACTCCTTCCTCCACCCCACAGCCAAGCCCGGCCTCAGTACATCTCTCATCAGTACTGGGGCTGACACCCCATGGCATGGAGGAAGGACCTCTCAGCATCACGGGGCTGAGCCAGCTGTCTGAGAGATTCCTCAACACACCGTCCCGTGTTGTCCTCTCGGGGCCAGGCACCCCAATGACGATACAGACCAGCACTCCAGCACCACCCACCTTCACAGCACCTGGACCCTTCACCCCTGAGACTGGGCACACCTCCGAGTGACCATTAGGAGTGCCAGAGACTGGGTAGCTGGCTACCTGTGGACTTTATTTGGACACTTGACTTGGGTCATTTTTCTTTTACAACTTGTTGTTCAATAAAGTTTATCTTTGATTCACACACTTGCTTCATTTCTTTTTTTTAATAAAGTCTTGGTGGAAAGTTTTAGAAATGGTTTAAGCCTTTGCATGCTTGTGGGATGGGGTAAGATAGCAGTGGGGTGGGCAGGGATACCTGTGGGATGGGTAATAGCTGTGTGATGGGTAAGGATAGCAGTGGGATAGATAAGCCTCCAGTGCAAGCATAGAGGGATTGTATGATCCACCCTCCCTGGTGCCATACCTATGGCCCTTTATTATCAATAATAATGTAATAATCATCCACACATGTCAACACAAACACAACTCTTTATTAAACGCCCTATTCATTCTGGCCCACCCAACATAGATGGCACAATCTCATCTGTGTGATGAGACGGGCTGAAGGAAGCACCCATTAATCATCTATCAACCTGTCTTGCCACTCCACTGCTCCAGCTGGGGAGTTGCACCAGTGTCTCAGGAGGTTGCGCTGCTTCTTCCCTTCACGTGAGGCTCTGTTGGGGCCTTGCACATCTTGAGTGTCTATCAGGTTTCGCTCTTGCCTCCATTCCCCAGGCTCCATGTCCCCATTGTCTTGCTGGAGGTCCACGAGCCTGTTCTGCAAGACTGGGTAGCGGGTGCGCATGAGATTGTGCAGGATGCAGCAAGCTTCCACGATCCTCCTCATGGTCTCTGGGCAATGCTGCATGGTGGTGAGAAGTACCTGGAACCTGTTGGCCAGGATGCCAAAGGCATTCTCCACCACCTGCATTGCCCTGGACAGCCTGTAGTTGAAGATCCTCTCATCACGGGTGAGGCATCTGGAAGTGTAGGGCTTCATGAGGTAGGTTCTGAGGGAGAAGGCGTCATCCCCCACGATGAAGTAGGGCACATCTTGCGTGTCGTTAGGCAGGGGGTCTGTATCTGGAAAGCCCATGATGAGGTTGCGTTCCAGCCCCTCCTTGAGGTCACTGGCATTGTATACCTGGGCATCTGAACATGAGCCGCTGCCTGAAGCATTGATTTACATGAACTTGTAGTCAGCATCGACCATGGTGAATAGGATGATGCTGAAGAAGCCCTTGTAGTTGAAATAAGTGGAGCCCGACTTGGGTAGTGCTTTGCAGGCCACGTGTTTGCCATCTATGGCTCCAACGGTGTGTGGGAAGTTCCACCTCTGATTCCACTGCTCTGCAACTTTCTTCCATCCTTCATCAGTGGAGGTGCACTGGAGGAGCTCCTGCACATATTCTTCGATGATGGCCTGTACCACTTCTCTGACCACAATGCTGATGGTGTTATGTGGCACCCTCCAGCCGTACTGCAGGGTCCTGTGGGTGGTCCCTGAGACCAGGTGGTGCAGAGTGAGTGCCACTTTGAGCCCAGGTTCCAGGCTTGGCCAGAAGTTGGTGTTTGCCTTGGTCAACCTGGCTGTCAGCCGCTGCACAACTTCATCAAACATGGCTGGAGGCATCCTCATGAAGTTCTGGAATGCCCGAGTGTCTTCGTTTCTGAGCTCCACCATCAGCTTGTTGTACAGTCTGTACTCTGCTCTTCTCTCGATCCATCTTCGGACCCAGACACTTCTTGGCCGCCTCTTTTTCTTCCCGTAGTAGAGTTCACAGAGCCTGTAGATGGCTTTGCACTGTTGCAGAAGGATGGTGGCTGCCAAAAGGACTGTGTTATGATCCACGGTTGACATGACTGGATGCTGTGGAAGAGCAAGAGTCATATGAAGGCTGCAGTCGTCTGCACAGCTGGGCTGCTGGTCTGAAAGTGAGATGAAGACGAGTTGCTCCCCCTTTTTATAGACAGTATAGGTGTCCCTTTGCATCCTCTAGGCATCCTCTAGGCATCCTCTAGGCATCCTCTAGACATCCTTAATATCCGAGATAGGTCCCCTCTGCGAATGTTTTTTCTGTTTTAAATGCTTTGTTTCCATGCTGCATCCGTTCTGCATCCATTCTGCTTCCGTTCCGCGTCCGTTCCACTTCCTCCCTGCGTCCGAGTGGATGCAAGTTGCGCAGATGTGGAACGGATGCCTTGCGGATATCGCGGATATGGAACGAATGCAGAACGGATGTGTAGCAGATGTGTAGCGGATGCAGAACGGACGAATTGGATACATTTTCTGCGCAAAAGTTTTGATCAGGTCAAAACTTTCTGAGCGGATAAAACATCAATAAACAGATGCTGGACGGATAGAGAGGAAGCAAAACGGAGGCAGTGAGTACATCGCGTTAACCAACGGATGGCAAGCTTTTTTGTCCGTTTTACATCCTCTTTGCATCCGTTGGTGCAGTGTGACAGGGGCTTTATTACATACTTGGAAGGACTAGACTTCCTGTCTCAGGAACGTCTCTAGAGTTTTTTTTCCTTCCTTTGCTGGTACTTTGCTTGTGTGGAGTGACCATTTACAATGGCACTGAAAAAAGTGACTTAGGATCATTTTTCACACTTACGACTGTTGCAGCATCTCCACAGTCATGAAATGCCAGGCGAGAAGATGTGTGCCTCAATGTGAGTGATATTGTGTTGGCCACGCCCAGCCAATAACATGACCACCAACCATGCCCACCAACTTAGCCATGCCCACAGAACCAGTTGTTAAAAAATTTGAATCCCACCCCTGGCCTGTTTTATAAATAAGTATCATGTGTTTGTTGACAAACCATAATAAATTCGTAAATAAAGTCATGTTAAGAGACATTTGAGCTGTATAAATGTTTTTCCTTATTTCAGTTGGGAGGCATAGAACCACATCAAAATAATACCTGTATCTCTAACTCTTCAAGTCTAACCAGTTCTATTATGTTGCTTTGAAAAACAATTGCCCAAGCAGCTGCTTTATATAAAATGAAGCACAGACAATCAAACAGAATGTAACCCATACAAGTGCCTTAATTGTGAATTACTATTTTTAGAGGAAACAGAACTCTGTGAATTATCTTTTTAAAAATATTTTTACTTTATTCAAAAAAATGAAGGTAAAATACAAACTTTAAAAAAAAGAAACAAAAAGAAATTATGCAAAAACAAAGCAAAGTTAGACAAAACATTATAAAAAATGTGCATTAAAAAGACAAACACAGATATACAAATATTACACTCCCATTGGATATTGATAAATATATTAGAACATTATTAATTCCCCCTTTGTGAAACAGGCTCAAAATTTATAATCCTCAATCTCTATTTGCAACCAGTTTGAGCTATTATTTACCTCCTATATATAAAAGCAAAACATAGGTTGAACTATTCTTTGCACGTTATCATGTATTGATAGCACATACAGCTAAGGAACTGCAACATCTTCTGTCCATGAAGCAAGAATGCAAGATAAATAATATGAGTATCAACAAAGAGAAAATAGAAGTAATGACAACCATAAAAAAGCACAACTTAAACACAGTAATAGCGAAGACAATAAAACAAGTATCAGAGTTCATATATCTAGGAATGATACTGAAGATGGAAAAATGGATGAAGAGATTAACATAAAATGAATTAAGGCTAACCAAGTATTGGGCAGCTAATCCTACTCCAACAACACAAGTCAGTAAGTACTGAGCAACAAGAAATCTCATACAATATACAACCTATGTTACTAGTGCCAAATATGGTTTCTTGCAATAAATTATAAGTGAAAATTAGTTACCACAAAAATTGTGTTTGAACAAAACTGCTGGAGTGATCAGTGGGGATAAATTAAAAAAAAATAAGACCATAAGGGAAGCAGAACCAATCTTAAACTAAATACAAAAACAGCAAGTTAAGTGATTTGCTCACCTGAAAAGAATATCTTGGGATTCTATACCAAAAATCATGAGGCAGACCGAGAAGATGGAGAGACAATATCAAAGGCACACTACAACAACACCAAATATCAATGATTGAGACTGCCAGAAGTGCAAGAACAAGAACTTTTTGAATAAGCATAGCAATAGGTAAGATTGCACTTAATAAACAATAATAAATGGATAACTAATAAAGCTATAGAAATCAAATATATATGCTAATTTTCATGTATCTAATACATGTTGGAGAAATGATAAACTGACTGATGCTACATGTCATTAAAAAAAAATCATGTAGCCTGGAACTTCCAGTTGGTCTTCCATCGTGGTCGGAGCGGAATCTGCGATCGTGTGTGGGTTCGCTCCAAGCTCAGCTGTTGGAGGGTCCCAATCGAGACCGGAACCACCCAGGAGGGGTGGTGAAGAAAGGGGGAACTGCTTGGAGGGGAGGAGCTGCATCTCCCTTCCCTGACAAGATAAACCCTCTCTGAAGGCAAGTTGTAGCAGTGGTCAAAAATGGCCAGCATGAAGACAGGAAGCCCTCCAAGAAACTAAGACTGTGCTGGAGTGGTGAAGTAGCAAGTGGAGTGTGAACCAGGTGAAATATATGTACATTAAGGTACCACAGAATTAAGAAACAAATAACTATTTTGGATGAAAGTTTATAGAAGCAGTGATCAGAGAGAGAGGGAAAGAAATTGGAATTTATAAAACTGGCTTTGAATATTGAAATTAACTTTGGAGGTGAAACTCAGAGGAAAATATTTGAGCACAAAAAGCTTGGAAATTAATTTGGAAAACTATTGGACTTTTGGCACTAAATAGGCATAAGTAAAGGCTGCAATTGAATGTGTTGAAAAGAAATAATAGCTAATAATTGAAATTAGCAAAATTAATAAAAGTTTTATAATTAAAAAAGGGAAAAAATGAAAGAAAGGGTGGAACGTGGAAATAGTGAACTAAGAGAAAAGACCAGAAAATAACGAGAAACAGGAAACAAACAAGAATGAAAAGAAATTACATACATGGTTAGGAGAGTGAGACACAATGGGTAAAAAAGAATAGAGAATGAGATTCTGCAAGGTAATATGTTGTAATATATCAGAATAAGTATTTGAAAATTGATAAGATTGGAACTGATTTTTTCCCTTTTTTTCTTTTTCTTTTTTCTTCTTTGTAATGATTATTGTTATATTGTTATTGTTATATATGCAATTTAACAGAATAGATATGGAAATGAGAATTTATTTTAAAAATGTTAACTGATAATCAGTGATGTGTAAAATTATGAAAATCATAATGGAAAGATTAATGTCAGTTTCTATAATTAATTGACAAGATTAATATTTTTGTAATACATAGATGATATATAAGGTGATTGAGAAAAGAATACCATGCAGAATCTGATGTAAAATATGTGTATATCTGATATTTAATAGACAGGAAAATATTGTTATGTAAAATGAAGATGATAAGCTTGAATTGACAACTAAAGGGAATACATTTTAAAATAAATGAAACAAGGATTGTTAAAATGGCAAATGTGACAGATAAAAGTAATGTGTGCAATAAATATAGAAATTAAATAAGAACCTTAGATAATATTGTAAAATAAGATATGAGAATATTCCAAGAAAAATGAAGTAAGTTAAGATAAGAATCGAAAGTGGATAAAATATGTTTAATGAATTTAATATTAATAAGTAATAATGTGATATGAAACTGAACAAAAAAGATGAACATGTAACTATGGTCATGTTTGTACTGAAATGTAAAAACCTTGGAACCACACTGCTTGCCAAAAGACAGGGTTTTTTTAAAAAAAATAAAAATAAAAATGAAAGAAGGAATTGAATAATTAAATTATCATGCATACTTAAATAATATGCTGATGGCATTAGAAGAACATATTAGAATATTGAATAATTAAATAATGAAAGATTATAATACAAATATGTGTACTGACATTAGAGATATGATTAATATTATTATTTTTGTTTGCACCAGAATATATGATGCTTAGGTGCCATACTGTTTATGTATTAATGTGTATATGTAGAATAAAATAAAAAACTTGTTTTAAAAAAATCATGTAACCTGTATATTTAAATACACTAAGGGAAGAAATATTAGTAGAAATGAACACTGAACATATAAAAAACACATTTTCTTTGGCACCGTGTTCTTTAGTGTATAAACATATACTGTATATAAGAGCTCTTTAAAATGTTCTTAAAATAATTCTTAATACTGTTTCAATTCAAATATATGCTTTTACTGAATTAGAGCAATAAACAGATATATAATCTGTATTTCAACCTGACATTGTCAGGTTTTGTCTAGATTTACTTATCTGTGTTTCACTGTACCTTCAAAAAATGTAACCAAATCTATTATTGAATTCTCAACTCATGATAGATTATATTTCTTTGATAAGTTGGTGGCATTAGCCATTCTTGCTTGGATTCTTTCTTCCTGAAATGCTATCCCCCAAATAATCTAGTTTTTATAAGCATTGTAATGTATATTGATATGAATAACAATATAGTTTTTACAAGTGACATTATAACAAATCTTAGCTGAATTGTATAAAATAATATTCCTTTATAAATAATATTTTAATAGCATTCGATATAACTATACAGTGCATATTTTAATCAGTAAGATCTAAAAACCTTATGACATATTACAGTACTGACATTTCAATCAAAATGGTTTAAACTAGAGGATATTTACATTCCATGTTGGCTTCAGAAAAATATGGATACTATTTTTAGGGAAGCTTATAGCCAAACAGATTTGCTTAGTGTTATAACCTAACAGACAGATCTTACTTACACAGAACTTAATTAAAATGTTTTGCTAAAATGAGTGCCACGATGATTAGATGTTGTAATGCATTGTTTTATTTATTTTTAATACATGAGACAGACATCTGTTTGAAATTTGGAAAACAATTCCCAGTCTGTGCAATGTTTAACTAAATCATCTGAAGGTCTGATTCACTATCAGGAAGATTCCAATGTTCATTTATTCTTGTTAAGAAAACATAGGTGACTATGCTTGTCCTTTTGTTCCAGCAGTGCTTTCCATCCAACTGATTGCATTCATTTTGCTACATCATTGATTAGAACAATGATTTTTCTTAGTATGAGACAGATGTAGTTGAGAATGTCCTTTATTTATTTCTGACTAAATAATATTGAAGCCATGTTTTACATTTTACATTTGTTTTTATAAAGTTTTGACAATATTTTAAAATTTCATAAGAGTTACACACATTAAAAATAATATTATGGTAAGCTACATAATGATGCAGATATTAGACCAATGTAGATAATTCAATTTGAATAGATTAAATTGGGACTCTTAAATACCATGGGACTTAAAACATTTGTTGTAATTTTAATAGAATTTTAATAAATTTTCATCTGAACATTGAAAGAAAGTGTAAAGTGGAATGAAAAGATGCTTTTTAGATATTTTTAGTCCTTCTTCAATGCTTCATCTGTCCTGCACTGAAGGTCTGTCAATGGTAGACCGTGTATGGATGGGGGGGGGGGGGGAGAGGAATATATTGGTGATGATCCCTGAACATATCCTATGGTTCTTCTATCCACATCATCCTAAGTTTCTTCTGATCCCATAGAAAGTGGTAAACATCTGTTAATCTTCTCTATATCTTCTACCATAGCAGTCCATTAGCATTAGTTTTTAAGTGGCTCATATTTCAACATCAATATTCTCTGTAATGTCCAGATGCTTCACAAATAACTTGCATTTCTGTGTTATGCATTGATTATTCACCCAGTTTCTCTCACTATCTCCACTTCCATTTCATTGTGTCACATCACCATAAAAATCTTATTATAAACCATCCAGAATAAATTACTTTTAAACTTTGAGATGATTTGGGATATGTAAAAATACTATGGAAAATTTTCTGGGTTGTTCACAATAATAATTTGTTAACAGAGAGTTTTGAAACTTCAGCAATAGCACTTAGATTTGCATAATGCTTTAAAACATTCTATGATTAATTTACAATGTCAACATATTGCTCCAACAATATGCTCCAACATCTTACCAAGCTTTTTATTTATTTATTTTATTTATTTATTTTTGTCAATTGCTTACAATAGGTATAAGTAAAAACATAGTTATGGATACATGGATACATATAAGAAAAATAAAATAAAAAATATAAAAGAAACAATAGGACAGGGACGATAGGCACGTTGGTGCACTTATGCACACCCCCTACAGACCTCTTAGGAAAGGGGTGAGGTCAAGAGTAGACAGTCTAAGGTTAAAGTTTTGGGGTTTTGGGGAAAAAGACCACAGAGTCAGGTAAAGTATTCACCTTCACTCTGTTGCTTAAATCGTATTTCCTGCAATCAAGTTTGTTGCAGTTAACCTTGAGTTTCTATCTATTGTTTGCTCTAGTATTGTTATGGTTGAAGCTGAAGTATTCATTGACAGGTAGGGCATTGCAATGTATAATTTTATAAAATATACTTAGATCAGACCGAAGACGGCATAGTTCTAGGTTTTCTAGGTCTAGATTTTCGAATCTGGTGGCATAAGGTATTCCGCAATGAGTAGAGGAGTGGAGAACTCTTCTTGTGAAATATTTCTGGACTTTCTCAACTGTGTTAATATCAGATACGTAATGTGGGTTCCAGACTGATGAAACTGTATTCGAGTATCAGTCTAGCAAATGTTTTGTATGCTCTAGTTATTAGTGCAATATTACCAGAGAAAAAGCTACGTAAGATTAGGTTAACAACTCTTAACGCCTTTTTGGCTATGTAGTTACAGTGGGCTCTAACACTTAGATCATTTGAGATGAGTACTCCAAGATCCTTGACAGAGTTTGGATCATCAACAAGGTCTTAACTATTCAGCCTGTATTTTATTTTCTGATTTTTTTTTTTGCCAAAGCTTGGAAGGATGAGTCAACCTTCAGCAAGTCAGGATCAAACTCCTAAAAGTGGGCAGAGTTAGCCCGCAATACTGCATTCTTCCACTGTATCCTGGTTTTTATCTTTTATTTCTTTATTATTATTGTTCTTCTTCTTAACTATTTTGTCATTAATGTAGTATATAGAAAACAGGTTAGTAATTTGCAAATGGATTTGGTAGTTTAAAATCTTTTAAAGATTTTGTTTTGCAAGGGGTGGGAAATTAATTTTATCTTGATATATTCATCAATATTCAACTATGAGGGATAATATGTGGATAGGTGTTAGGATTTTTTAAAAATGCACTTTTTAAATATCTTGCTTGTTTTGTGTTTTAGTTTGTTTTTCTTTAATTTTTTGGGTTAGGGTTAGGGTATTTTTTTTTTTAACAAAATAAAATTTGAATTAAAAAAGTCTTGTTACAAATCTGGCTTTATTTAATAAGACCTTTATATGTATTGTATTCTATCGTAAAATAGGAACAGGCATACATTCCATTCTAACATCTAGCTTGGAATATTTTACTTGCTCTAAATGATAATCTTCATTTAGAAATACAGGAAGTGAAAATTCGACAGTTCTTTTACTTTTCCTTTCATATTTTATGACTAAGCAATATATACTAATTTTCTAGAATGTGTTTATTTAATAATAATAATAATAATAATAATAATAACAACAACAACAACAACAACAACAACAACAACAACTTCAAGAAACAATAGCTTAGACAAGTCCCTTTATGATAACCAGGCAAGTATTAATGTGATTGATCATCTTGCAGAATGAGGTTTTCTCTCATGCTTTTTAACATCATTCTGAAACATACCGGGAGGATCCTCTTTTGCAGAAAAATGTACTGTATACTAATTTACCTCTACTTTCTATTTACTTGTGCCAGGGAGATGGCTGGATCATTACAAAATGGCAACTAAGAATATAACAACATCTTTCCCAATAAAATGAAATAGAAGCTTACAAAATTTAACTATATCTTTCCTATTGTTGCCCAAGCTCCTGTTATACTTATCTGCAATAATAATAATACTTATCTGCACTGTGCTCAAAAAATAATTAAAATCAAGTTAAAATACAATAAAATCTATCCAGTCTCAAAAACTGATTTCCGTAAATTGATACACTGAAACCAACCAAAATAATGTGCACAAATTCCAACTGAAATTCAAACCTCAAAAGTTTTCAAAAAGGAACAAAAGCAACTGGGGATTTCATTCTAAAGCCCATGTCACACTGCACCAACGGATGGAAAGAGGATGTAAAATGGAGAAAAATGCTTGCCATCCGTTGGTTAATGCGATGCATCCGTTCTGTACTCACTGCGTGCGTGATTCATACGTTCTATCCGTCCAGCATCCGTCTACTGAGATTTCATCCGCTCAAAAAGTTTTGAGCTGCACAAAACTTTTTGAGTGGATGAACTTTCCGCCGCGTCTGTTCTACATCCACGACACATACGGGGAACAAACGTTCTATGTCTGTCGTCATACGTTACATGTCTGCTGTATCCGTTCGGCATCCGTGCAACTCACATCCGCTCCAGCGGAAAACAGAAAGAGGGAGGAAGTGAAACGGACACAGAACGTCTGTGCAGCACTAATAGCATGGACATAGAAAGGATGAAAGCGGATGCAGCTTGCATATGAAGCATTAAAACAGAAAAAATGTTCGTATAGGGGGTGTATCTCGGATATTTAGGATGTCTGCAGGATGTCTAGAGGATGCAGAAGGACACCTAGTGGAAAACCGATATTTCCTATAAAAAGGGGGAGGAAATCACCTGGATCTCACTTTCAGTCCAGCAACCCTGGTGTGCAGACCTCTTCAGCCTTGCTCTTGCTCTTGCTCTTCCACATCATCCAGTCATCTCCACCATGGATCATCGCACACTCCTTTTGGTAGCCGCCATCATTCTACAGCAGTGTCAAGCCCTCTTCAGGCTCTTTAATATGTTCTACGCAAGGAAAAGGAGGCATCCAAGAAGTGTGTGGGTCCGAAAATGGATTGTGAGAAGAGCGGAGTATGGACTATATGACAAGTTGATGGTGGAGCTGAGGAACGAAGACCCTCGTGTATTCCAGAACTTCATGAGGATGCTGCCAGCCATGTTTGATGAAGTTGTGCAGTGGCTGAGACCCAGGTTGACCAAGGCAAACAGCAACTTCCGGCCCAGCCTGGAACCTGGGCTCAAGGTGGCACTGACTCTGCGCCACCTGGGCTCTGGGACTATGTACAGGAATATGCAGTACACCTGGAAGGTGCCACACAACACCATCAGCATTGTGGTCAGAGAAGTGGTGCAGGCCATCATCGAAGAATACAAGGAGGAGCTCCTCCAGTGCCTCACCACTGAAGAAGGCTGGAAGAAAGTTGCAGAGCAGTGCTATCAGAAGTGGAACTTCTCCCACACTGTTGGAGCCATAGATGGGAAGCATGTGGCCTGCAAAGCTCCAGCCAACTCAGGGTCCACTTATCACAACTACAAGGGCTTCTTCAGCATCATCCTCTTTGCCATGGTTGATGCTGACTACAAGTTCATGTACATCGATGCTTCAGGCAATGGGTCAGCTTCAGATGCCCAGGTATACAACGCCAGTCACCTCAAGTAGAGGCTGGAATGCAACCTCATCATGGGCTTCCCAAATCCAGACCCCCCTGCCCAACAACATGCAAGATGTGCCCTACTTCATCGTGGGGGATGACACCTGCTCCCTCTGAACCTACCTCATGAAGCCCTACACTTCCAGATGCCTCCCCTGTGAAGAGAGGATCTTCAACTACAGGCTGTCCAGGGCAAGACGGGTGGTGGAGAACGCCTTTAGCATCCTGGCTAACAGGTTCCAGGGACTTCTCACCACCATGCAGCATCGCCCAGAGACCGTGAGGAACATCATGGAAGCTTGCTGCATCCTGCACAATCTCATGTGTACCCGCTACCCAGTCTTGCAGAACAGGCTTGTGGACCTCCAATAAGGCAATGGGGACATGGAGCCTGGTGAATGGAGGAAAGGACTAAACCTGATAGACACTGTGGATGTGCCAGGCCCCAACAGAGCTTCATGTGAAGGGAAGAAGCAGAACTACCTCCTGAAACACTGGTGCAACTCCCCAGCTGGAGCAGTGGAGTTGCAAAACAGGATGGTAGATGCTTAATGGATGCTTCCTTCAGCCTGTCTCATCACACAGATGAGATTGGGCCATGTATGTTTGATTGGCCTACAATGAACAGGGCATTTAATAAAGAGTTGTGTTTATGTTGAAATGTGTGGATCAATGATTACATTGTTATTGATAATAAAGGGCCATAGGTGTGGCACCTGGGAGGGTGGACCATACAGTCCCACTATGCTTGCACTGGAGGTTTATCTATCCCACAGCTATTACCCATCCCACAGGTATCCCTGCCTATCCCACTGCTATCCTTACCCATCCCACAGCTATCCTTACCCATCCCACAGCTATCCTTACCCATCCCACAAGCATGCAAAGGCTTAAACCATTTCTTAAAATTTACACCAAGACTTCATTTAGTAAAAGAACTGAACCAAGTGTGTGAAGCAAAGATAACCTTTATTAATAACTAACTGTAGGACTTTATTAAAAAAGCAAAATGAACCAAGAAAAGTGTCCCAAGCAAAGTTAAGTCAACAGGCAACAACCCAGTCTCTGGCACTCTTCTCAGTCACTCTGAGGCATGCCCATGGTGTCAGAAGTGAAGGGTCCAGGGGCTGTGGAGGTGGCAGTGGCTGGAGTGCTGGTCTGAGGCACCATTGGGCTGCCTGGCCCCGAGAGGACAACAGGGGATGGTGTGTGGAGGAAGTTCTCAGAGAGCTGGCTCAGTCCCGTAATGTTGAGAGGCCCTTCTTCCAGGACATGGGATGTCAGTCCCAACACCGATGACAGATGTTCTGAGGCTGGGCTTGGCTGTGGGATGGAGGAAGGAGGAGTGTAGTGGGGCTGTCTGGTCTGCAGCTGAGTGAGGTGAGGCGTCGGTGGCATCTGTGGCATCTGTGGCATCGGTGGCATCTGTGGCGTCAGTGGCATCGGTGGTATCGGTGGCATCTGTGGCACCTGTGGTGTGCGATGTACCTGTACCTGGCCTGGGAAGGGCTGCCTGTGCTGCTGGAAGTCCTGGTATCCGTAGCCTTGGTAGGAGAGGGGCTGTTGAAAGCCTTGGAAGGGCTGTGACATCTCCTGGGGTGGAAGAGCAGACATGGAGTGGGTCAGAGCAGGTTCAGCTGGGCCTGGGGAGTGGTGCAGAAGACCTGTGATTCTCTCCTTGATCACCTGGTACTGGGCTTCGGGCATTTCCATGAGGGTCTGGTTCACGTAGGTGAGGAAGGGCTTTCTGTTCGAGGATGGTCTGTCAAAGTGTACCAGCTGAGAGAGGAGATCTACGCTGCTCTTGATGGTGTCCCTGATCTCCGAGAGGACAGTGTGGCTCTGTCCCTCCAGTCTGCCTCTCTTCCAGCTTTCTGTGGAGGTGGAACTGGGGGTGGGTTTGGGTTGGTCTCTGGTGGCCGCAGCCTCTTCTTTCTCCATCTGCGTCAGGGAATCCTCCATGTGCTCTGGCATGGGGTGTGCAGCTGTCGGGGGGGTCTCCGTCCTGGGGCGCTCCAAAGATACTTGCCTGGACACAGGAGCTGACTCTTGGCCAGAAGAGGCCTGGCTGTCTGTGGGCTGCCTGACAGAGAGGGTTGACAGAGGGCTGCTCTTCGGTGGCGGATCTCACCCTCCAAGAAGCTTCCTCTTCTTCCCCATGGTTGTTGGCTGAAGATGTGTCTGGCAGCAGGTCTTTCCTCTGAATGGTGACCTGCTTGCAAGCTGCTTCCCTTTATATCCACAGTGCTGATGCAATACATCCTCCCCGCACGCGCAGTGAATGCTTTGCATCTGCTAGGCATCCGCTAGGCATCCGCTAGGCATCTGCTAGGCGTCCGTGATGCATTCGCGTCATCCACTCGGCATCTGCTATGCATCCTCTCCTTCCGCTGCGCGTCCGCTTCAGTGTTCTCCCCCGGAAGCCCTGCAGATGTTTCATCCGCTTCCATCTGCTTCCATCCGCTAGGCTTCCATTGAGCATCTGCTTAACATCCTCGCTACGTCCTCTCCATGTCTGTTCCTTTCCGTTGTTGTCCATTCTCTTTATGTAAATTTGGGGCACTTTTGAGAGTGGATAACAACGGATGGAAAATTTGCTCATCCGCTATGTCCTTTTTACATACATTTTGCATCCGTCGGCCGATGTGACCTAGCCTTAAGATTCTGTTATGTCAACATTCTGAATTATTATTTCACAAATGCAGTTCTGGGATTTTCTTTAACCAATGGAACACAGATTAATCATTCAGAAATAGTCTATGTAATGAGGTAATGACCACATGATCAGTGTAGGTAGTCGTCATTTTATGACCACAATTGGGACCAACAGCTGTGAAGTTCCCCTTCCTTATTTTGCTTCACAAAACTGCTTTAATGTTTTATTTATTGATGTTGATGAAGTGAATCTATCAATTGACTTGCAAATCAAACCATCACATTAAAGCCATTTAAATGTTTCTATGAGCGCATTATTTATTCATGTATCTATATAATTTTGTTGTTTTATTTTGTATTTTAATCATTTTTAAGCTGTTCTATAAGTATTGTGTAACCATCTGAACTGGTATGTTCCCATATCAGTTTCATTCTGTCTTCTTTCTCACCCATCTTGAAAGAAAAGTATAGCTTAAATAGGACATCTACATGAAAATAACTGTAAAAGACAACAGAAAATAACTGTAATAGACAACTGAAAAAAAAATATACAGAAATATTTATATAACATGACAATAAATTATCCATGAGGATCAGTAAAACTTGACTAAGGCTATAATAGTATCTCCAATTTTCCTGTAAGAATATTGTCTTCAATGAGACTCACTTTAGGTAGCTGTCTGTAAGTTTACTAAGTGAGCCTCATTGTTCCAAATCAATTCAAACCATGCTTATCTTATTTCACTTTCTGAGAATTTGAAATAAGTGTTTTCCATAAATAATACCTCAATCTTATATAGGCATGCATATAAAGTTAAAAGAAATGCCAATACAATATAAATTATTTAGGATAGGGGATTTTTTTCTTCAGGGTGTTATTGGCATTTTCACTACTATGGAAATAAAAGATGTTTAGTACTATATCAGACACTTGTCACATCCCTAATGACGGTGAATACATTTCCAAATGAAAAAAGCAAGCTGGACATTTTTCATTTATAAAAAGTCATTCCAGGTAATTCTTAAAATTGCTTATTTCTTGGAATTAGAATGTAATGCTTATCTGTTATATAACATGTCTGACACAGCTGTTAGATATAAATTTTCTTTAGGCTTTTATATGAACTTCAGTGTCAGTAAAGGATAGAGTTAGAAAACAGGAAATAGAACATTCCCTTGCCTGTGGCGCCACAGAAGGCAACAATACAAACAATAATTGTATAGATTTATTGAATCAAAAAGTTGAATTAACTTGTTTCATTATTGCATTGCTTCAATTCTAGCACAACTAATTAAAGGGACATATGGTTGATCAGTATGATTCTTTGACTAATGTTAACAGAGATTACACTAAGCTAAATATTTAGATTGAAATCTAAATATTTAGGTTACATCTAAATCTAAATCAGTTAATATTGAATTGTGTAGATCTTTTCCAATGTGAAAAGATAGTGGGATAAGAAGCAGTAAGCAATAGTGTGACCTATAGAGTAGAAATTATATATTACATATACTAGATTAAATTAAATTCTTCCAATGATCAAGTGGGAAATTGAAGAGAATAAAACATGAAATCATGTGCAAGACTGCATGCTCTTCCCATTTTCAAACCCCTTATCCATGTATGTTCTATGATTTTGGTAGATCTTAATGAAGAAATAAATATATAAGATTTGTAGGAGGACTGTGCAAAACAAAGGGATGCTTAAGTGAAAATTAATGTTAAGTTGCTTTCAAAAGAAAAGTTTCCTACGGGTCTCTATACTTCTAGTGAACTGAAGTGGGTTTTTTTGATCCTCTAGAAACTGAACCTCATAATTAACAACTTGTTTTCATCACATACTTCAAAGAAGTTCAATAAATTGCTTTACTATTTATAAGAAGAAAATCATACATGTACTGTAGAAGATCTGCTTACTTCCACCACAGTTTTATGTCTGTATCAGATGTACAGAAATTTTGTTTGGAATTTCATTTGAGCTATGTAAACTATTTTAAACTATTGTAATATTTGAATGAAAGTCTTACATTGCCATAAATCAATTTAATGAAGAAACCTCACCATCTTGTTGCCTTGTGGAGCACAATGTGAAGTGGAGCACATTGTCTTCAATATACATGGCAGGTACATTAATTGTTAAGCATGCTATACCACAGGATACTAAAATATCTTATATCCATTAAGAAGATATGAATTGTGCATAAATTTCATTGTAATCATTGATTCTACCTAGATAGATTAAAAAGGGAAATTTGTTTCAATTTAATTCAGTATAAATTTTAGAGGAAAAAGGATATTTTCCACAAGGTGGAACAAATTTTCAAATCAGTTTAATTAAATATGATAATTTGTTACAATTTCCAGTTTGACTATCATCAAACTACATTTTCAAACAGCTTTATATATTCAATGCATGCTGAATAGACTGTATTAAATTGAGAAAATGAATATAGACTGTATTAAATTGAGAGAATGAAACTGAAATTTGGTGATGACAGATAGTCACAGAGAGGAAAACAAATTGACAGGATTATTTTAATACATGGTTAACCATATTGAACAAGCTCAATGCAGCTTAACCCTGTTTGACTAGGGAGGATTTATACTCTTGATGTCTTTTTTTAATCATTAATAGAATGAAAAACACTCCTATCATATGAATCAATTTAAATTTCTGTGAAATAGTGCTTTGGAACAGAAGAAAATTGCTCTACAGAATATTTTCATAAGATATGTGCTAATTTCCATATTCCCCACCTTTGTTACCAAATGAATGTTTATGCATTTAACATGACTATAGATTATGTATAAGTACAAAATAAATAACATTTTTAGTCTCGATTGCTTTCTCTATCCAATGAAGTGCAGCCAGAGAGTTTTGAAAGGACAGAAGAAGCATAAATTTGTGCATTTGTACATACATCAAATGCACAGATTTATATAACTTTCTCTTATCTCTTACTCAGAAGTTAAGAAGTGGGGCCTCTGACAGTACTGTTCGGTTAAAAACAGATACTGCAAATTAATAAGAAATAAATATGAATCTATAATGAATAATAAATATTTTTAATACATATTTTTATTAAATTTCTTGTGTTACATCTTAAAGCATCATGGTATTAATAGCGTTCTTGGCATCTATACAGGTTTTTGGTTTAAATAACATAATACATTATATTACTTTTGACTAATATTAAATAATAGCTTTAACTATGATTACTATTCTTATATCTTTATATAATTTACAAAATTTTGTTTTACTTTCTGAAGGATTATTTCAGTTAGACTTTTTGTCTCACTTCTTAGTTCTGTTTGTTAGCCATTTATACCAATTGTTCCAAATTGAGAAGAATTCAGAGTAATCTTTTTCTTTCAATTTCATTGTTAACATATTCATCTCAGCACAGCCTTTGCGCAGGTATGGAAAACCCCAAATACTCCTAATGAAGAACTAATAATACATAAAGTAACGGAAAGTGCTGAATAATAAATATTTTAATGTGTGCATGACTTTCTTTGATTCAGGGTTGACTCATAGCTACTGCCTGGACCTTGCAGTTTATTTGGTAAGATTTTAAAAGTGGTTTGCAATTGCCTGCTTCCTGGCATTGAGACGACATGATTGACCCAAGAACAGTCAACTGGCTTTATGGCTAAGGTGGAACAAGAATTTACAATTTCCTGATTTTATAGCCTTCTTTAACCAGCACAACAAACTGGCTCGAAACAATTGAGCCAGTTTAATAAACAATATTTATTAAACATTATTTAGAATTAATAACATATAAAACAATGGAATAATTACTTAATTATAATTACCTATAATTGCAATTAAAATCTTACAGGATAAGGTAGAAATTAAATAAATAGTAGCCTATAAGGAATTTAATACATTCAGATAAAGGAAGGATTTGTCTGATAGTAGAAACTGGGGATTGAAAAATATTTTACTTTAACAGACTTTATACAGAGGGTTTACATTGAGATGGAAAAAACAATAATAAAATGAGAAACTAAACACACTACTTATTTTTTTATAATTTTATTGTTACATTTTAAAAGATAAAAGCTAATGTAAGTTAAAAAAAATAATAGAAAGTTCAGAAAAGAAAAAAAATAGAAAGGAAAAAAGAATATAGTAAAGAAAAAAGGAAAATATTTAAAGAAATAACTTCACATTTCATCATAACAAGTATAGGCAATTTTAGTAACTTATCACC
The DNA here is from genome assembly GCA_015471245.1 of Laticauda colubrina. Taxonomy (NCBI): domain Eukaryota; kingdom Metazoa; phylum Chordata; class Lepidosauria; order Squamata; family Elapidae; genus Laticauda; species Laticauda colubrina. The sequence continues at coordinate 50,018,316 of BLBF01000006.1, read as the reverse complement.
ATTGTTTAATGTACAATAATCTCTTCTTTCTATCGCCCATTTCTTAACTATAAAACTTTAAAGCCTAGTCATTCAGCCCTGATTAGCAAATATAAACTATAAGACTTGGTCAGAGCAAGAGTGTGAAATATTCAGAATAAGCTTGAAAAAGTTTGAGACTTTTCTCAAGACAAATAGAGAAAATAATTTGAAGACATAGCAACAAATATTTTTGCTACAGCAAAAAAGTATAAAAATTACTTCTTACACAAAAACACCAAAGGGAGCACTTTGCCGGGTTACTTTAAGAACAGAAAATAGACAAGAAAAGGGGTGGGGTTTTTTGTTCTTTTTGTAGAAAAACAAGAAAAAAATATTTCTGATTGAAAAAGAAAAAGATGGAGAAATATCAGTGGTGGGCTGCTGGATGGTTGGCGGAGTTTGGGTGAACTCCTTGCTGTGATCTCTGCCTGGGCCTGCCCACCAGAGCTATGCTTTCCCTAAATAACTAACTTGTCCCTCACCCAGGCTGTCCAGGTGAGTTCTGCGCCATCCTTCTGTACTTACTGGAGTTGCCTGAGTCACTTAACTGCCTGTTTGAAGCTGGATTGCAGACACAAAGGAGCGCGTGTGAGTGTGCTCATGACCAGCGAACCCTTTGTCAATGAAAGTACAGCCCACCTCTGAGAAATATATATACATATATATTTAGCTTCTGTTCCTGGCTTGGATTGATTGGAAATAGCTATCAACTTTTGGATAAAGAAGGATAAGGAAAAAGAGAGAGATGAAAATCAATGGCTGCTCGGTTCTGCAGGATTTCCTTCTTTGACTGACTGGATAGGTCACTAAATTTTTTATATATTTCTCTCTATACATATTACACAGATACTCTGTCAGAGTATATTCATAAACTGGAATAGAGCTTAGCAACAAGGTCAGCCAATAAGAGCTTTATTGGGAGCTGAAACTTAAAGAGAGAATCTGAGCATTAGAGAAACTAATTTGCTTGCAAACTAAAACTGATATATGCTCTGAACTGCTGCTGCTTCTTTTTCCTTATGTCAGTTTTTATTTATTTTTATTTATTTTATTTGGTTTGTCAATTGCTTACAAGATAATAGGTATAAGTAAAAACATAGTTATGAATACATGGATACATATAAGAAAAATAAAAGAAACAATAGGACAAGGACAGTAGGCACATCGATGCACTTATGCATGGCCCCTACAGACCTCTTAGGAAAGGGGTGAGGTTAATAGTAGAAAATCTAAGGTTAAGGTTTTTGGGGTTTGGGGAAGAAATCACAGAGTCAGGTAGAATATTCTAGACATTGATCGCTCTGTTGCTGAAGTCGTATTTTCTGCAATCAAGTTTGGTGCGATTAACCTGGAGTTTGTATCTATTGTTTACTCTTGTACTGTTATGGTTGAAGCTGAAGTATTCATTAACAGGTAGGACATTGCAATGTATGATTTTATATATTATACTTAGATTGGACCGAAGGAATCTACAAATGGAATTGTACATTTACTTATTATGTTTATAAAGAAGTTAATGATCCTGCTGAATCAGTCATCTGTGTATTTTCTGGACTAGAAGTTCTGTTGCAAATTCGAACATACTCAGTATAAATATACTATTAAACAACATTACTTTGGAATCCAGATTGTATAGTGATAATAGGCTCTCATAATAACTATGGAAGAGGATGAGGAAATTGGATCCCAGTGTCCTGAAAATCCATTTAGTTAAAAAGGCAACACAGAACACATTCAGAGATTTTAATCATCTCCCCAATCTTGGAAAAACTCTAGCAAACTGTCTCATGTAGTAGACATTCTGATTCAGACATTGGCTCACTCCAATCTAATTGGCTACTTCGTTTCCTTCTTGATTCAGTCATTGAGTTCACAAAATGAACAAATTCATCGATGCAAAGTGTCCCCAAGAAGAACATTTTCCTGAGTAGATATTTCTGACTTTTCATTGGATATGTGAAGAAATATTGTGAAGAAATTAAAACAGCAACAAATATCCTGGACCTGCCACTCAATTTCAAAGTAAAATTCCTATGCTGGAATTGCTACTGAATATTAGAATATTACAAAAGCTGGATGGTTACATGTTCCAAATTTCTTTATTGAAGCAAAAGCAAAGCCCAAGACAACCTGTAAAGAAGTGGAAAAAAGAAAAAAAATGATCTGAGAGGAGATCAACAAATCTCATGTGAAATGATTTATTAAACAGAGCTGAAGAACATTTAGAGCGCTTTATAAATGGCACAGAATGTAATGAAGAAGATATATAGTTCATATGTTTACAAATGTGTGTGTCCGTGTGTGTGTGTATGTGTGTGTGTATTATATATATGTGGGTGTGGGTGTGGGTGTGCTGTTCAGCTTCCATCGGGTATTATCCCATGTCATTGTAGTTGTGCATTTAAAGTTGTAGCAATGTTTCAGAAGAATCTCATCTGCCATCATCAGGCTTCTGTACTGAGTTTGTATGTGGGTCAGGCTATCATAGCCATTAGTTTTAAATTTCAGGCTAGCCTACTGTTGTCCCAGGATGGTTTTTTCTACATCCTGATTGGTTGGGAGTCTTGGCCTGCGTTTATTGGACTTGGAGTTTGTTTGATTGGTGTTTCTGGTTTCTTCTGTCTATTTTATGGCTTTGATTGGCTGGCAACACTGTGTTCCTCTGTTGGAAGCTTTTAGTGCAGCTTGGCTTCATGTAAAAGGACAGCTATTATCTATGAGGAAGCTAGGTTTCATCTGGGTGCCTGGTTGGGGTGTGTTTGAGCTGGGGATATCAGGGGGAGTCTGTTTTTGCCCAGGTGTTTACCTGGCTTGTGGCGTGGAGATCTTTCTATTTGAGAGTGTAGGCTTCCAAATGATTGACAGTCTGGTGGAATCATCTCTTCTATTCATACTTTCAGGTCTTTTTTCAATCTCTATGGCTTCTCTGATGATTCTGTGGTGAGGTTTTCTAGAGTGGCCAGGGTTTTAGTGCCATTGAAGTTGATGTTGTGACCTGTGGTTTTCATGTGTTGGACTAGTGAGGAAGTGTGTTCCAGCTTTTTTACTGCATTTTTGTGTTCCTCTAGGCGGGTACTTATTCTTCTATTGGTCTGTCCAATGTATGTGGCCGGGCATGATGTACAGGGAATTTCGTATATGCCTTGGTTTTCCAGGTCAATTTTGTCTTTGGGGTTCCTCAGGATGGCTGCTATTTTTTTGTCTGTTTTGAAGGCAGTCTTGATGTGATGCCTGTGTAGTATCTTACTGATTTTATCTGTGGTACCTCTTATGTAGGGCA
>BLBF01000006.1:49974872-49990015 GCA_015471245.1 Laticauda colubrina | reverse complement strand
TGTTTAGCTTGTCTACCTAACCCTGGTTGGGGAACCCAGGCTTAACATATATGTAAACAACATAGTTGGCTTGACAATATATAAAATACAAATATATATGTTTATAGCTTTAAGGAAAAATACTGTAATGTATATGCTGTGTTCTGGTGGTTAATTATGCTACAAGTTGTCATAAGACGGAGCTCTGAATCATGGTTTAACTCTCTCTTTCTCTTTTTCACTGATGATCTCTCTTTATACTGATACTGACTACAGACTGATACTGACTAACCCTGTTTATTTTGATATTCTGTTGATATCTAAGGTTATTTGTTGTATTATGGTTTGATATTTGTCTGCTGTGAAAGACATGGAACCAGTAAGAAGATGTAAGAAGACTTTACAACTGGATATTTCTGGACTATTAAAAATGTGTATGACATGGACTGCTTATTGGACTGTGCTATTTCTTCAAGTAAACATTAACAGAACTTGTTCAACTCTGTCTGACTGTATATTTTTTCATAACAGTTCTCATAAACCGTTTTCCATGTGCATATCCTTTGTATACAAGGGTTACTCTGCACACATCCTAACATCTGGATAAATTATTTTGTTACAACTTACAAATAAGTAATTTCCTTATATGTACATTCATACACATGTATGTACATTCACTCTATTCCCTTTTGAAGGAAATAATATTCAAAAAAGTACTAAGAGGAGTAAAAAATGGTAAATCAAAGAAATGAAAGACTTGAGGTGAGAAAAATAAAATATATCTAAATGTAATTTAAACAATATTCATTATATTTCTTTATATCTTTTTATATTTTAAAACCTTTCTTAGTTTCACTAAATCCATACATTTCTTCTCCTCATATTTTTATTCATGATGAAAACAAAAGTGCTTTGTTTTTAAAAATATAGAAATTGTACCACAGTTTATTCTTTTTTGGCACAAGTGGTGGCAAACAAAGATTCACTTTTTTAAGAACTTCAAATTATACATTGCTTATAAAATCTGGACCATTCTTCAAATAATTCATGTCAGATTTTTTTTTAACCTTTAAAGCTTATATTGTTTCAGTTATACCAGAAGTCAAAAAGAAGTAATCATGGTGACTGGGTGTCAGTTGTTCTCTAAAATAACATCTTCATTACCCCAAAACATGTTATTACATATGGTTAAATACCTTGTCATTTTCTCATGAAATCTCATGTAATTTTATCATTCTCACAAGATTTTTAAAAGTCTGAAAAGACTGCCAACTCTTGAAATATATTGTTACATTTTCGGAATAATAAAATTCAGAAAATGTGTAACTGACCAAACTTACAAAAAGCAAATGATACTGAAGAAAAAAAATGGGTACTCAAGGAGAAATGCTGAATAACTCAATCTTGAATTGTAATAGATTTATCCCGTCTCTCACCTAAGAATGCATACTATACAATTTATGTCCTGCATATAGACTACTTTTGAGGTTATAACTGAATACTAAAACAACAGATTATCAGCTTTATTTTGTTTTCTTAGATTCCTTATTCTGAAAAACAGGTTTGACATGCACACTATATAATTTAAAGCCTAGAGAAGTAAAACATATGAAGGAATAAATAGAAAATAAATGTGTTTTCTGTTTTATGAAATAATAACTTATATTTTCTGGAATTTTGTATGCATGAATTAGATTTAAAAAATATAAAGTGTAAATTAGGAGAAAATAAAATATATGTCAGTAAATGAGCTCATTAGTAGCATGCACTTATAACAGGTTTGTTTACAATTATCCATGAAAAATAAATTAACTGAAAAGAAACACAAAATATAATATCTGATTTGGAACTGTTTTTGTACTTCTTGAGCTGCTTCTTTCATCTTCTTTATTCATTTTGAAATATAACATCTTTCTTTGGTGGAAAATAAGTTATATGCACAGTCTGAGTAGAACCAGAACATATTGTAAGCAGTACACTAGAAGAATTTATGCAAAGGTTCTCCTTGTTACAACTGCTATCTTCTCTTCAAACAAATGGGCAAGAGGAACAAACCAGTCTACTTTGTATAGTAGTACTATCAGAAACACCTCACACATCAGTCCATTTTTCTGAGATTAAACCTTTCTTTGCTTGTTTGTCCATTCATATATTCAATTTTTATGGACACTCTTTTGGTATACAACTCTGTGTAGCAAACAAAATATATGACAACAGTATAATTATTAACAAATAATGGAAATGCACACCACCTGTGGCACTACATAGCATCCCATAATCAATAGCCCTAACTTCTACTCCATCTTCCATTATCTGTAATTTCCACTTTAAGAAGGAGAAATACTGCAAAATAACATCTCCTACTTCAAACCCTCAGATAAAGTCCACTACAGATAGTCTAAAAAAATTCTGAGACATTCAGCAAGATCATTATTGCATTATTCTGGTCTCAGTAAACATTATTCATAGCAGTAATCAATCTGGTCTTATCACCATATTGAGGGCTAATGGGCAAGGCTCCAAATACTTCCTTTCTTGCAACCATGTTTGCAACCATGGATCTAGCATCTATTCAACAACCAAGGTTATTGACTGAATGGATTTTATTCAATATTGCTGGATTAATCTTGATGCTTCATTGAGAAATTATATGCCTTGATTGCCTTCAAAACACATGGAATCACACCATCTGCAGTAACTAGTGCCTCCAATCCAGCCTTGTCTTGCCTTCTTGGAGATTTCTAGAAGGTTTCAGTGATGGTAGGGAACTAATCTGCAAGAGCACAACCAATGTTCCCAGATAAATTTATAAAATTCAACTTCATTCACTTCATTAGGTTTAGCTGGTATCCAAATGTTTATATATATTGTGTTTTATGTGTGTGTGTGTGTGTGTGTGTGTATGTATGTATGTATTTTTACCCAGTTGTTAGTGGTAGTAGTAGAGCCCTCACAGTAAATAATGAAAAATCAGATTTAAATTCTTTTCCTACAGTTGTTTTCTTTTCCAAATAATTATTTTCAATTTTCTTGGAATTGTAAAAAAATATTTGCAGATTGAGAAATACCTTGAAAAACATGAAATTATATTATATACATAATTTTAAAAGCAGAAGTTTATTTTCTTGGTCTATGCTATTATATTATGTACTTATCATCTATAAATACTAAATACTGAATGTATAAAATAATACAGAAGACATGTATTGTTAATCTCAGTGTATTAACATTATAAGAAAGAAAATACAGAAATATGAGAGAAAATGAAGAAATGCATTCTGTCATTTCTGACACAGAGGATGAATAGGAGCTCTTCTCACACTTGGGAAAGATTTTAAATATGAAATAAACAGCAATTTCATTTATTCTGTTGTCTTTAGCACATCCCTTTTATCTGTACATACTGTATTTGCAATTAATGCTGTTGGGAGCTTAGCTTTTTACCAGAAGCTAAACCAACTGATCTTGTCATCTCATGTAGGAGCACAATATGATGTTATCACACAGACAAAACCCTAAAACATATGTCACATGAATGAAAAATGACATTTTTGAGTCATTAATTAATCCAAATTAATCCACATATAAGATAGGACACAGCAAGTGTAGTCAATCATGCATGTGTGTACCTTAGTTAAACAGTTAAATATTTGTTTCAATTTAAGATAATAAATAAATCTGTTACACATATTGTCTATTCAACTTTGTTTTCACTTCATCCTTATAGTATACTACAGAAAATCTAGAATGAAAATGCCATAGTTTACTGGTTTTGATATGATGGAAAATGTCTAGGAGAATCTTGAAGATACTCATTCTATGTAACATCTTTATTAATAATCTGCAAGAGGGAGTGAAAAGCATGTTAATGAAATTTGTGGATGATAAATTAGAAAGCAAGGAAAACACCGAGAGGGCAAAGAAATGTTATAAATGAGATCCAATGAAATTGGAATAGTAGGCAGAAAATATCAAATTGAAATTCATCTTGGGAAAATGCAAACAAGTATATATGAGAAAACTCATCTTCAGCAGATGATCAACCACCACCATGCTCAGTAAAATAACAAAGACATGCAAGAAAATAGTTATTCATAATGTCATATGCCAACAATATTTTATGAAACAAAATACTAAAGCCTTTTCCAATTTAAATTTGACAGAGGGCAGATTGTCCATATACACTTCCCACCAATCAGAGGGAAAAACACAGATATGCTGTTCTCATACCAAAAGCTGTCTCATGCTGAGATAATTTACATGATAAGTTGTTTATGCCAAACTACCACAAACTTTGAAGGAGACTTGAAATTAGTTCACTTGAAAAACACAAAAAAGTCTTACCTGGCAACATTCCTTTAAGTGACTAGATCCTAGTTTGGAAAACTAATTCTGAACAAGAAAAACAAATAGTTTCACTTATTCATTGTGTGAAAAATTGTAAATAGCAGTGGCAAATTATGAACTCTTTACAGTGATGTTGATAAAATAAAGGTGAACATAGTTGGGGAGGAAGAAATTGTTGGGACAAATTCTCTTTTTAAAAGAACTGTTCCTTTTCTACCTCCCCCAAAAAATATCCAACAACAATCCACAACATCTTAGTTTTTGCTTATTTTTTATTTAACAAGTCCATGTATTATTACATACTGTTAAGGGGTTCAAGATGATGTTCATAGGATCACATTTCATTTTTTCCTCTTGTCAAGTCTTATGAAGCACGTGAGGGTTTACCTCTAAACAAGAGGTTCACAATCAATTGGGATTTGAAGTTGGATCCTCTTAGACCAAGCATATATTTTAAAGAGAAGTTCCATATGCCAATTTTGAGATACCTCCACAGATTGGGAATTCAAAAATAAGGGAAATATTTCCAAGTATAGATATGCTGATATGTGATTACAGGTTTTGACTGAGACCAAGTAGGCTCCCAGTCATACATAAAGGCCACCTAATATTTAAAAAGGGGTAAAGGCTATGTTTCTTGTTTTGAATACTAGATAAGAGTAGTGGATAAACTTTTTCTTTGGAGTAATCAGTTACAATTGGATTATTTTAGCATTATTAATTTATCATTTTTATTATTATCCATGAAAAGACAGAATATTGTATAAAGGATTTGGTAAATTCTGTAGCTTTGTACAATCCTCTGAAATTATCCGAACTAAAATAGGATAGTCATAATCTTTCATATGCTATTTAGATCTGTCTATAAAATACCAAAGAAGCCAGCCAGATCAGAGCAGTAATAACAACAAACACAACAGTCCTTGACTTTAAAGAATTTTATGGAACTGAGTAATTGATAGAAATGAGTGACTGCAGATATCCAATTCAATTGATTCGGCTGGAAGTGAGAGAGGAACTGTTACCACGGGTTTTTTTAAAAATTTTTTATAGCATGTTGATTAATAAAACATGCACATCTCATTTTATAAATTCATTTCAGCTCATATCCCTAAACAAACTGGTTTATGATTTGAATTTAGTTGAAGTAAATCAATGCTGAACTGGTTTAGTCAGTGATTATTTTTATCAAATGGGAGATTTGCTTTCACAGAAATGATACTATATGCATGAATCACAGTTTTTACTATTTTGACAGACATCTACTTCATCTTTCATTCTACTTGGAAATGGATAGTACATGATTTAAAAAGATTACAGTAAGTAAGAAGAACTACTAAATATTATATTCTAAAACTTGCTAAGTACTTTTTAACTCGCTTTTTAACATAAAGTACTAATGCAAGTATGTCCAGCTTGGGGAAGCAAATGGCCACACTGGACATTTTGACAACAAATTGTAAATATAGAATATAGCTACTATAACGGTGGTATGTGGAATTCAAGGACATTATGACAATAAAGATAAGTATAGATAAGTATTATTTTCAGCATGTAGCTTTCTTAATTTTCCTTTCATTCCAATTAAAATAATATCTAAACATTTGAAAAGTGAAATGGAGCATGGGGATTGTTAAACAGAAAGGTGATGTCCAAGGTTATATTATTTCCCTTTAGAATGCTGGAATGCTAGAATTACTGCATTCCACCAAAATTGTACAGTACAAATTAATTTGCCAAAGAAGATGAATTAAGTTATTCTTTAATGAAATAGTAAACAAGTGTTCTATCCTGGCTTTCTTCACTGCAAAAATTAATAGAGCTGCTGGAAAGCAGATCCAGTCATTACTTCAGGTGCCTTCATTAGCCCCTTGTTAAAGCCCTTCAGTGTTCTGAGATTGCACTTACTGAAGTTATTAAATGCATCTATTTCTTAGCTTCTGGTTATTCTTCAGTTTCTTTGAAGATGGCAGCAATTATTTTTTAAAGCTGGATTTGAGAGAAAGTGTGGCTGCTCAGTGTACAGCTTATCCTTTTATATGGAATATAACTTATTTTGATTCACAGTTGGAAATGAAATTATTTTATGAAAATGTTTTTACAACTTATGGAATGATACTTCAGAATTTTATGCTCATTGAGTATAGCTATTCCTTTAAAAATCTAGTTTATTTTTATATTTGTCTTAAATATTTATTTTATAATATATTGTAAAGTTTTGAGTAACATTTAAAACTAGACTGCAAGAACAAATTAAATAATAAAGTATCCTCATGTATGTATTTGTCTGTGTATATAATAAAAATAAAAAACCACATCCAGAGCTTTGGGCAGCAAATAATTTTAAAAGCATTTAACAAATTAATAAGAAAAATAATTATTTCAACAAATCTTTATAAAAATGTTCATGGACATGGAAGAAAAGAATCATCTTAGTCTAGTATTTTGTTTCTGACAATAGCCAACCAGATGCCTCTGAGGTGCATATATGCAACAACCTAAGACACACACAATTATACAATTATAATTGGGTGAAATAGTCCCTTCATAAAAACTATTCAACTGCATTAGTGTGCTATCACCACACTAACATATTCCAGAAAGAAAAAAATTAAAAAGTTTTCATCTTTAAAGACAGTATCCATGTTTCACAACATAAATAAAACACCATACATTATGATCAAGATAGTGATGACATAAAGGTCATTTGGTATGAGTATTATTAACTGTAAACTGAATAGTGTAGGGTCTTCTTTGTCAGTTTATGTTTTGCTGAAATTTGATTTATACTTTCTCATAAGTCGTCCTTTCCTGTGAAAGGTGTAAAGTTGGCTTTCTTGGAGTGGGGGGGAACTTACACTTTTTTTTCCTGGGAAACTGGGATAATATTAAAGGAAAGTGGGGAGACAAAAACTAACCCTATTTTGTATTTCTAAACATTTATATTATAGTTTTAAAAAATACAGGAAATATGGCAGATTTTATTCAAATTTGGTAGCATTAAGGTGTCCACAATCATGAGACCCGTGATGTTTGTGGACTTTAAATGGTAGACATCCTATTTTATATACTTGTAATATATGTGAAAAACTAAGGATCATTCAAAATACTAATAGTAATCATGATCTGATTTGATTAAAATATTCATAATGTTCAGTTGCTAGGTTGCCATGAAACATCTGAGGCTTCAAAGACAAAATTACAATTGGAATATAGGAAGTAAAAAGTATGAACATAGGAAAGCTCAACACCATGAAAGAGAAATTAATTACATATTGATTTCTTAATCATCATCAATTTGAAATTAGACACTTTTAATCAGAAAGATAATACTATTTACTACTTAGTAAATGAAAAACAAAGAAGGAAACATTGCTTTGATAACAAGAACATTAGTTGAATACAACAAACTTAATGACAAAAAAAATAATTAAATTCTATGGACAACCCTTTAATTTGAAATTTTCATGTTTATACTTCAACCTTTGATGTATAAGAAACAATGGCTTTGAGTTTAGTTTGGTATAAATGAGTTGAGTTTAGTATAAATTTGAGACAACATGCAAGCAAATTGTGCTGCTTATTGTTGGAAAGTGAAATGTTAGAGGTATAAGTATTAAGGAGGAAAATTAGTTTGCATTACACTGGAAACAGAATGAAGCAGGAGAATGATTTATCAACTTCTGTCAATCCAATAATAACTTCATTGCAAAGACAGCTTTCACTGATAACATAGTTCTTCATTATTGATACAAACAAAAATATGCCTACATACATAGACATCATAAGATGAAATTCCTAGAAATTAATTTGAAGACATTGCTGGTACAACGCAATATACTATTTTATTATATACTAATAAAATAGTGTGACCTAATTCATACTCATGAAAACAACTTACAGACCCTAATAAGTAGATAGCATGCTTTGTCTCTCTACACACGCACAAAAAATACTTGCTGTAGTTTTGCTTTACCCAGAAATATTTTATTATTGCCCTATCCTGGAGTTAATAGCAGAGAGAATCTGCCTCCACCTTTCTTATCCCAGAAGGCTAGCAACAGCTGGTGGACCTATCTTTTTGAATATAATCCACTAATATGTAGTATAATGTTTTAGATTTTATTAACTTATTTATGTTCTTAATTTATATGAATTTTTTATGATTGTAAGCCAGACAGAATTACCTTGACATAAGATGGACAGTCAATTAATTAATTAATTAAATATCCAAAGAGCAGTTATGAAGATTTTTAGCACAATAACAAGAGAATGAGGAAGGAAAGGAGAGGAAGAGGAGACTGCATTACATGTTGAATGATTTTGGAAGTTAACTCATCATTTTCAATTTACATTATAGCAACATATCCTACTTAGCTGTCATTTCTATGGTAACACGTTTATTCTTTTTTCATTCATCAAATATAGGTACTGTTTAAAATATTTTTAATCAAAATTTTCTGGATGCTTATTCATCTATACGCTTTTGCTTCAGTGAATTTGACCTGCTAGAACATCCTTCTATGAAAATATTATATTGTTTTAACCCCTAAAAACACTGATTTGCCGGATCATAGATGATGTAATAATAAAAGGGAAGGGAGGGAGGAAAGAAGCAAGTGAGAGAAATGCTGTGACATATATTATTATGTGAAGCTGTGAAGTTTTTCTACCTGACTGTCTCAAAGATTTTTTTTAAGGCAACTGGAGTATTTTTTTTTCCTGGAGGAGGAAGAAGACGACTTTTTTCTTCTCATCCAAGAAGCTTTATCAGTTCTGGAAGGATAGAGTAGCAATGGAAGTTCTAGTTTTGACAGGATGATTTGCTACCAGAGAGGATTAATTAGGAAGGCATATTGTTTTTGAAAATTGGACATGGTGAGCAAATTAATTTGAGGGACTCCTTTACAACCAAAGTCCTGTGTTAACACAATGTTTAAAAGCATAGCTGTTAAATGATATTGTACATGGTCAATATCAAGTATATTTTCATTTTATTTTGTTCATTCAGTTCATGAAATCTGAAAGGAAAAAGATATAATATGGCAATCATTTGCTAAATAACTCACATGTACAATGAAATGAGCTCATGGTAAAACTGATCTACATATCTAGAAAATAAGCCTATAACTTGTCTCTGTATTATCTGACTACAATAATCTATCATTATATACTGTATGTATTAGAGAGGGAGATATCTCAAAATCATGCAGTTAAATTGGAAATTTCAGGTAGTCAATCCTCTCCCCTATTTCCCTATAGTTTTTCTTGATGCCTGTAATTATGAACACAACATTGATGCAACTGACAAAAATTATGACTCTGGGTTAAAAAGAATTTTAAATCATGAAGTACTGGAAATCTTTTTTCATTTCTTCTTTTTTATTCACAAATATTCATTTGTTTTGAATTTATATAATAATCCTTCAAAGCAGTTAGTAAATTCAAACTCTGCCTTTTTTTGGGGGGGGAGTATATTTTCAGCTTCTTGGACATTGTGATCTCATATTTGAGAGACTTATTCAAATTTACTCAAAAAAACAGATATGGAGTATTTTGGAAAACAAATTGAAATTGATGTTATGCATCAAGCATACATTATTAAACATAATTGGCTTTCACCATTCAAAAGCACAGGCAGCTTTCTAAGCAATATAAAGAAAAATGGCATAATTATTGCAGATCACATGGGCAGTTTGCTTAATTATATAACAGCCTGCATATCCAATTAACTTTTTCTTTATTTGCAATGCAACTCCAAAAAATATTCAAAAACCTATTGCCTGTTTAGGAGTCTTATTCAAATTATCAAATACAGTTTTTTACAAGAGGTAAAAATAATAAATAATATTCCTCCTGGCAAATGAATATCTATGATTTTCCAAATGCCAGCATTCCAATCAAACTCTCCATCCTAAATTCAGCACTCAGAAACAAAGTTCATCCAAGTAAGAATTTATTAGAGAAGTTATATTGGCACATCTGGGGAAAACCTGAATCTGAATTCCCGCATTTTCCTCTGCTACACTAAAGCTCACTCAAGCCCTGTTGATGACTCTCAAATCATGCTCTCCAATCCCTCTCAATTCTTAATTCCTACCAAATCCAATCACTCTTCCCCAACTCCAGTGACTCAGCCTTGAGCGTGGGTGAAAGAATGTTGTTGTGGCTATCCTTCCTTCTCACTATTCTCTCGTTCCCACAGCTGCCCATCCCCCCCAACAGCAGACCTAAATCTACTTCAAGATGAATCCGGGGCTGCCACCACATATATATTGGTAAAATGAAATTATATTATATTATATTATCATATAACATAAATCATGTTGCCACTAATTGATTTTTTGCATGTGAATATTCTATGAACAAATCTGAATCTTTGTCAAACATCTTGGCTTCTAGCAACCATGAGCCTGGACAGTTAAAAGGCAGTTTGGAATTATAGGTTAAAACTCTTGGCGAGTCATAGACAACTCAATTTTTTTTTATAGACAACAACAACTGAAATATTGTCAATAGCATCTTGGAGTCTTGCTACCTCTTTACATGGTGTAGATACATTATGATAAGCTGACTGGCAGGAAATAAACTATTGCCAGGTGTTATGTACTGTATATGTAAATAACATAGTTGGGTTGACAATATATAAATTACAAATATATATGTTTGTAGCTTTAAGAAAAAATACTGTATTGTATTATGCTGTGTTCTTGTTGGTTAATTATGCGACAAATTGCCATAAAAGGGAGCTATAAATCTATAGAGCTATGGATGGTTTAATTCTCTTTCTTTTTCCCATTTTCACTGATGATCTCTCTTAATATTGATACTGATACTGACTATGGACCGATACTGACTAACCCTGTTTATTTTGATATTCTGTTGATATTGAAGATTATCTGTTGTACTATGGTTTGATATTTGTCTGCTGTAAAAAGACATGAAACTGGTAAGAAGACTTTATAACTGGATATTTCTGGACTGTTAAAAACATGTATGATATGGACTGTTTATTGGACTGTGCTATTTCTTCAAGTAAACATTAATACCACTTGTTTAACTCTGTGTGGCTGTATATTTATTCATAACTGTTCTCATAAACTGTTTTCCATGTGCATATCCTTTTTATATAAGGGTTACTCTGAACATATATCCTAACATCAGGAATCTAGAAAAACAAGGTACCTGTCACACACATTATTATCTGATGAACTACTGTCAGATATTAGAATAACTGGGGCATTTCAAAACCATCAGTCAGCAATAAGGGGAAATAGGGAATAAAAATTAAAGCTAGAATACGATATGCATTTGTTCCAGAACTAGGTATAATTTTTTAGAATCCTCATCAAATGAACTTCAATGCCACTGGAAAAACATTCAGATTGTTAGAAGATTAATATTCTAGCTCCCATATAAAGACAATAGCAAAGCTCATTGTCCAAATTTTGGGCACAGGAGATTCTAACTTCAAGTGGAAACCTTTCCACCAACCCAAATTACATGGATCTTGTTCAATCTGGTTTCAGGACTGAATATAATACTGAAAAGGATAGAATTGTGGCTGTCAATTGGCATTCTTGGGATAAGGACAATGTATCAATTCTGATACTTCTTGAACTATCTGTGCTTTCAATAACATCAGTCATGGTTTACTTCTGGACAGGATCAGAAGGTGGAGGCATGGTATTGTGATGAAACTTCCTGTTCCTCCAGTGCTGTTTCTAGTCATTATTGGCAATGGGGAAGTGATGCAGTCCTCGATCTTCCAAACATATATTGGCAGATCAATCAAACATTTACTCTATACTAAGTGAAAAGATATTCAGAACAATAATTTATTAAGTGCTTATTTTGATTTTCTATACACTAGCACATAGAGATGGAGACAAGACCATATCTTAGGCATAGTGAATTGCTGTAGTGTTCATGAGGCAATACATATATGGTCCCAGTGGTGCACATTTAAGTGAATGCTTTATATCACCTCATGGTGTCCTTACAGCATGGTAGAATGGTAATGAGAGAAGGAAGGGAAGTTTGCACATCTATTCACATGTATATGATTGGATATTGGATGTTAGATGTTTGCACATCTATTCACATGTATATGATTGGATATTGGTGATAATTCTAATTATCAATTTATTTACTGAAACTCTTGAAACCAAAACAATTTTCACCTTTCATTTATAGCAAGTGGTCTAAACTGTTTATCCTCATACCTCCTTAAAGTGCAATCTTAATGTACATATTTTCTCTAAAACTCCAAACACTGATATGATCATAAATGAACAATGAAAATAATAAAATGAATCTTTGGAAAATGTGCTTGTAACACTGTAAATAAAATGTTCTTGACTTCTCTCCTGGCTTCTGTACATACTTCCTCAAGAGAAGTACACTGTACTTTGGGAATCTCTGATCTTAATAGTCTGGTTTAATAGTCTGGTTTATTTTTATTAGTCAATCACAATTTATAAATTTAGCTTATCCCAGATAATTGATATAAGAAAAAATGGAAAATGAAGAACTAATGGAATGCTGAGTGAATGCTTCTGTCTAAAGACAGAAGAGAAGTATAATGAACAAAGTGAAAGAACGAAAATAAACATATTAAGTGCCCAATTTGTTTAGACCACTATATTTAATTTGCCAATATATTTTTCAGTATATTTAATGGAATATTTATGTACCTACTTGGTGGTCACTATTGTTACTTTTCACAAGACATACCAAATTTTCCAACACTTTTAAACAGATGTAATATAGAACATAAGCATGATTTTATAAACTACAAGCCCTCTGAAAATCTGTTAATATATTTGAATGATAAATACCAAATAAATATCAATGAGATATACTATAACCACATGATTAAAACAATCCTTAAGAGATTGCTGTTCCCCCCATCAAAAAAAAAATATCTAAATTTTAGTCTGCATAATGTCAAAGCCCATTTTGTAACATTTGTCAATTTTCTGATGGATAACAAGCAAAGTTTTTATGTTAATATATGAAAATCCCATACCACTTGACTTAGGTGAATTAAAATTCAAGCATTACAATCTTTTTTTAATCAGATCTCAATTCCTCTAAGGAAGACTCTAAGTGAAGAAAATTCAACTATTAATATAATTATCAGAAGAGTAAAACATGTCATAATTCTTTGTCCTCTGAACAACTGTAATTTAAATAAGGCCAGCTTTTCTCAATACCATGTCTTTAAAATTATTAATTATAATTATTATAGTTAACATTTAATTGATGAAATTATATAAATGAATGATATAAATCTAAATCTAAATATATGAAGTATATAAGTGTTTAATCTTGCAGAGAATTGAATTGAATATGTCAACTTTTCAATGGCAGCACAGCTGGAGGGCAGTAAAATAAATACAATTACTCAAAACTTTTATTCTGCAGGAGTCACTACATGTATGGAAGTTGCTATGGATGAGTTAGTCTTTAAGCAACACAGGATTTTGCCCCAACTTGCAATTAATCTTCTTAATGAGAGCAGGTGAAAAAAATAGATGAGTAGTACTATACTTCTTCTTACAATTCCTTTACCCTCCCTTCAGAGTATATTCTAGCTAGCTTGCAGAAATCTCTTGGCTTCTCAGATGGTAAGAACTTGAAAGAATAATGTTGACTTTTATGCATGTTAATAATCTTTAAACATAAATAATTCCTAAGGGGATTTGAAACTACCTATATATGTATTTCCTTCGGATTCTAGACTTGAGGAGAGATAAGCACATAATGGAGGATAGCATAAGGCCCATAGTTTGTAACATCAATCAGTAACTACCTACATCCTAGACCAAGGGTGTCAAACTCAATTTCATTGAAGGCCACATCAGGGTTGCATTTAATCTCAGACAGCCGAGGAAGGTGGGCATGGGGGTGGCGGGGTGGTCATGGTCATGGTGAGTGTGGCCATGGTGGGCATGACATAGAAATAATGTCAGGGGCACCTGTGGTGGTCAAGTGCTAAGGCAGGACTTCCCTGAGACCCTCCATCACTCTCATAATCTTCCTTCCTTCCTGAATGGGGAAGGAGAGGACATGCTACCTGCCTCCCCTTGGTGAGTGACTTGTCCAGAAACCCCGTCCCTGCCCCCTTCCATGCACCCTTCTTGACCTATAGCAGCCATTTAGCTCAGATTCGAAAGCTGTGGGGCCACTGTGGGGAAAATTTATTATTTTTAATGTTGCTTAGCGATGCCCTAGAGGATGAGGACAACCTTCTGAAGCACTCCGCCAGCCAAAATGGGGTGCGGAAGGAGATCCTACCCCATTGGCTCCAGCGATGAGAAGTGCGAGGACAAGGCTTACTGGAGGACAACGTTTGAGGGAGGGGATGAGGGCACAGGGGCTGCAGCATGGCGGTGACCTCTGGGCTGCCTCAATACAACCCCAAAAGGGTCACCCACTGTATGCTCAATGCTTTCTGTGCATTGCAGGGCAAATCTTGTTCCTGCCCACAGACTATATGGATGTATTGTTGAATAAAATGGTGTTGTTTCCTGCATCCAGCCTTAGAATAGACATGAGGGGCTACCCTGTCACCTCGGCTCCAGAGCAGCCTAACAGATAAGGCTGCCACCAGATAGCTGTTAGCAGGTTGTAAATTGACACTTGGTTGACCTGGGCTTGGCTGAGACACTATGGGCCAGTCCTTCCCTGCTTCAGGGCAGCTTCATGGGTTTGATCTAACCACCTCATGGACTGAATCCATGAATTTGACACCCCTGTCCAAAACTGTAATGAAAACTCCAAAGTTGGATCCAGATAAACACGTAATATAT
>BLBF01000006.1:49933891-49974472 GCA_015471245.1 Laticauda colubrina | reverse complement strand
TTAAAGTTGCAGCAACGTTTCAGCAGAATCTCATCTGCCATCATCAGGCTTCTGTATGGATATGGGTCTTACAGCTCCTGGTAAGCGAAAGCTTAAAAAAACAAATATATATATATATATATCATATTATTATATTAGCTCTTTTGCTGCATATTGCAAAAAAATAAAGATCTGACAAAAATCATCTTTTTTTAAAGAGATTGAAGAAAGACTCATTTAGCAACTATTAAACTTACAGAAGCTTCAAAGTGATTAAAAAGAGGAGCTTTGACCAAATCTTTAGGTCAAGAAAATCTGTTCAGAGCATGATGGAACATGCAACTGCCAGCTGATTGGAAACAGCTGAAAATACATTATTTTCTGCTATCTATTCATAAAAAAACAGCTATCCAGAGTACTTATTGGTACTAAAGAGAGATGCTTGTAGCCTGGATCTCACATACAGAAACCTCTTAGGCCATAATACTTCCCTACCACTCCACAACCTAGAGAAGGGGAAAATGTTGGGCATTAATTTACTATTCCTCACTGGAAATCAGAAACCCGATTTGATGGCTCTTGGGTATTCCTAAAATAGAACATAGTATTCCACATCTAGCATTAAAAAACAAAAACAAAATACCAAACCTTCCAGAAAAATATTACTTTGTCCTAGATTCTACATCAATCATTGGTTCTTTTGAATAATCAACAATAGTTGACCTTCCAAAACTCTATTTGTCATCTTATGATGTTTTTTTAAACAAAAAACAAGAGCCAAGCATCTAAGAGAAGAATGTGTGTTGTGGTATTTTAACACATATTTTTATTTTTTGGCATTAAAGAGTTGAAATAATGCTGAGTTAGTATTTGCAGGAAGCAATATAGATGTTTTTTATATTACAGATATGTTGCAAGAGTCTAAACAAGTTTGATTTGTGTTGAAAATGTTGGCTGGAAAACATGTTGAAAAGACTGAATGCCAAAAAAAATGCATTTAATAAGAATTCTAAGTCAGATTTATTTCTTTCTAGTTGCGGGTGTCCGGGGAAAAAATGTGTCAAGCTGTCCAGACCAAGCTGTATACCTGATTAATAGCTTGTTCTAAGTTTCTTAAAAAAAAACAAAAAACCACATGGGCAACTGATTGTCTGTCCATACAATTCAGAATATCATTTGTTTCTTGAGAACTAGCTCATATAATGGACACATCTGTTGCAGAGCTGCCAATGTAATATAAGTGGGATCTGAAAGAGTCAACTAGCTCATACAGACAAATGGTAACTGATTATGATGTCTCTATGGTATCAAATAAATGTTTTAATTCAAAAAAGAAAATGTTAAATTAACTATCTGAAGTAGTTTAATGTTCTATCTCTATTTTCTCTTAGTTACTTTTGAGGACAGAGCATCCTGGTTCTTAATTGCAATATCATTTCCAGTTTTTGTATCACTTCAATCTTTCTACTGACAAAGATTGCTACTTAGTTTTATCATAGCCTTAAAACATTTTCCACAGTTCATTTGCCTCCCAGGTGGAAACCAGCGGAAAACTAAACTTGCATAGATGTCTAAAAGGTCTGTCTAAAAGGTCAGTCTTGGTTGCTTCCCTTTTTGTTTCCAACTAAAGCATATGGACTTCATTTCTTACATAGAGAAACATCCTATTCCATCTTCTCAATAGAGTAACCACTTGGCAATCACAGTTCTGTTGTGATTGGCAATAACTTTGTAGATGGTCAGGATGGCAGTCACATATGCAACTTGAACAACTGCTGGCATTTCACAAAGGCCAATCTGAGAAAGCAGGACAATATCTTTCCAACAAAGCATAATCTATGAAGAAGAATATAACAGTGCATCTGGAGAAGGATTGTTCCTCCTTGCTGCTGCTAAAAAAGACTATTCTGAAATCAACATATAGAATTGAGGTCTACATGGGGGAAAGCATGTGTGAGGTCTTGTACTTTCTGGTTCATTGACAATTAATAGTGTCAAATTTAATATTGGGAGCTCTCAACTTACAATAATAACTGGAACTAGAATGTCCATCGCTAAGTAATGTAGTCATTAAATGAGTTGCATCCTGTTTTACAATCTTTTTTGCTCTGGCTATTAAGCAAATCTTTCTGGTTATCAAGTGAATATGGGCCTCAAATCCCCTTAGGAAACTCATGAATAAAAATCAGGATGCTGCCACCAACATAGACACATGCTAGTTGCCAAGCACTCAAATTTTGATCATGTTGGCAGGTAAAAAGACCAAAGGAGTATCTTTTTAGTTGACACATAGATATGAATGAGGGTTTATTTGTTAGATTCCTGACACATGTGACCATAGGAACACTGTGATGATCATAAATATGAGAACCAGCCATAACTTGCTTTTTAAATACAACTGTAATTATGAATGGTTGTTAAATGAAAGAAATATATATTTTGCATTATTTGGCACCTGTTATTCAAGGAGCAGATAATTGGGAAAAATTGTCTAACTGGGTCAATAAAGCCCATGTCACACTGAACCAATGGATGCAAAGAGGATGTAAAACGAACAAAAAAGCTTGCCATCCGATGGTTAACGTGATGTATCCGTTCTGTACTCACTGCCTCCATTTTGCTTCCTCTCTATCCGTCCAGTATCCATTTATGGACGTTTCATCCGCTCCAAAAGTTTTCGGCTGCCTAAAACTTTTGCGCAGAAAATGTATCCAGTCCGTCCATTCTGCATCCGCTACGCATCAGCTACGCATCCGTTACACATCCGTTACACATCCGTTATGCATCCGCTATATCCGCTTGGCGTCCGCTACCCATCCGCGCAACTCCATCCGCTCCAGCGGTAAATGGACGTAGGGAGCAAGCGGAATGGATGCAGAATGGATGCAGAACGGATGCTTAGCGGATGCAGCATGGAAACAAAGCGTTTAAATTGGAAAAAATGTTCGCAGAGGGGACCTATCTCGGATATTAAGGATGTCTACAGGATGCCTAGAGGATGCCTAGAGGATGCCTAGCGGAAAACCTATACTGTCTATAAAAAGGGGGAGCAACTCGCCTACATCGCACTTCCAGAACAGCAGCCCAGCGGTGCAGACCTCTGCAGCCTTCATCTGTCTCTTCCTCTTCCACAGCATCCAGTCATGTCCACCGTGGATTGTAACAAAGTCCTTTCAGCAGCCACCATCATTCTGCAACAGTGTGAAGCCATCTGCAGGCTCTGTGAACTCTACTGCGAGAAGAAAAGGAGCCACCCAAAAAGAGTCTGGGTCCGAAGATGGTTGGCCAGTAGAGCGGAGGATGGACTGTACAACAAGCTGATGGTGGAGCTCAGGAGCGAAGACACTCGGGCATTCCAGAACTTCATGAGGATGCCTCCACCCATGTTTGATGAAGTTGTGCAGTGCCTGACACCCAGGTTGAACAAGGCAAACACCAGCTTCCGGCCCAGCCTGGAACCTGGGCTCAAGGTGGCACTCACTCTGCGCCACCTGGCCTCAGGGACCTCCTACAGGAGCATGCAGAACGGCTGTAGGGTGCCATCCAACACCATCAGCATTGTGGTCAGAGAAGTGGTGCAGGCCATCATCGAAGAATACAAGGAGGAGCTCCTCCAGTACCCCTCCAGTGAAGAAGGATGGAAGAAAGTTGCAGAGCAGTGGAATCAGAAGTGGAACTTAACACACACCGTTGGAGCCATAGATGGCAAGCACGTGGCCTGCAAATCTCCAGCCAAGTTGGGGTCCACTTATTTAAACTACAAGGGCTTCTTCAGCATCATCCTCTTTGCCATGGTCGATGCTGACTACAAGTTCATGTACATCGATGCTTCAGGCAACGGCTCATCTTCGGATGCCCAGGTATACAACGCCAGTCACCTCAAGGAGGGGTTGGAAGGCAACCTCATTGTGGGCTTCCCAGATCCAGACCCCCTGCCCAATGACACACAAGATGTGCCCTACTTCATCATGGGGGATGACACCTTCTCCCTCACAACCTACCTCATGAAGCCCTACACCTCCAGACTCCTCACCCATGAAGAGAGGGTCTTCAACTACAGGCTGTCCAGGGCAAGGCGGGTGGTGGAGAACACCTTTGGCATCCTGGCCAACAGGTTCCAGGTACTTCTCACCACCATGCAGCATTGCCCATAGACTGTGAGGAGGATCATGGAAGCTTGCTGCATCCTGCACAATCTCATGCGCACCTGCTACCCAGTCTTGCAGAACAGGCTCGTGGACCTCCAACAAGGCAATGGGGATATGGAGCCTGTGGAATGGAGGCAAGGGCGAAACCTGATCGACACTGAGGATGTGCAAGGCCCCAACAGAGCCTCACGGGAAGGGAAGAAGCAGCGCAACCTCCTGAAACACTGGTGCAACTCCCCAGCTGGAGCAGTGGAGTTGCAAGACAGGATGGTAGATGCTTAATGGATGCTTCCTTCAGCCTGTCTCATCACATGGATGAGATTGGGCCATGTATGTTTGATTGGCCTACAATGAACAGGGCGTTTAATAAAGAGTTGTGTTTATGTTGACATGTGTGGATAATTATTACATTATTATTGATAATAAAGGGCCATAGGTGTGGCACCTGTGAGGGTGGACCATATAGTCCCACTATGCTTGCACTGGAGGTTTATCTATCCCACAGCTATTACCCATCTCAAAGGTATCCCTGCCCATCCCACAGGTATCCCTGCCCATCCCACAGCTATCTTAACCCATCCACAAGCATGCAAAGGCTTAAACCATTTCTAAAAGTTTCCAGCAAGAATTTATGAAAAAAAAGAAATGAACCAAGTGTGTGAATCAAAAACAGACTTTACTAACAACAAGCTATAAGACAAAAATGACTCTCTGGCACTCCTCTTGGTCGCTCAGTCTCAGGGTTGCAGGGTGCAGGTACTGTGGAGGTGGCTGGTGCTGGAGTGCTTGTCATCAGCTCCTCCAGAAGCAGAAGCAGCAGAAGCCCCAGCCCCAGAAGAGCGAGCCCGTGCTGCAGAAGCCCCAGCAGAACCAGAGTGAGGGCCAGGGGGCGGGATGGTAGCCCTGTCCCTCTTGCCAGGGCTGGCAGCAGATGGCTGAGGCTTGCTGTGCTTCCGCATGGTTGTGGGGTTGCTGGGTGGCAGGGAGGCTGGCAGGAACCAAGGCTGGCAGAAA
This sequence comes from Laticauda colubrina, assembly GCA_015471245.1. NCBI lineage: Eukaryota > Metazoa > Chordata > Lepidosauria > Squamata > Elapidae > Laticauda > Laticauda colubrina. Next base: position 49,969,331 of record BLBF01000006.1, on the reverse strand, counting down.
GGCTGGCAGGGAGGCTGGCACCAAGGCAGGCAGGAAGGCTGGCAGGGAGGCTGGCAGCAAGGCTGGCAGGGAGGCTGGCAGCAAGGCTGGTAGCAAGTCTGGCAGCAAGTCTAGCAGGCAGACATGCAGGCAGGGCAGGCAAGGCAGTCGATGTGTCTGGCAGCAGGTCTTTCCTCTGAATGGCGTCCTGCTTCCGAGCTGCTTCCGTTATATCTGCGGGGCTGATGCAATGCATCCCCCCCGCATGCGCAGTTAATGCCAGGCATCCGTTAGGCTTCCGCTGTGCATCTGCTAGGCTTCCACTCTGCATCTGATTCATCCGTTCGGCGTCCGCTCTGCTTCCGCTCTTTCCATTCCGCGTCCGCTTTGCTGAGGTCCCCCAGAAGCCCTGCGGATGTGCCACCCACTCCCATCCACTCCCATCCGCTTCCATCCGCCTGGCTTCCATTCCGCATCCCCTTTGCATCCGCCCTGCATCCTCCCCGCGTCCATGTTATCTGCTCCAGTTATGCAAATTTTTGCCCCTTTTGATAGCGGATAACAACGGATGGAACATTTTGCTCATCCGCTGTGTCCTTTTTGCATCCGTTGGCCAGTGTGACATGAGCTTAAGAGAGGGGATTTCAAGATGTTGGGAAGCTAATAATGGAATACGGATAGTTGTTATATATGTAATTTATGGGTAAATTCATCAGGATGTTCTTAAGGTTTAAAAGTTATAAGTAGTTGATTTGGAATTGTGGAAAGGGAACTTCATGAGGACAGTGATGTCACCCAGGCAGGAAAAGGCCAAAAAGTGCCCTAGACAAAAGCCAAGTGATTAAGAAAGTCAGGGAAACAAGGAAAACAAATCCCTTAAGGCCCTGTCACACTGCCCAACAGATGCAAAACGTTAGTAAAAAGGACACAACAGACGAGAAAAATGTTCCATCCGTTGTTATCCGCTCTCAAAAGGGGCAAAAATTTGCATAACCAGAGCGGAAAACACGGAAAGGAACGGATGCAGGGAGGACGCAGAGCGGATGGAAAGCGGATGCAGAACGGAAGCCCAGCGGATGGACGTGGATGGGAGCGGATGGCACATCCGCAGGGCTTCCGGGGGGACCTCAGCAAAGCGGATGCAGAACAGATGAAGTGGATGCATAGTGGATGCACAGTGGATGAAGCGGATACACAGCGGAAGCCTAGCGGATGCACAGCGGAAACCTACCGGATGCCTAGCGTTAATTGCGCATGCGGGGAGAATGCATTGCGTAAGCCCCGCGGATATAAGGGAAGCAGCTTGGAGCAGGTCACCATTCAGAGGAAAGATCTGCTGCCGGACGGATTGACAGCCTTGCCTGCCCTGCCTGCGTGCCTGCCTTCAAGCCTTGCTGCCAGTCTTGCTGCCAGCCTCCCTGCCAGTCTTGCTGTCTGCCTGCCTGCCAGCCTTGCTGCCAGCCAGTCTGCCTGCCAGCCTTGGTTCCTGCCTGCCTGCCAGCCTTGGTTCCTGCCTTCCTGCCAGCCTTGGTTCATGCCTGCCTGCCAGCCTTGGTGCATGCCTGCCTGCCAGCCTTCCTGCCAGCCAGCAGCCCCACAACCATGGGGAAGAACAGAAAGCCTCAGCCATCTGCTGCCAGCCCTGGCAAGAGGGACAGGGTCACCATCCCACCCCCTGGCCCTCACTCTGGTTCTGCTGGGGCTTCTATAGCACGGGCTCGCTCTTCTGGGGCTGGAGCTTCTGCTGCTTCTGCTTCTGGAGGAGCTGATGATGCGGGGGATCAGACAAGCACGCCAGCGCTAGCCACCTCCACAGCACCTGGACCCTTCACCCCTGAGACTGAACGACCAAGAGGAGTGCCAGAGACTCATTTTTGTTTTATAGCTTGTTGTTAATAAAGTCTATCTTTGATTCACACACTTGCTTCATTTCTTTTTTTTAATAAAGTCTTGGTGGAAACTTTTAGAAATGGTTTAAGTCTTTGCAGGCTTGAGGGATGGGTTAAGATAGCAGTGGGATGGGCAGGGATACCTGTGGGATGTGTAATAGCTGTGGGATGGGTAAGGATAGCAGTGGGATGGGCAGGGATACCTTTGGGATGGGTAATAGCTGTGGGATAGGTAAACCTCCAGTGCAAGCATAGTGGGACTGTATGGTCCACCCTCCCAGGTGCCACACCTATGGCCCTTTATTATGAATAATAAGGTAATAATCATCCACACATGTCAACATAAACACAACTCTTTATTAAATGCCCTGATCATTGTAGGGCCACTCAACATACATGGCACAATCTCATCGGTGTGAAGAGAGAGGCTGAAGGAAGCATCCATTAAGCATCTATCATCCAGTCTTGCCACTCCACCGCACCAGCTGGGGACTTGCACCAGTGTTTCAGGTGGTTGCGCTGCTTCCTCCCTTCACGTGAGGCTCTGCTGGGGCCTTGCACATCCTCAGTGTCGATCAGGTTTCGCCCTTGCCTCCATTCCACAGGCTCCATGTCCCCATTGCCTTGTTGGAGGTCCACAAGCCTGTTCTGCAAGACTGGGTAGTGGGTGAGCATGAGATTGTGCAGGATTCAGCAAGCTTCCATGATCCTCCTCATGGTCTCTGGGCGATGCTGCATGGTGGTGAGAAGTACCTGGAACCTGTTGGTCAGGATTCCAAAGGTGTTCTCCACCAGCCGCCTTGCCCTGGACAGCCTGCAGTTTAAGACCCTCTCTTCACGGGTGAGGCATTTGGAAGGGTAGGGCTTCATGAGATAGGTTGTGAGGGAGAAGGTGTCATCCCCCATGATGAAGTAGGGCACATCTTGCGTGTCGTTGGGCAGATGGTCTGGATCTGGGAAGCCCATGATGAGGTTGCGTTCCAGCCCCTCCTTGAGGTGACTGGCGTTGTATACCTGGGCATCTGAAGATGAACCGTTGCCTGAAGCATCGATGTACATGAACTTGTAGTCAGCATCGACCATGGCGAAGAGGATGATGCTGAAGAAGCCCTTGTAGTTGAAATAAGTTGACCCCGACTTGGGTGGTGCTTTGCAGGCCACGTGCTTGCCATCGATGGCTCCAATGGTGTGGGGGAAGTTCCACCTGTGATACCACTGCTCTGCAACTTTCTTCCATCCTTCTTCAGTGGTGGGGGCACTGGAGGAGCTCCTCCATGTATTCTTCGATGATGGCCTGTACTACTTCTCTGACCACAATGCTGATGGTGTTGTGTGGCACCCTCCAGCCATACTTCATGCTCGTGTACATGGTCCCTGAGGCCAGGTGGCACAGAGTGAGTGCCACCTTGAGCCCAGGTTCCAGGCTGGGCCAGAAGTTGGTGTTTTCCTTGGTCAACCTGGGTGTCAGCCGCTCCACAACTTCATCAAACATGGCTCGAGGCATCCTCATGAAGTTCTGGAATGCCCGAGTGTCTTCGTTCCTGACCTCCACTAGTAGTTTGTTGTACAGTCCGTACTCTGCTCTTCTGGCGATCCATCTTCAGACCCAAATGCTTCTTGGCCACCTCCTTTTCTTCCCATAGTAGAGTTCACAGAGCCTGTAGATGGCTTTGTACTGTTGCAGAAGGATGGTGGCTGCCAAAAGGACTTTGTTACGATCCACGGTGGACATGACTGGATGATGTGGAAGAGGAAGAGTCAGATGAAGGCTGCAGAGGTCTGCACATCTGGGCTGCTGGTCTGAAAGTGAGATCCAGGTGAGTTGCTCCCCCTTTTTATAGGCAGTATAGGTTTTCCCCTATGTGTCCCTTTGCATCCTCTAGGCATCCTCTAGACATCCTTAATATCTGAGATAGGTCCCCTCTGTGAATGTTTTTTTCTGTTTTAAATGCTTTGTTTCCGTGCTGCATCCACTAGGCATCCATTAAGCATCCATTCCGCGTCCGTTCCGCTTCCTCCCTGCGTCCGTTTACCGCTGGAACGGATGGAGTTGCGCGGATGTGCAGCGGATGCCTAGCGGATATAGCGGATGTGTAACGGATGCAGAACGGATGCCTAGCGGATGCCTAGCGGATGCAGAATGGACACATTGGATACATTTTCCGCTTAAAAGTATTGAGCAGCTCAAAACCTTTTGAGTGGATGAAACATCAATAAACGGATGCTGGATGGACAGAGAGGAAACAAAATGGAGGCAGTGAGTACAGAACGGATGCTTCGCGTTATTCAATGGATGACAGTTGGAGAGGATACACAAAAGATTTGTAACTAACCGACTAACCACTGCATATATGTAACTGGAAGATGGTTCTTTGTTTTATGTTTTGTTTATGTATGTTTGTATAAAAATAAAAATTCTTATATATAAAATAAAGAACTGTTGATAATTGATAAATTCATTTGCATTTGAAAGAACTAAATGCTTTAAATTGAACCATTAATTAATAGGTACAATCCAAATATACTTTGCTTTCTCTGATATCCAAATTATATCACTTCTGATATATTATAGATTGCTTTTGTAAGTTCTGTATGTGTAATAGGCGAGCCTTTACTATTTAGATTTAAAGTCCACCAATCCTTTCAGACTGCAGTGGGTAAAAGCTAGATGGCAGGAATTCCAAATCTTTTAACGGTTGTGAAAGAAAGGGAGTTGCGGTTAATGTTCTTCATGATGCAATCTATCTTGTTCATGTCCCCCTGTTACACAGTTATTAATGCTGTAAAAATCTTACTTTGGCTTCAGACAATATTATAGTTTCAATTTTGTAGGACAAGTGTTTGGAAGGTGAATAGACTAAACCAATATTTTTTAAGGAACATGTTCTATTTTCATGCTCTGAACCCATATCCCATAAAACAACATCCATAGTTTTCAGGGAAGAGATAATGGCTCAATGAATACAATTTTATAGAAATCTACCAAAGTTCCACATAACTTCTATGTATGTCAGAAATTTTTAATATATAGCTATTATCAGTAAATATAATAAGAACATTGTTAGATCCATATCCTGATATCTAAATCTATGGCTACTCATAGTTTATATCAGAAAAGTCTGATGAGGATTTTTGAGTATATTATTTCAAGAACAACAATTTTGAGACTGAATGAAGTCAGTCTCGTGAAATAGTTCCAGCAAGGACACCCAGGAGTACCAGCTCTTTTTTAGTGGAAGGTTATGTTAACAGAACCTTGCAAGTGTGAAAATCTACTCCAATCCCTGATTTATTCTCTCTTGGAAACTAGGAAGGGTCTCTTCTGAGTCACTTTTGTGACCACCACATTTATTTTCAAATTTCATTCATCACACCCTTGTGGTAATTGTGAAACTGTTATTGTTCTTTCTTCTATCTCCCAAAGTAATTTCCACATATTATTATAATTCTTAGTCAGAGCTATAATGTGTTAAGATTAGTGTGTATTTTGTAATAAACAAGTTCCTTATTCCAATATCTCAGGATAGTACTACTTAAAATTTGAGATGTTCTAGGCCTGTTTCCTTAACAATTTAAGACTTGGGTAGAGGTTGATAAAGTATTTGTGGTACTTTTTTACAGATGTGTAAATGCATGACTGTACAGGATAAGAAGGAATACATCCCAAAAGAGTGTCAAAATCCAAATTTGCATGTTCTCAGCTGTACATAAAGGGTGAGATTAGGAGACTGGCTTGAAATGTTATCTAGAAATGGCTAGTGAGATGTCTTCACAGTAGTAAAGGTGGATAGAGGGAACATGGATAGGATTATTACTTTTTTTTGTTTTTTAAGAATTCAAATCTAACTTTCTACTTTTGGTAGAAAATGTTGAGGTAGACTATACTCAAGATATTACTGTTTTAGTGTGAAGGAAAAACTCCCTTCTGATAATATATCTTATAAGTCCCTCTCCTCTTAAATAATAGCAATCTCTTAAGTTACATATCCCATCAATAATGATTGATATCAGTGACCTTTACTATCTCAAATGTTAATGTCATCTCTATGACATTAGGATTGGAGCATACTGTATCCCAGATCTGGTTCCACATTTGCATTCCTCAGATGATATTATTACAAAACATAATTTCATGTGATTATATATTTGAATATTTTACATTATAAAATTCTGGCACTTTATTTTAAGTTTTCTTCCCAATAATCATAAATATAACAGGATGGGGGGTGAGATGGCTTTTCAAATGACTCCATCTTCCCCATATAGCCAAAAACCAATTCAAGAGCAAAAAGCATGTGCAATACATTTCTCATGTAGCAAATTTCTCTTCATGTAAATATGCATTTAAATATGTGAACAGCATTTTAAAGCCTGTCAAAGGCAGCGTGCAAACATAAAAATAAAAGTGTCAAGGAGAGATAATCTTTTTTTGCCTTTCTTTTCCTTTGAATTAATTTGTGCATCAGTCAAAAACCTGCCAATGCACATGCAAAAAAGTGACATGACTTAAGCTACTAAAAGCAGAGGAAAATAACAAATAGAACTGCATGCTGAGAAAAGAAAAGTGACAGCTATTATATGTATTCAGTTATAACAATACACTCCAGAACTGATGAAGAAATGGTGACAGAACTGCCAATTATAATTGAATGAATTGTAAACAGAGATAAAATTCTTCCAAGCAGAACTGCATCCAGGTGGCTATGTTCTTCATTTGACACACCCATCCGTAAGTGTCAGATCTTGAATAAAGCTACTGGAATCTTGATGGGTAGATGTGTTTGTGTAACTCATTAATGCCAACATGATGTTGAGCTGGAAAAAAATATCAGTTTGTGTAAGTCATTAATGCCAACTTGGTGGTGAATGGGGCAAAAAACCACCAATCTAATTAATGCGTTTATGTAACTCATGAAAGCCAAAAATGAAGCAAAAACTTAAGCAAATGAAATCATTGAAGTCATAAATATGAAACAAGTGAGCAATGACTCAGTTTATTATCCATTACTAATAATCTGAATACTAAAGTAAGAAGGACAGTAACTCAGTATTTTCCCCCAAGCACTAAGTTAATAATATATTGTTCCTATAGGAATAATGATATACATATTGAAAATGCACTATTTTGGAAAACTAAAAAAGAAATCCAAAATGAAAAGTTATTAAGAGAAGAAAGAAATATTAAACCCAATTTGAAAAGTTGTAATTCTTATTTTTCATGGACTGGAACATATCCTTTTCATATGACATCATAATATGTAATAATGTTCTCATGGGAGCTCTTTCTTTCTGTATAATTCATTTTCACCTGAAACATAAAGTACTTCTTACCTATTTTTTACTTTCTCTTTTCTGAATAGTCTGCAACAAATACTACATGAAAAACTGGTAAAGAACTGGGAATTCTGAACAGGTATGTAATTTGATGATGTGCAGCCATTTTCTTTTACATTTCCCAAGAAATATACCGCAGGAAAGTTATATTAATAGGCATCGTCACCATAATTGAGAATTTAAATGCACAAAAATCAGACAATTAGAGTGTTTGAATCCCAGAGCCACTATGATTTCAGAACTAATAAATTTGTATCTCTCTATTCTCAGAAAAAATGAATAGCACAGACATTTTACTATTAATATTCTCCAGATACTAAGAAAAACATATGAGGGGGAGGGGAGAAGAGAGACAGACAGACAGATTGATAGAGGCATATTTCTAGTTGTCTTTGTAGCAGAAGTAATCATAGAGGTACTATATTGCCTTCTGCAGGGGGATTACAAAGGAGATTAATTTGTAATAGCTCCTTGAGGCGTTTCTATAGACTAAAGAGTAAAGAATAGAAAATAATTTCATTTTATTATTAAACTTGTCACCAACAATCTGCAAAGTAAAAGCAGGAAAAGTGATGTCTTTTCCAGCACATAAACACAGATTTGATGGTGAATTTCAATTACTGGTTCTATCTTAAATCAGAAGGCATCTGGTAGCACCTTTCATATTAACACATTTCATTAAAAGACAAAATTATATATGTCCTATAAAAGTTAGCTTTTGATTACTGATTTTCATTTTAGAGGGAAAAAAGATTTAAACCTGAGAAATTAATGTTGAAGATAATTGAATAATTAGCAATCAAAAAATATCGATGACCTAAAAATAAGGCAAGAAACATATGCAACAACTTAGGTCCAGAGGTGATATTCAGCAGGTTTTGACCAGTTTTGGGGAACCAGTAGCAGAAATTTTGAGTAGTTCAGAGAATTGGCAAATACCACCTCTAACTAGGGATTTTTACAGTATCCTTCCCCTGCCATGTCCACCAAGCCATGCCCACAGAACCGGTGGTAAAAAATAATTGAATACCTCCATTGCTTATGTCCCAATAGCAATGGGTCTTAGCATTATGATGTACTAGGTTCTTGGAAAGAACTCAATGCTTATAAAGACAATACCAACTAAAGAACTGGAAGCTATTACTGTTGTTGTTTATATAATAATAATGTTCATCTGATCTATTAAACTTTGGGTCAATTAGAATAGATAAAAACCAATCCAGTAAAACAACTTAAAAACTATTAACTATCAAATATCATCATAATCAATTCAAAGGAAAAAAATCAAGATAAGCAGAAGAATTATTTCTTATATCAGCGCTACAAAACTATTGTAAAATAACAGAATAACAACAGATGGAAGGGACTTTGGAGTCTTCTAATCCAACCCATTGATCAAGCAAACAAATGGTTGTCCAATCTCTCCTTAAAAACCTCCAGTGTTGGAACTCTAGAGTTCTCCAAGCAGTTCCATTTCTTCAGTGCCTTAATGAAGTTTGGGAGAAATAGGATCAACTTACATTCTGGGAGGATGATGATTCAGATGTTGGATACCAGTACAGAAATGAGTCTATACTTAAATCCCACTAAATGACTTTTGTGTAGATTGGACTATAACATACTTCTCCTGCTGATCTTAATTGAATAATAGATGTAATTATGGAGAAGCTCATCCCTCAGTAGCCTGGTTCCATGTGATATAGGGCTTTATATGTCATAACCAACACCTTAAACTTAACTAGAAGTAAACTGGCAGGTAGCATAGCTCATAGAATAGAGATACAACATGTGTTGATCAAGGCTCACACATAAATATCTTGACATCACATTCTGTAAATGTCAGACTTTTGAGATTCAGTAGACAGAAATTCAAACCCATGATTACTAATACTACATTTATCATAAAGTTGGAGGAACAGAATTTTTTAAGTATGAAAGCACTTCCTCTCTCTGACCTTTATTTTCTAGAGAAGTAGGAATGTGTTTTTCTGATATGCTTGTTCCTACCCCATTCCTAATTTAGACTATTTCATTTATCAGGCTATAATCGAGGCTGCATGTTTTTCTCCTAAGTTCACAGGTTATTCTCTAGACTATTACAATAATAATTGTAGGTTCCAGATGCTGATTAAGGATAAATTGCATTATAATAATGTACTCAAGAGGTGAGCGGGTCATGATTATGAGCAGAGCTTCCTGGTCAAGGAATGGGCACAATGGCACATGATAATATGTGAATTGATACAAACCACTGATAAAATATTCCGACTCATGTTAGATTTGGAAACAAAATAGCAACAGCAATAGCACTTAGACTTATATACTAGTTCACAATGCTTTACAATTTTTCTAAATGGTTTATCGAGTCAGCATATTGCCCTCAACAATCTGGGTCCTCATTTTACCAACCTCAGAAAGAAGGCTGAGTCAATCTTGAGCTGGTGAAAATCAAACTCCTGAACTACTGGCAGCTGGCAGTCAGCAGAAGTAGCCTGCAGTACTGCATTCTAACCACTGCTAAATCAATCAGATAGTTTAATTCTGGCAAATAGCTCACTCCACAAAAAGATTTATATTAATGAGTTACCAAATGGACACAAGGAACAGCTAGTGGCACAGGAAAGTCGAATGATATCAATTGTACTTATAGAAATATGAATATTTTATGAGTTTTTGATTTCAAAAGTAAAATTTATGCATAAATATTTTGGTCATAAATATGGAGGGAAGACTTACAAATTAATTTTACATATGATATATTAAAAGTAAGGTAATCTTAGCCATTTGGAATATAGTTGCTAGGAAGAAGTTATGATTGCAGTTAAAAACAACAAAATAAAGTACTTAAATAGATCCTAGAAACAATTATTAATGTTCTTTATCTAAATTATAAATATCTAAATTGTGTTTAGCAGATGGAATAAAAATGTAAGGCAATGGAAAATATGTCAGTAAAACATGTCACTTTCACTAGAAAGTTTTATGATAATGCTATTTTTCTTACTAGGATTGACTGCTAAGAACTGTCCAATTCCCACAGCTCTTACGTTAAAGATACTCTTCTTCCCAGAATTAAACATTTGTGTCTTAGACCATTCTCCTCCAGTGGATAGTAACACCTTTCTCAGGTTTTAGTTTGTCCATCCCTTGTTGGATTAGCAGATAGCACTAGCAATTGTCTTTCAAGTTCCACAGTTTCAAAAGGTTCTCTGGATGTCAGCAGAACATGTGACCTATATTATCTCCTTGCTCAGTTTGTCATGGATGATTATTCACAAGATTGTTTGTTTATCCTGCCAGTGTCACCAACTTTATTCCTAATTATTGGTTTCTTGGGAAAGAATCATATTCAGAACATAAGTGACCAGTTATTGTTCATGCCTTTATTCATAACAGAGTTTGTTTTATTCATTTTCAAATATATCAAGACAGTTAAGCAGTATTCACATGTATATACTTTTAATTGCGGGTGTGATCAAGTAGGTATAAAATTGTTGAGGGGAGGAGGATAAGAGAAAATATCAATCAGCAGCATGTATGTAAGAAAATGGGATCTTAAAGACTCAAAATCTAAACACTAGCCAGCAATATAGCTGCAAAAAGAAAAAAAAGCAAATTCATTCTTAGTGTGCATCAACAGTACAGTGTCAAAATCAAGACATATCATTATTCCTTTGTATTCTTACTTGATCAAACCATACCTGGTACACTATATGTATCCAGTTCTGGGTACTACATTATAAAAAGAGCATTGACAAATGGGAGCACATCCAGAGAATACCAATAAATATACAAGCAGACTGGAAGGAAAAATTAATGAGAGATTGTAAGAGACACAGCATAGGTTTAGCCAAGACCTGGTAAATGACCTGATAGTTCAAGAACATGAAGGAATGTCATTCCAAATCACAAGCCCAGAACAAGGGTTTTAGATACATATTTAGGTTAAATATAGAAAAAAATGTTTGAATGATAAGAACTGTTTAGAAATGAAACAAAATTGCTTAGTGGCTGTTGCTCTACATTGCTAGAAGTGTTTCAATGGAGGTGGATGGTCATCTGCCAAGAATGTTGTAATAATGGATTTTTGAATTGGTCAGATAAATGGACTAGATCATTTTCAGGATATATTCCTACCCTTACATTCTCTGATAATATGGTTCAAAATTTAAAAATTCAACCAAGTTTGAATAATAGCAACTTTCTGATTTAACATATGCATGCTATATCACAACACTAGATACAAGAAATGAATAATGGTGTAAAACCTTAGCTCACTGGTAGAAATATCAATAATCTAAAATATGCTGCTGAGAACAATTTGATAGGTGAAATTGAGGAAGACTTGGGAAATCTATAGTTGAATATGAATCAAGAGAGTACAAATGCTGGATTGCTGATGCTACTGTTCCCTTTAGACTTCTCCCCCCATTATATCAACATGCAGCATCAACCTAATGCAAAGAGGTGAAGAAGTTAAAAAATGATTTTGATTTTCTTGGTTTAGAAATTCATAGGGATGATGACTCTAGCTATGACATAAAGATATACTTGCTGTCAAGAAAATAATATATATGGACAAAGTATTATTGTGAGTAACATTATTCAGATTCAAAGATGCATCCTGACAAACGATGAATTTTTCCAATATAATATATGGCTATAAAAATTGAACCATCACAAAAAGTAAAAGAAGACAAACAAATCTTTGATTAGCTATCCTTAAGAAAATTTGAAGAATATCCTTCCTTCCTTCCTACCTTCCTTTCTTATTTCCTTTTTTCGTATTTTTTGATATAACTAACCACATATCTTATGCATCACAAATCACAAAACCAATTTCATCAGAACAGGAAAGCCAACATTTTTTAAAAAACCTAACATTTCACAAACACTTAAAAAATTGCAGTTACTGGAGACCCTTAAAGCTATATCAAATTGAATTAACACTTACTCCTGAGATTTTTTCTTAATTGATATATTTGGCTGTGATACAGATACAGATAATCAGAGTTGGAAGGGATCTTATAGGTCATCTAATCCAACCCCCTGCCCAAGCGGGAGACTCTACACCATTTCTGACAAATGGCAGTCCAATCTCTTCTTGAAAGTCTCAAGTGATGGTGCTCCCACAAGGGCAAACTGTTCCATTGGTTGATTGTTCTCACTATCAGAAAGTTTCTCCTTATTTCCAGGTTAAATCTCTCCTTGATGAGTTTCATCGATTATTCCTTGTCTGGCTTTCAGATGATTCAGAGAATAGCTTGAATCCTTCCTCTCTGTGGTATCCCTCAAATATTGAAAGACTGCTATCATGATCCTGTAACCGTTCTTCATATGCCTTCATTTCCAGTACCCTTTTCATCCTGGTTGCTCTTTTCTGTACTTTTTCTAGAATCTCAGCATCTTTTTCTTTTTTTTTATAATGTGGTGACCAAAACTGAATGCAGTACTCTAGGTGTGCTCTTACTAAGGCTTTATAGAGTGGTATTAGTACTTCACTTGATTTTGATTGTATCTGTCTGTTTTTGGCTGCTGCTGCACACTGCTGGCTCATATTTAGCTGGCTGTCCACTAAGACTCCAAGATCTTTCTCACTGTGACTGCTATTGAGCCTGGTTTCACCCAGTCTATATGTGTACTTTTGGTTTTTCTTGCCTAAATGTAGGACTTTACTTTTCTTTACATTGAATTTCATTTTGTTAGATACGGCCCAGTGTTCTAGTCTGTCAAGATCCATCTGTATCTTAAGCCTATCTTCTTGGGTGTTAGCTATTCTTTGCCAGCTGAGTATCATCTGCAAATTTGGGAAGTTCACATTCTATTCCCTCATCATGAGAAATAATGTTAAGATGTTACTTTGTTTTGATTTTTCTCATATTACTCTAAATGAAAGGAAGATCTTCTATCTTTTATCTATATTTCATGTAGATTTAATCAATACCTAATTGATTAAAGTTGTCTTTTATAGAATTTGTCAGTGTGTTACTTATTTTGCTCAGTACAGATATTCATTGCTGCAGTAGGAAAATATTTTCAAGATGCATAGGCTTGCTGACTGGTTTTAGAGACAGCTTATGGCTTTAATTTATTTAAAATATATCACATTACTTACAGTGCAAGATATTTGCTTGATGGCCTGCCCTTTTTCCTGAGTCATCCTATTTATCATATTGTTGGAGAAAAGGTTTCATTTGAAACTTAAATACTATAAAAATTACCACAAGACCACTTTTTTTCCAAATAATTTTTATTGTTTTCCACCAGTACATGTCTTAATGTACTGGTGGAAATTTTCAACAGCATTAGCATCAACATTCAGTATTAATCCATATTTCCATCATCTATTCATACATAACCTTCGTAGTTTTTGTCTTTATTTATAATTCTTATTTATTATCTATCTTTATCTATTTTATCTTTCTACTTATCTGTGTATTACTTTCTTGAGGTTTCTTCTATACAGTCATCTTTATCCATTCTTATTTCTCTTTTCTAGATTCTTCTTTTTCCCTCAATTTTAGTGTGAGCATTTCTGTACAGTCTACTATTTTTTGTAAGATTAATTCTTCCATTGGAGCCTTATGCTCTTTCCACATTTGTGCATAAGCTATTCTGGCTGCTGTCAGTATGTGTGATATTATGTAGTTTATCTTTTTTGGATATTGTCTTTTGATTATCCCAGTAGGTAGTACTCTGGTTTGAATTCCATTTGGTGTCCCGGAATTTCTTGTATTCAATCTTTAATTTTCATCCAGTAAGTCCTAGTCTTGGGGCACAGCTACCACACATGATAAAAGGTATCGTCAACTCATTTACATGTCCAACATTTTGGGTTAGAGTTTGGGCATATCTTAGGTAATGTTGCCGCAGCTAAATGCCATTGGTAAAACATTTTATATTAATTTTTCTTATATGTTGAAGCCATTATTAATTTATAATTTATGTTCCATAATTTTTTCCCACTCATCCAAGTTTATATTATAACCAAAATTCTGCGCTCACATTATCATTGTATTCTTAACTGTTTCCTCTTCCATTTTGAAATCTAACAAATATCTATATGCTTTGGATATAAATTTTTATTCCAGTCCAAGTAGAATCTTGTCCAATTGATTTTGCCCCATATCAAATTCAAATTCTTCTGAGTCTTATATCTATTTTGAATTTGAAGATATGGCTGCCAATCAGTTGTAATTCCTTGTTCTTTTAGCTCTTGATTTGATTTTAATTTTCTTTGGGCATCTAATAGATCATTGTACTTTATCATTTTGCCCAAATCTAGTCTGTTTCAGTGTATCATAACCATTTTTTAATGAGTTCATCCATTCTGTTACAGACACGTATGTAGGAGGTTCTCCAGGTAATTCTGGCATCGGGGCAAATTCCATGCCAGTGTTGATTTGGAATGGAGTCAACCCCATGCTGCTACGTACTGCATTATTATAAGGAACCTCTGCAAATGGTAATAATTCAGCCCAGTTTTCCTGTTGATAATTTACATAGCATCTAATGTATTGTTCCACCATGGTGTTAGCCCTTTCTGCTGCTCCTCTGCAGGCCGGATGGAATGCTAGGGATAACCCTTAGGGTGACCCAATAGATTTAAAAACTCCCTCCAGAACTTAGTGGTAAATTGTACCCCTCTGTCTGATATTATTTTACGAGGTACTCTGTGTAGCTATAGATATGCTTCACGAACAGTTTTGCAAGCTTTTTTGCAGATGGAAGTGCTTTATAGGCTGTAAAGTGGGCCTGCTTAGAGAATAAGTCAATAATAGTTCAAATAAGTGTATTCCCTCCACTCTCAGCTAATTCTACAATAAAGTCCATTGAGATTTCTTCCCCCGGCTGTGTTAGTTCAGATACTTGTTGGAGGAGGCCAGGGGTTTTTCCAGTTCTGTGTTTCATGGTGGTACAAATTGACCACCTTTTTACATAGTTCTTGGCATCAGATTTCATTTTTGGCCACCAGAATTGTCTTCTGACTTAATGTAGGATTTTTAAGAACCTGAAGTGTCCCCCCAGCCACGAGTCATGGCTATGCTTCATTACCATTAGTCTTAGGTTTGTGGGTACATAAAGTTTAGTCTCTTTCCAAGCCAATCTCCAATTCAGTTTGATGCTCCACAAACGAGGGATCAGTCAATAGGACTGCTTTCAACTCTGTGGTCAGTTTGTCTTCCAGGCATTTGGGGTTGCAGCTGGCTTGGCCTTGAGTGATTACTTGGCCTGTAGATTGAACTTCTGATATCAAAGCTTACACTATTTCCTCTTGGTGTTTGTAAAACTGGGGTTTCCTGGACAGGGCATCCACCAATATGTTTTTGGGATATATTTCATGTTGAAGTTGAACTGCTTGAAGTATTGAGCCCAGTGGATTTGTTTAGGTGATAGTTTCCATGGTGTCCTTAGAGCCTCGAGGTTCTTCTGATCAGTCCACACCTCAAATGGCTCTTTCACCCCTTCTAGGAAATACCTCCAAGTCAACAAATCCCATCATATTGCAAATACTTCTTTCTCCTAGACCACCCATCTTTGCTTTGTGTCCATTAGCTTTTTGTACACATAAGTGCAAGGCGTCTTATTGTAGCAGAATGGCCGCAACCACCACATCACTAGCATCAACATGGACTATAACAGGTCTGGTTGAGTCTGGGTGCTGGAGAATGGGCTTAGCTTCAAATAGGTAATTTAGCGTTTCAAAAGATTTCTGAGAATCCAGTGTCCAAACAAGGGGTTGACTGGGCTTTGGTTTAGTGGGTGAAGGGTCCATTTTTAATAACTCTGTCAAAGGGAAGGCAACTTCAGCAAAAGAAGGAATGAATTTTCTATATAAATTGTCAAAACTGAAAAAGCTTTGAAATTGCTTTTGTGTTTTGGGGGGGTTGCCAGTCACTTTCACTTTTCCCGGGTCCATCTCAATTCCCTGGTTGGATATTCAGTGGCCTGAGCAATCCAGCGACTCCTTGTGGAATTCACATTTTGACAGTTTTACATATAACTTGGCAGCCAAAAGTTTTTTCAGGACTTTTCTGATCAATTTGACATGTTCCTCGATGGTTTCACTGAATAAAGGGATGTTACCAGGTAGACGAGGACCTCCTGGTACAGGTGTGAATGTAACAGTTCATTGATGAGTTGCATAAATACTGGGGAGAGGGGCATGAAGTCCGAAAGGCATGACTTGGCATTGGAAACTACCCAAAGGGCAGTTCAAGGCTGTTTTCCATTTGTCTCCCTCTTTTATGCGGACTCGGTTATAAGCTTCTCTGAGATTTAGCTTGGTGAAGACCTTGCTTCATAAAGGGGAGAAAATACATTTTTTTGATGCACATGGCGTTCATGCCCCTAAAATCAACACATAATTCAACCCAATATCTTTCTTTTCTTTGAACAGCACTGGAGCAACCAACTTAGATTTGGCAGGTTCAATAAAACCTCTGTCCAAATTGGTATCAATATATTTCCTCAATTCAGTCATTTCAACTGGTGTCATGGAATACATCTTTGCCTATTTTGCCCCAAGTTCTAATTCTATGGCGCAATCCATGGCTCAATGGGGAGGTAAAACATTACATTCCTCTTCACTGAATGCCTCAGCCAAATCTCTATATTGTTTGGGCACTTGGAGCGTACCTGGAAGAAAGTCCAAGGCAATGGTTGCTGCTTCATTTCTGGACCCAGGTTGGATGATGGTTTCTTAATGGGAGGAAGGGGGGCAGTGGCCCCACTCCAATGATAATTTTCCAGAATCCATCCTCCCACTTGATGGTCGGGGCCCATTTATCTAGCCAAGTAAGTCCCAATATGACAGATTCTAACATTCATGGAGCTACTATAAAATGTATGAGTTTGCGGTAAGGACCCATCTCCAGTTTGATTAATGCTGTCATTTGGGTGGCTGGGTTTATTGGGTGGCTGGGGATTAATTCTGTCATTTGGGTGGCTGGGGTCCCAATTAATGTTCCATCCACTTGTTCAAAACTGATAGGGCATTTTAGTGGTTTAGTTTTTATGCCCAATTGTTCAACGATGGGGAGCCCAATAAGGTATCTAGAGCAATGGTTGCCAACTGGTGGGCCATGAGAAAATTTTGATGGGCCACAGAGAAATCTTACACCCAGAGCACCCCCCAAATCAATTAACCAGGGCTATGCAGAAACACAAGGCTGTGCTGCCCACAGGGCCTGTGGGAACCCTCCCTGCCCACTCACCTGGTAAACTTGCCTGCTAAATTGCTATTTTTCCTTTTCCCAACCATCATCTGTTCTGCTGTGCCAGGAGATTTAGATTACCTAGGAAGAAGGAAATGGTTGCATTTCTTGCTTTCTAGCTCATCTTTAGCTCTTCGGCTCAGTACAGTTGAACCTCCCTAAGGACTGAAAGTTTGTTTGTAAGCAAATTAAATGCAGACTCACGGCAAGCAAATTTGAGAGGCTAAGCTAGCTGATGGCAGATAGATAGATCACTGAATGATTCTGTGAGCAACTCAATCTGCCTGCTTTGCCTGATTTTGGGTAAAAGTTGCTCTTTTTTAATAAAAAAATTCAATATTTATATAAATATTTATATTATTTACATACAAGCCATGCCCAGCCAGTCACATGACCACCAAGCCATACCCACAAATTAGGCCACACCTACAGAACTGGTTAGTGGTCCCTTGGATCAAAAATTATGAGTTTGGTGGTCCCTGAGGTCCAAAAGGTTGGCGACACCTGATCTAGAGCATCCAATATCCATGAAAGCTTCTAATGGCCCTGTCTCCCCATATCAGACACCACTAGTTTCCCTTTGACGGTAAAAGGTGTGATGGGTGCACTCACAATAGGGTCATCTTCATCAGTGGGTTGTCCAGGGAGGCTGTGTTGGTCTGGAAGTTTGTTGCTCCCTTCTGCATGGACAGGACCTTCTATGGTGTGTCTAGCAAAGCAGCTAGTGTTGGGGGGATTTTCTTGACTTTTCTGCCCCCTGGCAGCTAAAATCAGACCTCATTTGTGGAGCTGGTGGACTGTTTGGGGGGCCAAACAGTCGGCTGTTCTATGGCCACTCTGGCCATGATAACACTTAATCATTCTGGTGGGTTGGGTGGGAACAGGTTCAGCAGGTCTGGCCAGCTGTAGCCTGGCCACAGGTCTCCTCCTTTTTTGTTGGTTGATGTCACAGTCTAAATTGAAGGTGGCCACATACCACGTTTTCAGGGTGTCTGGTATTCCTCTAATGTCACAGGCCTTTTTTACTTTTGGGTCAATGGCATTTTTAAAATAGTGCAAGATTAATTTTTCTGGCCAATGTATGAGATGCAATCTATGCAACCTTTCTAAAGTCCCATATAAAATCTGATAAGAGTCACTTGCCCTGTTTCATTTCCATTAATTTGTCCTTATTTTCAACCACTCTGTCTTGATTCTCAAATCTGAGTCTGAGCAATTGAAGAAATATATTGACATCCTGTAGTTCTGGGGCCTGTTCATAGTGCAATTGTACCACCCAGTCAGAAGCATCCCCCTCATTCATCCCATATGTTATTGCAGTAACTAAATCGCAGTCAGTTGCATATTGGTCTCCAAATTGGTCTATGTGAGACCAGACTTGAGTGAGGAAATAAGATAAATGTTCATGGTGTCCATCAAAATTGGCCTTGAACTGCATCTGGTCTGATCTGGGGGTTGGTACTCTCTGGAAGAAGGGCCTCTGCAGGGTTGCTCTGAGTGGGGCTGATCAGGGACTTGTCATGAAGAGCCTGATTGTTGTCCCATTCCCTGCATGAGGAAAGGGGGGTAGTGGCTGCTTCCTGTTGCCTGTACAGATCCCTTGTTGGGAAGGGATCACTGATTCTCTCTGGGGCCAGGGCATTGCTGGTGTTGGTATCCACTGGTACTGGATCCATCCTTGACCAGGATAAAATCCCCACCCTGGAGGGATACTTTCTGCAGGAGGTAAATTTCCTTCTGGGTGTGGGGACAAGGACTTGGAGATTGCAATATACCTGTTGCAGTCTGCATCTCTCATGTCTCCCTTGCAATTCGACCCTGTTGGCATTCTGATATAATTGGAGCTCCACATCTCCAATATGCCTCCTTTGCAATATGGAAAAGGCTTGATGGAATGAATTTTCCAGGCAGCTTTTTCTCTGGGGTTGAACTAGCCCTGGAAATTTTCTTGGCAAGTTTTTCACCCTAACTCTAAACCCACTCAGCTGGCATATGCCTTAAATAAGACTAGAATTCACAGTGTCCTGGTTTTTAGGCTGGTGTCTTAATTACTACACCAAATTGACTCTCAGCCCAGATACAATCCCCCAAATCATTCAAATGAAGGGAGAGAGAAATTATGTCTCCTCTTAGTACATCCCAGATCTCAAAAGTGATAGCTATAGTGAATTCAATGAAAGTGAACCAAGGCCTGAGGTTTGTATTTAGAAGCTAACTTTTACCCACCTGCTCATCCTTATATCTCACTTTTGCTTTATAGACAGCTAACATTTCTGGGAAATAATTTATGGTATTATCCATATTTCAATTTGGACCACCACTATAGACTTCAAAACTAATAACACGGCCATTTATTTAACTGTCATACTTAACAGCTAGGCTGACAAATTGAAGTACTTATCAACACTAGAAGAAAGAACATACAAATCTGGATTCATTTTCCCAAATATTTTTCCTTGAACCTTAATATAGCATACTCAGTATTAATTCCACTGCTCATGTATCTGCTTAAGACCCTCCATTTTATTTTGTCCATATTCTGTGGCCAAAAACATCACCCTGCTCCCATGAATTAATTTCCACATTCAGAAATTTACACCCATACAGAAAAACAGAGTTCCTTTTCTGTAGAGAAACTGTTGACACAATTTAATAATACATACTGGATGTTCTATTTCAAATGAGCATGTATGCATTTTTAAATGAAAAATATATCCAGGTTTCCTTTAATTCCAATATTGTGTTAACTGTAATGAACTACAATGTTCCACATAATACTAAATGTATATAGTTCATCTAAAAAACTTTAATCTGTTCTGGAGAATTAATAGAAGCTTTGACCAAGTAACAAACTATAACAAAAGGTCAGGTGTACATACTGGTTAATCAAATTCTGCAGCAAAAACTGTATTTGTATACTAAAGCAGGGCTCAGCAAAGGCTTGAACCCAATTTTCTTTATCTTTGCCTTTCACTTCAGTAAAACTCACATGCTAATTTTTTAATGTGTTCCACTTTCCTTCAGATTGTTTTTTAAAAGAGTAAATACTTCTAAATGGGAAGTATGAAAGGCTGACAGAATACTTATTTTTTTAACTTTATGTAGAGCTTAAATAACATAAAAATAACAATAACCAACAATTAAAATGTATTTAAATCAGCTACAGAGACAAAAACACAAGGAACCAAAACTAACTATGCATAAATTAAATTAAGCAAAGCAACACTTGTTTAAAGAGAAATATTTCATTTTGCTGATGAACTAGGAAAATATTTTCACATGAAGGGCTCCACTACAGAGAAAGCCTCTGGGCATGCTACTATTCAGACAACATAGAGTACTAAGACAGAAAAGTAATGGCTATTATAAAGAGAGAGCATATTCCAAATAAATATCTTGATTTTCATTCCCATCCTTAATTATGATCACCTCATACTTAGTAAATCTTAGTAAATCTTAGTAGATCCATACAATTAGGGACTTAACACCACAAAATCACAGATAAACTATAGGAGACACTTCTTCCAATCAGATGAGCTTACCCAGAATCATGTCCAATTTAATTTCAATTTCATTAAACAGAATTCACAGGAGAAAGGAAAAAGTTTATCAAGACCCCCAAATCACAATCATGACCATGCAATTGAAGCCTTGCATGTGTGCCAACATTGCATACATTTTAAGAGATGGAGCTTGGATTGTAAGGTTATGAGCACAATCTTGATATTTCCACCCCCCCAAAAAAACCTTTACTATATTCCACTGTTGGTCAACATAATGTAGACCTAAGAAGAAGAACCAGAAGAATGGATAACCAGAAAATGGTTCTCTTTCTCTGTAATTTGAGAAACATACAGAACCACATCTGTCAATTATGTTTGTGTCTTCTAGTGTTATCTTTCATTGTAGCGAGTTGAAAAACAACTGCATATGAACTATTATGCATATAAACTATTATGATTGCATAATGCTACAAAAGAATGAATGTGTAAATAATGAAAACATTATTGATTATTCAATGAATTGAAATATGTTCAAGTATTTCAATAAAACTTAACCTCAAATGGAAAGAGATAGTGAAGAATTAGATGGAGATTAACATAAATTGCAAGTTTGTGAAGTCAAATGGTAAATAGAAATCAACAGTCTAACACAGAACTTGAAAAAAAAGAAAATGTAGAAAGCATATTGTCGCAGTTTGAAATGATAATCACAACGCTTAAGTCTTCCTCATGAAATTAATGAGCAAGCAAGCATCATTGGGAAAAGGAAGAAATGGAGCCAATACTTCTAGTCCTTTTCCTGAGAAGAGTATATGACTTTTGATGTTAATTTTTTGAGAAAAGATAATAAATAATTGATGTGGTTTGATTTGATTGCAGGGAATTGAACAACATACCCTTCTATTTTTGGGAAACCTAGAGGGTGAAAGATTATATGCTTTTCAGAGAGTGAATGAAAACAACAACAGCAGTAACAGCAAAAAATGCCACCTTTTTTTGGCAGATATTTGGTTGAGGAAAGTGGAACTTTAAGGCTAGGTCCCACTGGCCGACGGACGCAAAACATATGCATAAAGGACACAGTGGATGAGCAAAATTTTGGGGGTGGTTCCATCCATTGTCATCCACTTCAAAAAGTGGTGAAAATTTGCATAAACAGAACAAAAAAGAACAGAAAAGAATGGAAAAGAATGGATGTGGGTAGCGGGGATGTAGCAGGGATGTTAAACGGATGTTCATAGGAAGCCTATTGGATGGAAGTGGATGACACCTCTGAAGGGGTTCCGGGGGATAATTGCAAAGTGGATGCATAGCGGATGAAGCAGATGCATCATGTACGCCTAAAGGAAAGAAAGGGGATGCCGCGCTGATGTATATCGGATGCAAATGTATCCTTTCTATTTCCGTGCTACTAACGATGTATAGATGTTCCATGTACCCTTTCTTTCCACCCTCTTTCTGTTTTCAGCTGCAGCAGATGTGAGTTGCGAGGATGGCCAGAGGATGCTGAGAGGATACAGTGGACGTTTAATGGATGATAAATGGACATAGAACGTTTGTTGCTCATATGTCGTGGATTTACATCATACACAGCGGAAAGTTCATCCGTTCACAAAGTTTTGTGCAGCTCAAAACTTCTTGTGCGGATGAAATCGCAGTGGATGGATCCTCGATGGATAGAGCATATGAAACATGTATGCAATGAGTACACAATAGATGCATAGCGTTTTCCAATGGATAGCATTAATGTTTTACATCCTCTTTGCATCCGTAAGTGCAGTGGGACAGGGCCTTTACATGTTCATCACAAAAAAAGATAAGAGCATCTCACATTTCAGATAAGGCAACTGTAGAGAAATTGCCCCAAATGGTCAAATAATGTATAAGGCTTTACCCTATTTTTATCTCACTCTGCAAGACCTTGTCAGGTTTGAGAATCTAAGAATGTGGGATTTAGCATGTTAACTAGAGGAATATCAGGATTAGAGTAAACAAGAAAGTTGAAAAGGATCTTAGTACAGGAGGATACCACTGTGCAACTATCTATGTAAACGCTGTAGATTCATCAAGGCTCAAATTTGCCTTGAAGGAGGTTTTTCTGAATTACACTGCCGGAGGAGGAAGGAAGGACCAGCCTGAGAGCTATGAGGCTTTATAGACTTTATTTGTACCTCATTAGCTCCCACAAAGGTTGGTAAATGACATATAGGTCCACATTTAGACTTCTTATCTGTATTCATTATCATTATGCAGCTTTGAAATAACTATGAATCTTTTCAGAATGAATCACAATTGCATTACATATTACAGTTTATCATTTATAAATCAATAATAAGGACATGGCAACAATGAAAAAGCACTTTTTTCAGGAAGAATTTTAAAGTTTTAATGATAAAATTAAGTATTTATTACCAAGCATAGAATGAACCTCCAGCAGCTCTTCTTTTTTTTTCACTGCAGCACTATTATCTTCTGCACTGAATTAAACTCTAGTTCAAAGAAGATGTGACAAATATAGGTGGCTTCTGAGCAAGTAGCGTTATTTTTTTCTTATGCCAACATAGTAGTTCAAGTCATTTATTGCATATTTAAACTGCACTGTTGTGAAATTAAAAATGAGGTACATCTTAGAATTAACAAACTCTAACCAATTGCTAGTGAAGTTTTTCTAAATTATATTTAGCACTTTGTAAGTCAAATAATTCAAATAAAATCAAGCATCTCATAAATGACAAAGATAGGATGGGTTTCTTCCTCCATATGAAGTTATCCATTCCATCAATGACATAGTTAGGATGGATCTCCTTCACACCTTTTGAAGTTACTTATTAAAATTAAATATAGGATTACAGAATTGGCTTTTGTTTCCCAATAATTTAATTGTTGATTTTGATTCCAACAGTTGTGCTAATGACTACTAATACAAATGGTTTGCTTTTTAAGACACTTAGTGAGGTTCATGGAAGATTAAGCTATCACTGACCACTGTTACTAACTCTTGAACCATGGCCATGTTTCAACAACACCAGTTTCTGGCTAATGATATGGAAAAGAGGCTAGCACTTTTCTTTGCATGCTTATAAGTTCCCAAATTCACTCATGACATACAGTGCTGGACTAAATGGGCTTTATTTCTCAAAATTGGGCAATATTGATTTTTGTGTTAATTTAAATAAATTGCCCAATTCCAACAACTCTGGGTGATTTGTACTTAAAAATATTAAAAGAAGGAGAGGGACAGCATATCTAGAGGAAACAAATCCAGCCCTGGGAGCAAAGCCAAGTTTTCTAAGACTTTTAGAACATCATCAGGTTAATGACTGTACAGATTTATGGAGGGATGTTGTTCTAGATACAAGATGCAACAAGGAGGATCACACTTCTTAGATTCTGATATATAACAGTATGACATATATGACACAACCAGCATTGACTGAGCTGCTATATTTTGAGGTTGCTTATCTTAGAAATGGGTTATCTTCAAGCAGTATGAAAAAGTCAGATTTAATTGTGAGCAGAATGTTTTTCTAAAGCAAGAGATCCATTTAATGTACTGAACTTTGATTAAGCTTATACAGCAAGTCAGACCATACAATCACAGGAGAAAAATATATAAGTTTTATACACTAGAAATCTTCTCATTAGCAACAAAAAGCTTATCTTGTATTTGTATGATACAATACACAAATAATATATTTTAACCAAGAGCTACAGTGGTGTAGTGGTTTTAGTGTAGTACTGCAGGATACCTCTGCTGGCTGCCAGCTCACTGCAATTTGGCAGTTCAAAACTCAGCAGGCTTAAGGTTGACTCAGCCTTCCATTCTTCTGAGGTGGATAAAATGAGGACCCAGATTGCTGAATATGCTGACTCTGTAAACTGCTTAGAGAGGACTGGAAAGCACTGTGAAGTGATATAAGTGAGATTGCTATTGCATTTTATTTTATTATGTTGAGATCCTAGAAAGAGTCCAAGAGTGCAGAGAAGAACAATAAACATGATAAAAGCTCTTAAACTATTTTAAGAACTGAGGATTCAGATTATTGGGAGCAATATGCTGACTCTATAAACCACTTAGAGAGAACTGTAAAGAACTGTGAAGCAGTATATAAGTCTAAGTGCCATTGCTATTTTTTAATTTTATTGCTATAATTATTCCACAATTAATTACAATGTGGGATAGGTAGTATGTAGTAGACAGACAGACAGACAGACACACAGATTTTGAGAAGAGAATCATTACTGGAAAAGATAATGTCAGCCTTTTCATTCTTATGTACTTTGATCCAAATATACAGTAGATCAAGGGTTCAATTCTATGTGTGCATGTAATTTGACCTTGAGTTTACTAGAGCAGGGGTCACCAATCTTTTGGACCTCAGAGACCACCAAACTCATAATTTTTGATCCCAGGGACCACTAACTAGTTCTATGGGTATGGCCAAATTTGATCGGTCTGGCTTGGTGGTCATGTGACTGGCTGGGCATGGCTTGTAAGCAAATATTGCATATATTTATATAAATATTGAATTTTTATAAAAAGAGAGCAACTTTTACCCAAGATCAGGCAAAGCAGGCAGGTAGATTGAGTTGCTCACAGAATCAGAGATTCATTCAGAGATCTATCTATCTGCCATTGGCTAGCACAGTCTGATAAAATTCGCTTGCAAGCAAACTCATAAAATTTGCAAGAAAACTCACAAAATTAATTCACAACACACCATATATGTAAATATTATTTTTTTTATAAAACAGAGCAATTTTTATCCAAAATCAGACAAAGCAGGAAGAAAATCAGGCAAAGAAGGCAGATTGAGTTACTCACAGAATCATTCAATGATCTATCTATCTGCCATCGGCTAGCTCAATCTCTCAAATTTGCTTGCCATGAGTCTGCACTGAATTTGCTTGCAAGCAAACCTTCAATCCTAAGGGAAGCAGAGCTGAAGATCTAAAGACTAGCAAGAAAGCAAGAAATGCAACCATTTCCTTCTTCCTAGCTAATCTAAATCTCCCGACACAGCAGAACAGATGATGGTCGGAAAAAGGAAAAATAGCAATTTTAGCAGGCAAGTTTGCCCGGTAAGGAGTGAGTGCCAGGTAAGTTCCTGCGGGCCATGTGGGCAGTGCAGACTTGTGTTTCTGCATAGCCTGGATTAATTGCTTTGGGGGGAGGTGCTCTGTGGTGAGATTTCTCTGCAGCCCACCAAAATTTTCTCAAGGCCCACAGGGGGCCATGGTCCACCGGTGGGCGACCACTGTACTAGACCAACTGTGGAATTGCTTTCTTAATGGTATTTCTCTGGGAATGATGCCAAGAGTGAAAAGGTCTAGCTATTGCATTAAAAGTGCTTGCAAACACTCCAGAGATAGTGAGCATATATTTTGCCTAGCTCCAGAGCTAGGCAAAATATAGCAGCAAAGATAGTTCATGGTGGCATCTCCCAAAATTCCTCACTTGTTTTATAACTTGGTATTGACCAAAGACCATATGCTGGTTTATGCTGAGTACACATGATCGTCTTCATGCAATTGTATTTATGCAAACTCTTCATATTCTTTTGCATGCCATGTGCTGCAGCTGTCAAAAATGCTGATGCTGTCCTAGGCTGTATAAACAGAGGGTTGGGGTTAGGTTTCATGTTAAGTGATAGTATTTCTATATTGCACTAGTGAGGCCACATATTGAATACTGTGTTCAATTCTGGTCACCATGATACACAAAAATGTTGAGATCCTAGAAAGAATCCAAGACTGCAGAGAAGAAAAATAAACATGATAAAAGCTCTGCAGGTTAAACCATCTCAAGAACTGAGAGGACTAGGTATGTCTAAACTAACAAAGAAAAGAGCTAGAGGTGATACTTTAACAGTCTTTCAGTATTTGAGGGACTGCTACAGAGAAGAGGAACTCAACTTATTTTCCAAAGCACCTGAAGGCAGGATAAGAAGTATTAGGGAGAACCTCATAAAAGAGAGATCCAACCTAGAATTAAGACAAAATTTTCCGAGAGGTGTAACAATAATCAATGAATGACTTGTTTTCAGAAATCATGGATGCTCCATTATTAAAGGTTTGGACAGCCAGACTGGACAGCCATTTTCTAGCATAGTATATAGGATCTTCTGGCATGGGCAGTGGATGAAGTAGAAGATCTCCAACCCTATTATTCTATGTTCTCCTTAATATAGCAAGTGTACCTTTATTAATCAGGTCGAGAAGAAACAATTCCTGTGGAAGTTTTAATGAAAATGAAATACAATGAAAAAAAAAATAGGCTGCAGTCCATCATAGCAATAGAATAACAGTTAGAGTTACTGTATATAGCACTTCACAGTGATTTATACCCTTCTGGGTCCTCATTTTCCCAACCTCAGAAAGGTGGAAGGTTGAGTGAACCTTGACAGTATATATTAAGAGATATATTCCATGAGCCAGAATAATATAGATTGTATAACTTACTTTGGTCTTTGTACAATATTTCCAAATAAACAATATGTCAGGATTCCAGCAATTACTCCAATTAAATCATGAGCCTCGAGCCACACTCCCACAACTGGAAAGGATTTATTAGAAGTTAACATGCCGGCATTAGCCTGGGTGTAGCTGACTCTAAAGCCCCTGTCCCACTGCACCAACAGATGCAAAGAGGATGTAAAACATTAAAAAAAGCTTGCCATCCATTGGAAAACACTATGCATCCATTGTGTACTCACTGCATACGTGTTTCATATGCTCTATCCGTCGAGCATCTGTTTACTGCAATTTCATCCGCGCAAGAGGTTTTCAACTGCACAAAACTTTTTGAACGGATGAACTTTCTGCCGTGTACGATGTACATCCGCGGCATATACAACAAATGTTCTGTGTCTGTTATCATCCGTTAAACATCTGCTGTATCCTCTCGGCATCCTCTGGCCATCCCCTCAACTCACATCCGCTGCAGCTGAAAATGGAAAGAGGGAGGAAACGAAAGGTACATGGAACGTCCACACAGCGTTAGTAGCATGAAAATAGAAAGGATGTAAGCAGATGCATCTCATATATAAAGGATTAAAATGAACAAAACGTTTGTATTTGGGATGTATCTCAGATATTTAGGATGTCTGCAGTATGTCTAGAGTATGTAGAAGGACACCTAGCAGACTACTGATATTTCCTATAAAAAGGGGTAGGAAATCACCTGGATCTCAGTTTGAGTCCAGCAGCCATGGTGTACAGACCTTGGTCTTGGTCTTCCACATCATCCATTGTTCTCCACCATGGATCATGACACAGTCCGTATGGTAGCTGTGATCATTCATCACCAGAACCAAACCCTGTTCAGACTGTTTCACCTTTTATACACAAGGAGAAGAAGGAGATGTCCAAGAGCTGTGTGGGTCTGAGGATGGATTGTGAGAAGAATGGAGTTTGGACTAGATGACCAGTTGATGGTGGAGCTGAGGAATGAAGACTCTCATGCATTCCATCACTTCATGAGGATGCTACCAGCCATGTTCGACGAACTTGTAGAGCACCTGGTTGACCAAGCCGAGCACCAACTTCCATGCCAACCTGGACCCTAGACTGAAGGTGGCACTAACTCTGTGCCACCTGGCCTCTGGAACCACATAGAAAAACATGCAGTATGCGTGGAGGGTGCCACACAAAACCATCAGCAAAGTGGTCAGAGAAGCGGTGCAGGCCATCATTGAAGAATAGGTGGAGGAGCTCCTCCAGTGCCCCACCACTGAACAAGGCTGGAGAAAACTTGCAGAAGAATGGTATCAGAGGTGGAACTTTCCCCACACTGTTGGAGCCATAGATGGGAAGCACGTGGCCTGCAAAGCTCCACCCAACTCAGGGTCCACTTATTTCAACTACAAGGGCTTATTCAGTATCATCCTCTTTGCCATGGTTGATGCTGACTACAAGTTCATGTACATCAATGCTTCAGGCAACGGGTCAGCTTCAGATAGCCAGGTATACAACGCTAGGACCTCAAGGATGGGCTGGAATGCAACCTCATCACGGTTTTCCAGATCCAGACCCCCTACCCAATGACACACAAGATGTGCCCTACTTCATCATTGGTGATGGCGCCTTCTCCCTCAGAACCTACCTCATGAAGCCTGACACTTCAAGATACCTCACCCATGAAGAAAGGATCTTCAACTACAGGCTGTCCAGGGCAAGACGGGTGATGGAGAATGCCTTTGGCATCCTGGCCAACAGGTTCCAGATACTTCTCACCACCATGCAGCATCACCCAGAGATTGTGAGGAGCATCGTGGAAGCTTGCTGCATCCAGCTCAATCTCATGCACACCCGCTACCCAGTGTTGCAGAACAGACTTGTGGACCATCAACAAGGGAATGGGGACATGGAGCCTGGTGAATGGAGGCAAGGATGAAACCTGATAGACACTGTGGATGTACAAGGCCCCAACAGAGCTTCACATGAAGGGAAGAAGCAGCGCAATCTCCTGAAACAGTGGTGCAATTGCACAGCTGGAGCAGTGGAATGGCAAGACAGGATGATAGATGATTAATGGCTTGAGCCTGTCTCATAACACTGATGAGATTGTGCCATGTATGTTGAGTGTTCCTACAATGGATAGGGCATTAATAAAGAGCTTTGTTTATTTTAAAATGTGTTGATCAATGAATAAATTGTTTTTGATAATAAAGGTCCATATGTGTGGCAGCTGGGAGGGTAGACCATACAGTCCTACTATGGTTGCACTGAAGATTTATCTATCCCACAACTATCCTTATCTATCCCACAAGCATGCAAAGGCTTAACCATTTGTTCAAGGTTTTCACCAACACTTTATTAAGTAAAAAAAATGAACCAAGTGTCTTAAGCAAAGATAACCTTTATTAACTTTCTTAGGTAACCTTTATGACTTTATTAAAAAAGCAAAATGAACCAAGTAAACTGAATTAAGTGGGTTAAGCAAAGATAACCTTTATTAACTGCCCTAAGTAAACTTTATGACTTTATTAAAAAAGCAAAATGAACCAAATAAAGTGTCTTAAGCAAATATAAACTTAACAAGTAAACAACTCAGTCTCTGGCACTATTCTCAGTCACTCTGAGTCATGTCCATGGTCTCAGCTGTTAAGCAGCCAGGGAATGTGGAGGTGGCTGTGGCTTGAGTGCTGGTCTGAGGTGCCATTGGGGTGCTTGGCCCTGAGAGTACAACAGGGGATGGTGTGTTCAGGAAGCTCTCAGAGAGCTGACTCAGTCCTGTGAGGTTGAGAGGCCCTTCATCAAGTACCTGGGATGTCAAGCACAAGACTGATGACAGATTGTCCATTGAAGGGCTTGGCTGTGGGCTGGAGGAAGGAGGAGTGTAGTGGGGCTGTCTGGTCTGCAGATGGGCGAGGTGTGGCATCTGTGGCATCCGAGGAACCTGGGCCTGGACTGGGAAGGTCTGTTTGTGCTGTGGGAAGTCCTGGTAGTTGTAGCCTTGGTAGGTGAGAGGCTGTTGAAAGCCGTGGAAGGGCTGTGACATTGCCTGGGTTGGAGGAGCAGACCTGGACTTGGTAGGAGCAGCTTCAGCTGGGCCTTGAGGTTTGTGCAGAAATGCTGTGATCTTCTCCTTCATCACCTGGTACTGGGCCTCAGGCATGTCCCTCAGGGTCTGGCTCACATAGGTGATAAAAGTGTGGCGGCTGGAGGATCCTCTGTCCAAGTGGACCAGCTGAGAGAGAAGTTCTGTGCTGGTCTTCATCATGTCCCTGATTTCCAACAGTACAGTGTGGCTCTGGCCCTCCAGTATGCCTCTCTGCCTGCATCCTGTGGAGCTGGGGTTGGGGGTAGGGGTGCGTTGGTCTCTGGTGGCTTCCGATTCTTCCTCCATTTGTGACAGGGGATCCCCCAAGTCTACCGGCATCGGGAGTGCAGCTGTCGGGGGGGTCTCTGCCGTGGGGCCCTCAGAAGACACCTGCCTGGACAGGGTAGCTGGCTCCTGGCTGGAAGAGGACTGGCTCTCTGTGGGCTGTCTGAGGGAGAGGGGTGTCAAAGGGGCTGCTCCTCGGTGGCGGACCTCACTCTCCAGGAAGCTGCACTTGGCCATGACGTACATCTCCCAGTCAGTGAGCTTGACAGCAGCCTGCCCGGATTTTTTGAGGTGTAGCTTACCATACCAGGTGTGCATGTGCTTCCACCATCCCAGGAGTACATCTGCAGTGTGGCCCAGGCTCTCTGCCTTGTCTCTCCAAGCTGCCTGTTTCTTCTTGGTGTAGCGATAAGAGTCTGTGGCCCTTTCTCCACAGGTACTCTTTCTCCCTCAGCCATTTCAGCACCTCAGACTCATGGTCCTTAGAAACAGTGTACTGTTTCCTCTCTCCCTTCTCCTTCCCTTGCCTCTTCCTCCCTCTGGCAGGGGCTTCAGCAGGGCCTTCAGGGGCTTGAGCAGCAGGGCCTTCAGCAGCAGGGCTTTGAGGGCCTTGGGGCTGGTCCACCACAGCAGCAGTAGCAGCAGTAGCAGCAGCAGCACCAGTAGCACCAGCAGCACCAGCAACACTAGCAGCAGCACCACCAGCACCACCAGCAGCAGCAGCTTCAGAGTCAGTGCCAGGGGGTGGGATGCTGGTTCTGTCCTTGCCAGGGCTGGCACGAGTAGGCACCGGCTTCCTCTTCTTCCCTGACTGACGAACCATGGTGTTCTTTGAAGATGTATGTGGCAGCATGTCTTTCCTCTGAATGCTGACTGCGTGCGAGCTGCGTCCTTTTATATCCGTGGAGCTGACGCAATTCATACTCCCCGCATGCGCATTGAATGCTTTGCATCCGATATACGTCCACTATGCATCCACTTTGGTTCCTTTAGGCGTCCGTGATGCATCCGCATCATCTGCTACACATCCGCCCCTTCTGCTATGCGTCCGCTTCGCAATTCTCTCCCGGAAGCCCTTGGGAGGTGTCATCCACTTCCATCCGCTGTCATCTGCTAGGCTTCCTATAAACATCCGTTTAACATCCCCGCTACATACTACCCATGTCCGTTCTTTTCCGTTCTTTTCCGTTCTTTTCCGTTCTTTTCCGTTCTGTTTATGCAAATTTTTGCCACTTTTTGGAGCGGATGACAACGGATGGAGCCACCCCCGAAATTTTGCTCATCCGCTGTGTCCTTTATGCATACGTTTTGCATCTGTCGGCCAGTGGGACCTAACCTTAAGATACATAATTCACTGTCACCCTAGGTCCTGCTTCCCCCCCACTTGGGTGTATCATCCAATGAAACATGGCCATAGCTAAGAGTCATCAATCATGCTCTCCAATTATATTTTTTCATGGCAGAAATTTCAGTCATCTTATCAGTTTCTAAACAAAATATGAATGGAATGTACTTTCAATTCCACACTGCTACCTACTCTTTGAAACTCCCCCACCTCTTTCTATTGACAACTATAAAACATGTATACAAAATGTTTTATGAATTGACATTTGGCACTCCTCACTTCTTGAAGGTGACCTGTACAACACACACAAAAAACAAATTGATTGCAGGTATGGAAACTTATGCTCACAACAAAATCTATTTGAAGAACATAATTGATGACTCTTGGCTTTGGATGCATTTCGTTGGATGATATACCCAGAGGGGTGGGGGGAAAAGCAGGATCAAGGGTGACATTGGTTTACATTTCTCAGAGTTGGCTACACCCAGGTTAATGCTGGTAAATCCTTTCCAGTTGTGGGAGTGTGGCTCGAGGCTCCTGATTTAATTGGAGTAACTGCCAGAATCCTGACAGATAGCCAACTGT
Source organism: Laticauda colubrina (assembly GCA_015471245.1). Classification (NCBI taxonomy): domain Eukaryota; kingdom Metazoa; phylum Chordata; class Lepidosauria; order Squamata; family Elapidae; genus Laticauda; species Laticauda colubrina. The sequence continues at coordinate 49,936,650 of BLBF01000006.1, read as the reverse complement.
CAACTCATAAAACATTTTGAATACATGTTTTATAGTTGTCACTATAATTTTCCAGTGTATTTTATTGTTATGATTTTGTTGCCATTTTAACATAATGCTTAAAATGATAGATAGCTAGTTAGAGAGAGAGAGAGAGAGAGAGAGAGAGAGAGAGAGAGAGAGGGAGAGAGAGATGATAGATAAATTCTTAAGAAATAGTCATGCAGTTGGTGGGATCAACTTCCCTACCTGATACATCAAGAAATTCTTCTTATTTCTGTTTATTTCAAAAATATATAATAGTTAACTTTGGTACTTGTTCTGCTTTTGTTTGTTATTTTTAAATTGGTAACTCACTGATCTTAATACTTGCCTTAGCATAATGCCTATACTAATGATTTTGCCATTTGTGGAAAAGAAAAGTTAAGTTGGAAAAATATTGATTGATAATGAATTGAGATTAGTAACTTCTTGCTTGGTTGCAGTCATCGGACATTAAATACACAAAGTCAAAAATACACTTCTGGGAATGTAGCTAAAGCCCTGAGAAAAAAAATTCTTAGAAAAGAAAAAAAATGACTCAGAGAATTGGATTTCATTATTAAGTTGTTCAAAGGCACAACTATTAGGCGGTTTGTCATCAACATTCCCAAAAGACTGTTGCAGGGTGCTTCCAATGGGAACAGCAAAGATAGCCAAAGAAGATTAAACTAACTAATTCAGATAACATTGTGATAAGAGAACTCATATTGTGATAATCTACCAATATGTAGGTGTCAGACATTTGTATTATAAAAAAATAAAAAATAATAATCCAATCCAACCTGCATAATTTGTCAAATGATCTATCACATCATAACTGCACTTCATTCTGTAGTTGTATCTTTTATTTTATGTACACTGAGAGCATATGCACCAAGAAAAATTCCTTGTGTGTACAATCACACTTGGCCAATAAAGAATGCAATTCAATTCAATTAATTCAATTCAATTCTATTCTATTAAGGCTGTTCAGGCGATTCAGAAGTTTAAAGCTTATTTTTGCCTCATCTATTCTTATCTGGATGCAAGATGTAATTTTCACTGACCACAAAAGATGAGAACATTGTTACAACACATCTGAAGGGCATTAGGTTTGGAAATGCTTGTATACTAAATCAACATTTTTGTTTTAAGTATTTTAAAGCAAATTATTATCAATATTGAAGAAATTTCCTTGATATTTCTTTTATCTCTAAACTTAATTTAGTATTCTAATTCCAATCCTTGAAGACTAATATATCTAAGGATCAGATATCTAAAGTAGTTCAGCACTGGTATTAAGATTTATTTAAAAATCTGGTTTTAAAATTGAGAAAAAGCTAAAATTTTTGGGTATTGCCTTGACTAATATGTACTATATGTTGTTTCAAGACAACTATGTTAAGGTATGGAATGAAGTTAAAAAATATTTGATGAGGAAAATTGTATTTGCCATTGTTGGGAAGAATTTCTGTGATTAAAATAAATGTTTGCCTACCCCTAGATTGTCATTTTTATTCAGGACAATATTTATACTGATGACTGATGTAGTATTTAAGCCAGGGGTATCAAACTCTATTTCATTGAGTGCTGCATCAGGGTTGTGTTTGACTTGGGAAAGGGTAGGGGATGTATGGCCAGGGTAGGTGTGGCCAGCTTGACATCACTCGTGTTGGAGCATCTGTGGTGGCCCAAGTGCTGTGCCAGTGAAAACAGGTTCCCTAGCTCTGTTTTTGGCTGCAACAGCTTCCTGAAATCTTCTACCAGGAAAAACAGGGCTCAGGAGGGGTGGCCCTTCGGAGCTCCATTTTTGCTGGCAGAGGCATCATGGGCTGGTCCTTCACTGTTTCTAGAGTAGCCCTGCAGGACAGATCTAAGAATCCCATGGGCCATATCCAGCCCCTATGCCTTGAGTTTGATACCCCTGATTTAAGCAATAGCAGAATATGTATATTTACAAATTTGTTTCACAAGAAATCAAGAATTAAATACAAATTACTGCAGAATGATAAAGAAAGAGGACAATGTAGGACTACCAGATTTGAAATTTTATTTTGCATGTAGATTTCAAATTTTACACTGACAATTTGGAAAAGGTTTAAGGTAATTTTTTTAAATAATTCTTTTATACTTCTCATCCCAAGAAAACTGTTTTTAGAAGGTAAATAATATTGTAACTTATGTTGATCTGTTGAATTTTTTTCAAGAAGAATTTAAGTTAAAAACAAGAGAAAACAAGAGAAGGGAATTGAGAGGCTTTATATCAGGGGTGTTAAACCCACATTGTTATGGTGACATCATGTGACATATCTGGACTTTTTCCCCCTTTGCTAAACTGGGCATGGGGTAGCCAGCATATAACACATCTGGCCTGTATACCGGAAGTTTGACAGCCCTGCTTTATATGCTATTTATTTCTTTATTCTCAATTAAAAGGAAAAAATAAGCTTGGTAAGAAAAATTATAAATTGTGAAAATGTTTATTTGATGTGGAATTGTGCACAAATAATTACCATATTATTGCTAAGATGTATAATGTTTTATTGAAAATGGAAACAGAGAATGGATCGGCCCAGCCCTTTCCACCCCTCCAAGGAGTCTCCATATGGCCCATTTTGGATGTGAGGTAAGTGCAGGGACCACATGCTCAGGGAAGGCCAAAAATGGGCCTTCTGGAAGTTTTGGAAGTCCAAAAATGGGCCGTTTTCACCCTCCCAGAGGCTCATGGAAATGCCATTTTTACCCTCCCAGAAGCTCAA
>BLBF01000006.1:49838029-49883441 GCA_015471245.1 Laticauda colubrina | reverse complement strand
TCAAATTTGAGGCTGGTCCATTCTGATTGGCTGGGAGCCTGGATCTGTGTTCATTCTGTCTGTTTTGTGGCTTTGATTGGCTGGCAACACTCTGTCCTTGTGTTGGAGGCTTTCAGTGCAGCTTGGCTCCGTGTGAAAGGACGGCTGTTATTTATCAGCAAGCTAGGTTTCACCCAGGTGAAATATATATATGTGCTGTTTAGCTTCCTTCGGGTATTATCCCACGTCATTGTAGTTCTGTTAAAGTTGTAGCAACTCTATACAGAAGCCTGAGGATGGCAGATGAGATTCTGCTGAAACGTTGCTACAACTTTAAAAGCATTACAATGACGTGGGATAATACCCGAAGGAAGCTGAACTGCATTCATGTAAGTAACCGCGAATTTTATATATATAAAATTTGTCAATCACTTACAAGATAATATGTATAAGTATAAACATGAGTATGAATACAGGAAATAGGTACAGGACAGGGATGGAAGGCACAATGGTGCACTTATGCACGCCCCTTACAGACCTCTTCGGAATGGGGTGAGATCAATAGTGGATTGTTTGAGGTTTGAGGAAGTAACAACATAGTCTGGTCAGGCATTCCATGCATTGACCACTCTGTTACTGAAGTCGTACTTTCTGCAATCATTGAAATTCTGTTTTTTTTCTTTCTAACATTTATTTTCATTCCATTCCATGATTTCTTAATTGCCTGAGGCAAGCAAATCTACTGCTACACAATACTTATGATTATTATATTTGACTTTAGTGAAAAACTTTCTCAATTTATTTGGTTTTTCATTTAAAACCTAAATGTCACTTAGAGACATTTATTACATACAGTATTACATATGTTGATATATTATTCTATAAGAACAAATATGATCAGTTTTTGGGGAAATTGGAGAAAAAATTCATCTTGCAAGAGTTTGGAAGAAGTAAAAAAAAGAAAACAGACCCAAATTCCCAAATTATTTAATATTATCAATTCTATTTAAAATTTAAACTGTGATAGCCCCTACACTTTTTCCTGTTCCCCAATGCCATTATAGCAATCAGTAGTCTTGAATACTACTCAAATACATTTGTGATGTCATCACAATTGGAGAAAATAAATAAAAATAATTGAAACAAGTTGATACTATTAGTCATAAGCACTCATTGGATTTCGAATTAAGGTTCAGGTTGTTTGGGTTGATACTGTCTTTAAAAAAAGCAAGCTTGCAATTTAGAGGTAATTTTTACTTTTAGACTGTCACTGGACTTGCATCAGTTGCTGTATGTCCAATTTCAATCAAATTGGATACGATGACAATTATTCCTATTTTTAGTATATGTTGTCTTAAATACTTTAAAGTGCTCTATGAAGCACTATTGACAAAATTGCTGAAATTCCAGTTGGTACAACAATGCAGCAATTAACCACCAACAATGCAAAATGAATCAATAAAAGAAAGCTTAATTTTACTTTCTAGTTGAATGACAGTACCAATAATTCAAAATGCCTCCCAATTGTAGCATGAACAAAGTTCATTCAGACTTTTCAGGCAAGAATAGTCACTTTTTCAGTTTAAAAATAATCTAATATTGTATAAATATTTGAGCACTACATATTTAAGAAATGTTACAGATAAAAAAAAATAGATCACCAGGTCATGATCAACCTTCAATATTTTATTGGATTTGTCAGTTATATCTGAATTACTGTTGAATTATATTATTATATATTGTATTATTGAATTATGAGAAAAAGAAAAACAGTGGAAGAGTAAATTTAGAAATAATATCATTTTAGTGAAATTCAATAGTTATCAGCAACAAGGACTGTATTATATTCATCCAATAAAAATATAAGTTAGTGTTCAATTAATTGTTAAATTAATGTTTAATTTTAGCATTAGTTTCACTGATACTGGAGCAGTTTTTTTCTATTTCTTGTGATACTTTTTCACCAATCATAGCTGGTCAAATAAAAAAAACAAATTAAATATTAACAGGGGTATATTGAAAGAAGATAAATTAGAAAGATACTGAAATTCACACATATTATCCTGTCATACGGGAAGTGATGAAACGGGCCTATTTGGCCTGCAGAGGCTTTTTTCAAGCTTCTAGGAGGCTGAAAAAGGCCTCAAACCAGCTAAAAATCTGCTGTGAGGTGCAGTGCAGGTAAGGGGACACAGGCGGGGTTGGGGAATTATGCACGCATGCGCAGGGGGTATGGTAGGGGCATGCATTGCCTTCTGGGTGCTGGCATTTGAGCATGCGTGCACAAAATTTTTGTACAGGAAATCAAAATGGTTAGCCACTGCTGCTATAAACCATCTTCCGATGATGCAAGAAGTATTCTGGCTATTTGCAGATAAAGTCATTCAGATCCAGATCAAATTAATCTAGGTAGTTCCAGCCAAAGTGCAGGGGGACTTAATCTGCCATTATTATCTCAGGTGGGGTGAATCAGTAACTTTTGAGCAAAGGAACATAATTATCTGTTCTTAATTTGTCAATTTCTTTGAGAACCCACAGATGGGTACCCACATTAATATGGCACCATAGGTAGAGTAGTTGAGTCTATGTGGTGTTATTGGTTTCTTTGAGAGATGGGGTTAGAGTTCGGGTCATCTGGTTAGAAGGAAGCAGTGGTACACACCCTACCCCTTGAAGAAGTTGTCCTTTGACTTTATTATCTTTCTATTATCTATTCTCCAACTTTGCATTTTTAGGAAATGTTGTTGAGATTGTATTCAGACTGAAGTTGCAGTTGCAAAGGAACCTGAAGAAAGCAGATAATACAGATTCATATTAGTTGGGTTTTAATTGGAGTTCAATTGGATATAGATTTAGTCACACTTTTGAAGGCATGTAGCTTAGTTAAGGCCCGGTCCCACTGCACTAATGGATACAAAGAGCATGTAAAACGTTAAAAAAAGCTTGCCATCTGTTGGAAAATGCTATGCATCCATTGTGTACTCATTGCATATGTGTTTCATACGCTCTATCCATCGAGCATCCGTCCATTGTGATTTCATCCATGCAAGAACTTTTGAGCTGCCCAAAACTTTGTGAACAGATGAATTTTCCGCTGCGTACGATGTACATCCACAACATATACGGGCAACAAACGTTCTATCTCAGTTATCATCCATTAAACGTCTGCTGTATCCTCTCTGCATCCTCTGGCCATCCCCTCAACTCACATCCGCTGCAGCTGAAAATGGAAAGAGGGAGGAAACAAAAGGTACACGGAACATCTACACAGCGTGAGTAGCATGGAAATAGAAACGATGTAAGTGTATGCATCTCGTATATAAAGTATTCAAAATGGACAAAACATTTATATCTGGGATGTATCTCGTACATTTAGGATGACTGCAGTATGTCTAGAGTATGTAGAAGGCCCCATAGCGGACAACCTATATTTTCTATAAAAAGGGGGAGAAAATCATCTGGATCTCTGGGATGGTGGACCAGTCCCACTATAATTGCACTGGAGGTTTATCTATCCCACAACTATCCTTATCTATTCCACAAGCATTCAAAGGCTTAATCATTTTTTCAAAGTTTTCACCAACACTTTATTAAGTAAACAAAATGAACCAAGTAAAATAAGTGTCTTAAGCAAAGATAGCCTTGATTAACTTTCCTAGGTAAACTTTATGACTTTATTAAATAAGCAAAATGAACCAAGTAAACTGTATTAAGTGTCTTAAGCAAAGATAAACTTTCTTAGGTAAATTTTATGATTGTATTTAATAAGCAAAATGAACCAAGTAAAGTGTCTTAAAGCAAAGATAAACTTAACAAGTAAACAACTCAGTCTCTGACACTCTGTCACTCTGAGTCATGTCCATGGTCTCAGCTGTTAAGCGGGCAGGGACTGTGGAGGTGGCTGTGGCTTGAGTGCTAGTCTGAGGCACCATTGGGGTGCTTGGCCCCAAGGGTACAACAGGTGGTGGTGTGTTCAGGAAGCTATCCGAGAGCTGACTCAGTCCCGTGAGGTTGAGAGTCCCTTCATCAAGGACTTGAGATGTCAGGCCCAATACTGATGACAGATTGTCCATTGACGGGCTTGGCTGTGGGCTGGAGGAAGGAGGAGTGTAGTGGGGCTGTCTGGTCTGCAGTCTGGGTGAGGACTAGTGTCTGTGGCATCCGAAGAACCTGGGCCTGGACTGGGAAGCTCTGCTTGTGCTGTAGGAAGTCCTGGTAGTCATAGCCTTGGTAGGTGAGGGGCTGTTGAAAGCCGTGGAAGGGCTGTGACATCACCTGAGGTGGAGGAGCAGACCTGGATTGGGTAGGAGCAGCTTTAGCTGGGCCTTGAGGGTTGTGCAGAAGTGCTGTGATCTTCTGCTTCATCTCCAAGTACTGGGCCTCAGGCAGGTCCCTCAGGGTATGGCTCACGTAGGTGATAAAGGTGTTCCAGCCCAAGGATGCTCTGTCCAAGTGGACCAGCTGAGAGAGAAGTTCTGTACTGGTCTTCATTGTGTCCCTGATCTCCAACAGCATACTGTGGTCCTGGCCCTCCAGTCTGCCTCTCTGCCTGCATACTCTGGAGCTAGGGGTGGGGGTGGGGGTGGGTTGGCCTCTGGTGGCTGCTGCTTCTTCCTCCATTTGTAACAGCAGGGCATCATCCTCCATGGGATCCTCCAAGTCTGCTGGCATGGGGAGTGCAGCTGTCGGGGGGGTCTCTGCTGTGGGGCCCTCAGAAGACACCTGCCTGGACAGGGTAGCTGTCTCCTGGCTGGAAGAGGACTGGCTGTCTGTGGGCTGTCTGAGGGAGAGGGGTGTCAGAGGGGCTGCTCCTCGGTGGCGGATCTCACCCTCCAGGAAACTGCACTTGGCCATGACGTACATCTCCCAGTCAGTGAACTTGACAGCGGCCTGCCCAGATTTCTTTAGGTGTAGCTTGCCATACCAGGTGTGCATGTGCTTCCACCATCCAAGGAGTACTTCTGTAGTGTACCCCAGGCTCTCTGCCTTGTCTGTCCAAGCTGCCTGCTTCTTCTTGGTGTCGCGATGGAGTCTGTGGCCCTTTCTCCAGAGGTACTCGTTCTCCCTCAGCCATTCCAGCACCTCATCCTCATGCTCCTCGGAAACGGTGTACTGTTTCCTCTCTCCCTTCTCCTTCCCTTGCCTCTTCCTCCCTCTGGCAGGGACTTCAGCATCAGGGCCTTGAGGGGCTTGAGCAGCAGGGCCTTCAGGGGCTTGCGCAGCAGGGCCTTCAGCAGCAGGGCTTTGAGGGCCTTGGGGCTGGTCCACCACAGCAGCAGCAGCAGCAGCAGCAGCAGCAGCAGCAGCAGCTTTAGAGCCAGTGCTAGGGGGTAGGATGCTGGTTCTGGGCTTCTTCACCTTGCCAGGGCTTTAACAAGTAGGCACGGGCTTCCTCTTCTTGCCTGACTGACGAACCATGGTATTCCTGCAAGATGTATGTGGCAGCACATCTTTCCCCTATATGCTGACTGCGTGCGTGCTGCATCCTTTTATATCTGCAGATCTAACTCAATTCATACTCCCTGCATTCACAGTGAATGCTTTGCATCCGATATACATCCACGCGGCATCTTCTTTGTTTCCTATAGGCATCCGTGATGCATCCGCTTCATCCGCTATTCATCTGCCCCTTCCCCTATGCATCCACTTCGAAATTCTCCCCCAGAACCCCTTCAGAGGTGTCATCCATTTCCATCCACTAGGCTTCCTATGAACATTTGTTTAACATCCCCACTACATACTACCCACGTCTGTTCTTTTCCGTTCTTTTCCATTCTGTTTATGCAAATTTTCACCACTTTTTGGAGTGGATGACAATGGATGGAGCCACCCCTGAAATTTTGCTCGTCCGCTGTGTCCTTTATGCATACGTTTTACGTCCGTCGGCCAGTGGGACCAGGCCTTTAAGATGGGTGTGGTGCAACCATTCTTGTGTTCCTTGATATATCAATGACTTTTGATACATCTAGCTATGACAATCTTTTGAACTGGCTCTGAGGATTTGGAAACGGGGCACTGTCATATGAAAGCATCGAACCATTCATGAAGAATGTAACAAGAATCTTCCCAGCTGACTACATTTCCTTAGGAATGGTAAGATAAGGCTTCAACGATTTTAGGAAACATCAGGATTGTGACAGCTACTGTTGCACAAAGCAGCAGTATTATATTATCTTGATAAATATCAGATTATCAAAACTTGATAATATCCCCTCCAGTCAGTTGGAGAGTCCACTAATGGCACCATATAATGATATTTTTCTTGCTTCTTACAAGGCTGTGGGTTTTTTAGGGAAGATTTAATTGAAAGCAGAAGTTTAATAAAGGGGTACAAGGAAAATAAATAGCTAATTCTAAATATTATAGACCAATTCAAATATTCTTTAAATTTCACAATAATGAAAATTATTTTTTAAGAAAAAATATAATAAATTTAAGTATTGTTACTGTGTTTTATTTTGTATTTAGAATAAAATTTGACATTACTCCTGACTTTTTTTATCAGCCATATATGTTTGTATTTTCCCTCAAAAATAATTTCTTGGGATAAACAGACTCCTACTGACATTTATGAAAATTCATTTGATGATAATGTCTGAAATTCTGAATGCTTTATAGATGTGCTCTTCATTCAAGATTAACAATGAGTAAAATTTTTCAGCTCAGTTTCATGTTCAGGTAAACAAATCTACTTTTGATACAACTATCTACAATAGTCATGGTTTCAGAAATTGTATTGCTACAGACATCCAGCTATTTTAATGAATAAACAGAGACAAACAAATACAAATTGAAAATGAATTTTCACACATTGTGATAAAGCTGTTGAGCAACTCTTAGCTAGTTTAGTATCACAGCAAGCCATAAATTAGAATCTACAAACCATAGTGGCTAGGTTCAAACATCATGTGAAGGCAAAATCAAATAATTCACACGTTTTAATGTGTTGCCTGAGAAATGATTGATTATCTACTGGATCTATATATGACACAGTATCCAAATCTTCCTTACTAAACCAGGAAAATATAATACAGTATGTTGTATATGATGGAAGCATCATAGAAGTGCAGCAAAAGCTCTTGTACAATGAGAACAATTTTATGGGCAAAGAACGTCTTGAGTTTTTTATTCTAAATGCAGAATTCAAGAGTGACAACTACATTAATAGTTCAATCTTATGCATATTTATTCATTGAGTTTGTGGATATTTACTCCCAAGAAAATGCATATAGGATTCCTGTCTTGATTATCTTAGGCTTTTTCACACAAGCAGGCTGCTTTAGTTGAGTGCATTCCATTTAAAATACATGTATGCTGCAACTATATTTCTGTCATATTAATATATAATGGTCAAACTATTCATTAACTTTCAAGGGAAAAAATCACAAAGTAGTGAAATTTGAGGTCTCACATATACCCACATATAAACACAAAATAATATATAAAACAATCATTTATAATTTATAATGCCATTTATAGCATCATATTATCAATACATATGCATGCATGTGGACACACTCAGTATTAATAGTATGTAAAACATAGTCCCTTTTAATTGCATAATAAGCTTTTTGACTCGAAGCTTTGTTGCTGAGTCTGTGCAGTCTTTTGGCAAGTTTTGTCCCACAAGGTTTTATTTCTTCATGTCAGGGTGTACAAATTTAAACCATTACTAATTGTTGTGGGAATGCCATCAGTTGAGAGTTTCAAGAAGAGATTGGACTGCCATTTGTCAGAAATGGTGAAGGGTCTCCCACTTGGGCAGGGGGTTGGACTAAATGACCTACAAGGTCTCTTCCAACTCTGATTATCTGCATCTGTTTCTTTGTAATCATAAAATCAACATCTGGAAAGTTTGCAAACCTCAGGTTGCACTAAGATGAAAGACGCCTAGAACACACTGTAGTGAAAATATAAGCTAATACAGACTGTTTTAACAGCTTTACAGCTCAGAGGCAAATTTTATATCATTGTTGGGTCTTTTCCACACTGTCATACTCTTATCATATAATATCTGAATCAAAAGTTCTGGGAGAAATCCTCTAAAGAAATTACTGAAGAGATGACAGATGTGATAAGTCTGAACTTTTGAAACAAAATGAAAATCATTTAACTAATACAGACTTACTTGTCAAAACAACAGTGAGAAACAAAAATCTGTTTTTCATAGGCTGTATTATTATGACATCCAGCACAATATTGTCTACTTTGGTTCTTAGAAATTGTCCACAATCACAAGTAATGTGGATTTTTTCTCCCCATTTCCTGCTGCCTGCTAATTTTAGCAATCAGGACTCAAAACTGGGAGTCTCTGCATGCTTCATATAGAAAGCTCTTTTACACACATTGCTTTAATGCAACCCTCAAAATTATGCATTTTTGCAAAAAAAAATATTCTAGAAATAAAAAAAGCCTACTTTCAAAACTGCTGATATGTGAAAGTCTCAGCTTTCACAATCAGTCCACACACTGAGTCAACAATGTATTTATGAATGTATTTGTTTTGCCTTTTTTATACCAAATACAAGACATATTTTAGATAAGTGTGTATAAATGTGTATATTTAAGTCAATAGATCCTATCTGAATGCATTTGGCTGTCTTCAGATGTACTCCATATGTAAATGAGTAGATTACACAATATTGTTCATAAATTAGCAAACACTCCACCTAACTATTCTTGTTTTTAAATAACATGCATAGCATGACTTTTATCTTTTCAGGATTAATTTAATTAGCAATTACATTAGTGCTGGCAAATTTTGTTTCAGACATAAATTGAATATTTTGCTATATAATAATTGTTTGGGTTATGAGGGAAAAGTATTTGAAATCTAATATATTCATTGAAAGTAAGATTAATTAGATGAAGAAGTGGAAAAGAGAATTAAAGAGAATTAACAGCATGTACTGATCATGACATTGTTTTTTCAATGTACCTTCATTTACTGATCAGTTTAGTTTTTAAGAGTCCAAAATATTATATACTGTATACTTTGAAATGATCAAAAAAGCAATGTATACATAGTTTGAAGATGTAGCAGCTGATGGGTTTTCATTGAAACTCAGCAGACTGAACAACTGTTTACAAGTCTGCTCATAATTTTTCCCCTCATAGAGATAAAGGTTTATTTTACATGTAAATTGAATACATACCTTGGTGTCAACCTTTAGCATTCTTAAGCATAGGGTTAGCATAGCAAAGTTCTAGAAATACCACACAATGATAATATTTCTGCATTAAGAAAATGACACAAAGGAGGAGAGAAAAAGAAAATGGTATAGCTGAAAAAATAAATAAGAAAAATACACACATATTTGAAAGGCCAAAGTTCTGGAATCTGTATTAATTTATAACAAAAAATGTACAGAAATAACATAAAATACATCTTTAAATGCCATAAAGAAAAAAATACTACAACAAATTGTTATAAAACTTAAAAAATAGAACTTGTTTTTGAAATTTATTTGAAAGGAAAAGAGAATTTGGATAACATTTGGTTTGATATTGTAAGTTTTCTGTTCAGTTAGTTATATGGGCCAAGGAATATGGCCAAAGTAGAAAAGCATCCATTCAATGACCAGCAGCCTTCAAATTTATGTCACTTCTTCAGAGTGAAAGAAAACTTTGCAAATTGTTCTGGAGATTTTGATATACCATGATGTAAAATTGCCTTGTTGCGTTAGAGTTCAGATTTACACACTGGGAGGAGATAATTGCATATTTTTTCCCTCATAACATATGTTGCCAAGTGAATTGATGCAGCATGCATCATTTCTTTATTTCTTAGCTATCTTTTCCTGTCATTCACAGATTCTAATGCATGTTACCTTATTAGTGTTCCTCTCCTCCATCTCATTCAATTTTCTTTTAAATCTTACCCCATATGTATGTGACTGCCAAGTCAGATTAAGACATCAGTTCTCACTGTCTTCAAATTTCATTTCATTTTCTTATCTTTGGGAGATATGCAACTTTGCTCAGAATTCATCAAAAATTACAAATCTGTAGTATGTCATTGCTTCTAGACACTTGCTAACCTTTGTTGAGCCATTTCTTTGACAAAAAAAATGCTCGATTACCCATTTCCTTGGGTATCAAGGTATCAAATTTCTGAATTTATCCACAGATATGATTTCTTCTTTGGGTTTTTTAAGGATGGCTGCTATTTTTTTGTCTGTTTTGAAGGCAGTCTTGATGTGATGCCTGTGTAGCAGCCATCTTAAAAAACCCCAAAGAAAAAATTGACCTGGAAAACCAAGGCATATACGAAATTCCCTGTACATCATGCCCGGCCACATACATTGGACAGACCAATAGAAGAATAAGTACCCGCCTAGATGAACACAAAAATGCAGTAAAAAAGCTGGAACACACCTCCTCACTAGTCCAACACATGAAAACCACAGGTCACAACATCAACTTCAATGGCACTACAACCTCTAGCCACTGTAGAAAACCCCAGCCACAGAATCATCAGAGAAGCCATAGAGATTGAAAAAAGACCTGAAAGCATGAATAGAAGAGATGACTCCACCAGACTGTCAATCATTTGGAAGCCTGCACTCTCATATAGAAAGATCTCCACACCACAAGCCAGGCAAACATCTGGGCACAAACATACTCCCTCTGATACCTCCAGCTCAAACACCCCGCCCCCCACCAGGCACCCAGATGAAACCTAGCTTCCTCATAGATAATAGCCGTCCTTTCACGCAAAGCCAAGCTTCACTGAAAGCCTCCAATACAGGAACGGAGTGTTGCCAGCCAATCAAAGCCAAAAAATAGACAGAAGAAACCAGAAACACCAATCAAACAAACTCCAAATCCAATAAACACAGACCAAGACTCCCAACCAATCAGGATGTAGAAAAAAACATCCTGCCACAATAATAGGCTAGCCTCAAATTTAAAACCAATGGCTGTGAGACCCTGACCCACATACAAACTCAGTACAGAAGCCTGATGATGGCAGATGAGATTCTGTTGAAACATTGCTACAACTTTAAAAGCACTACAATGATGTGGGATAATACCCGAAGGAAGCTGAACAGCAAACATGTAAGTACCCATGAAAACTTAAAAAAACAAATATCTGACCTCTATGGGGAGGAAATAAATAGCCAGATCAAAAGCTATTAGAAGCTGGAAGTTAAAAGAGTAGGAATATTATGTGACCTGAAATTACTACGCAGCTGCAGAGACAACAATGCAACACCAACCTGCTTCAAATTAACATTTCATCACAGCACAGCAGCTACTAAACGTATCCTGAAAAGAACAGAAATGGCTTTACTCAGGAACGAAGTTCACAGTAAAAGATTCCAATTGAATCAGTTAAACAAAGATTTGCTAGCACGACACCTGGAACTGAGCAGCAAAATCCACCCTCTACTTTGGGATAAGATAAAACAATTTACAACTTGGAGAGCTGAAACTGAAACCACTTACAAAAATGAAAAACTCTTAAAGAAACTAAAGAAATTAGAACATGACAAGAAAACCCCCAACAACTCACAGCAACACCTGAAACAATTAGTATATAACGTTTCCCACAGAGAACTCACCAAAACAGAAACAGATGTCCTAACCAAAGGATTGAATTATGCCATAGCACTCAAAAAAATCCCCACAGAATCCATCTATGAGCAGTAGAATCCAGCCTAACCAAGTTAAATACAGATGAAGCTGACAGAATAAGACACCAGGTTACAAACTTCTTATGCACAAGCAAACCACCGAAAAATAGCTTACAAAAAGATGAATTCAGAGCACTACAAACCCTGAAAAATGATAACAGCATAATAATACTCCCAGCAGACAAAGGGAATGCCACAGTAGTAATGGATAGAAAAGACTACGAAACAAAATTTACAGACCTACTCCAAGTCTCCACATACAAACCTATAAACACAGACCCAACCACATATCTAGAAAAATTAACCAAGAAGAAAATTATAACCAGCCACATAAGCAAAGAAATCCAACAGATGATCATCCCAAGAGAAATATCTTCTAGATGCCCAAATTATATGGCCTCCCAAAATACACAAAGAAGGCATACCTCTCAGACCCATAGTCAGCTCCAAAGGAGCACCATTACAAAACCTAGCTAAACACTTAGCAAAACAAGTACAGCCCCATGCTGAAACCGCAGCTTCATATGTACAAAACTCATACCATTTAGAAATGATCAAAGATCTACACGTGGAACAAGAAGATCTGCTTGTAAGTTTCGACATGGTTTCACTATTCACTCAAGTCCCGATAAAAGAAACTCTTGAAATCATCAAAAATAAATACCAACCAGCTAAAGACCTCATGGAACTAACAGAACACTGCCTAACCAACACATATTTCATATACAAAGGACAAAGATACAAGCAAATTGAAGGATCCCCTATGGGATCACCACTGTCACCCGTCATTGCAAACCTGTTCATGGAAGAATTTGAATCCAGAGCCCTGGCTAATGCCACCCACAAACCCAAATTACGGCTAAGATACATTGATGACACATTTGTGATTTGGCCCCATGGAAAAGAAAACCTAAACAATTTCCTAACACACCTAAACAACACACACCCCAAAATCAAGTTCACCATGGAAATGGAAATAAATAAACAACTACCATTCCTAGATGTACTAATTCACAAAAGAACAGATGGCATACTGGGACTCACCATATACCAGAAGAAAACACACACCAACCTCTACCTCAACACCCAATCCCACCACCACCCAGCACAGATAAATTCAGTGGCCAAAACACTAATTACCAGAACCAAACGCCTGGCAGACAAGACACATATAAAGACTGAACTATGCACCCTGACTAAAGTATTGACAGCCAACAGCTTCCACAAAAACAAAATCACCAGCTTCATTCATAAAAACACACCAAGACATAACAGAGACCTAGAAGATCAACAGAGCTATGGAACAGCTGTCCTGCCCTACATAAGAGGTACTACAGACAAAATCAGTAAGATACTACACAGGCATCACATCAAGACTGCCTTCAAAACAGACAAAAAAATAGCAGCCATCCTTAGAAACCCGAAAGATAAAATTGACCTGGAAAACCAAGGCAAAAACGAAGTTCCCTGTGCATCATGCCTGGCCACATACATTGGGCAGACCAATAGAAGAATAAGTGCCCACCTGGATGAACAGAAAAATGCAGTAAAAAAGCTGGAACACACCTCCTCACTAGTCCAACACATGAAAACCACAGGTCACAACATCAACTTCAATGGCACCAGAACCCTAGCTACTATAGAAAACCCCAGCCACAGAATCATCAGAGAACGCATAGAGATTGAAAAAAGTCCTGAAAGCATGAATAGAAGAGATGATTCCAGCAGACTGTCAATCATTTGGAAGCCTGAATTCTCAAATAGAAAGATCTCCACACCACAAGCCAGGCAAACACCTGGGCACAGACTCCCTCTCATACCTCCAGCTCAAACACACCCCAACCAGGCACCCAGATGAAACCTAGCTTCCTCATAGATAATAGCCGTCCTTTCACGTGAAGCCAAGCTGCACTGAAAGCCTCCAATACAGGAACGAAGTGTTGCCAGCCAATCAAAGCCACAAAACAGACAGAAGAAACCAAAAACACCAATCAAACAAACTCCAAGTCCAATAAACACAGACCAAGACTCCCAACCAATCAGGATGTAGAAAAAAACATCCTGCCACAATTATAGGCTAGCCTCAAATTTAAAACCAACGGCTGTGAGACCCTGACCCACATACAAACTCAATGCAGAAGCCTGATGATGGCATGGCAGATGAGATTCTGCTGAAATATTGCTCCAACTTTTAAAGCACTACAATGACGTGGGATAATACCTGAAGGAGGATGAATAGCACACATGTAAGTACCCACGATAACTTAAAAAAACAAATATATATACGCTGTTCAGCTTCCTTCGGGTATTATCCCACGTCATTGTAGTGCTTTTAAAGTTGTAGCAACGTTTCAGCAGAATCTCATCTGCCATCATCAGGATTCTGTATTGAGTTTATATGTGTGTGTGTGTGTGTGTGTGTGTGTGTGTGTATGTTTAAAAGTAAAATGAAAACATAACAACACCCTGTCTCCTGGGAGATTTTACCATTGGATGTATTAATTTTGCATCAAATGGGCAAATGATTTAATGTATTTCTAGAATTGTAATGCAAATAGTATGATTATTCACTAGCTGTAACATCTGCTCTCAAATATTTGCCTACTTTGCACAGACAGTTGCTTTCAATGAAGCCAAACTATTCATCTTATACTCATGCCAGATAGTCAGATTATAGGACCTTTAATTCAGTTAACGCTTACCAGCTCATGTTATCCAAAATCAGTGTTCCATTTATAAGCGTTCAGCACAGTGTGTTAAGTGCTGCTACTGAGTGATCTGAGAAGATACATGGAAGCAGTCAGTGAGGCTCCTTTTCAAGGTTAATAGCTCACAACTGTTCTGTCTGTTTTATAAGGAAGGGAACAGAGAAATTCCTATAAAGAAAGCTATGAATGTGATTCTACTAACTAAACTGAGAACAAGAAATATAAAGGTGCCTACATGAAGTTTACAAGTTAATGTAAATAAGTTCATAGCCATGCAGAGTTGCATGCAAGTAGCCATGGAAGTAGCCATGCAGAGTTGATAGCCCTATAGTATTCTAAAGAGCACAAATTAACATCCTTCTTATCTGTTTATAGTACGTCCAGTCTGAAGTTCAATAATCGAAGATACTATGCCCTTTGTATATTACATTAAAATCAGGTTGTACGAATATTTAATTCAGCCCTAGTTTTAAAATATTTAAAAACAGTTTTAAAACATTTGTTTTCTCTCATTAGTAGTATCTTGGAATATACATATAGTGCTTTATAATTCTGTAACCTTCAGCTGCTTCATTCCCATTTATAAAATAGGCCAGAAATGAAGCTGAATCATGAAATTTCTTTTCAGTTCTCAGTTCCTTTGTTCACTTTATGACAGTGATGACTTTATGTTCTTTTCATACACCCCAGATTTGCCTACTTCCTTTCCTCTTTGTCATTGCTAGGGAAAGCAAGCACAGATTGTCTAAATTTTCATGGATCTCCAATGGCATTGTTATTTCCATTGATGGATCTTTTATATGAGTCCATTTTCACTGACTGCCCTTTATACCTGATGTTAAAACAAGCTTCATCCTAGAACCTAAGTATAAAGAATTTTATCTTATTAAAAGAGAGAGAGAGAAAGAGAGAGGGAGAGACAGAGAAAAGTGGGAGGGAGAGAGAGAGAGAGGAGGAGGAGGAAGAGGGGTCACTGTTCATTACTAAAATTGTAAATATTAGCCAAGGGAAAAAAAAGACACATCTGTTGTTTGGATTGAAGGAAGAGGGAAGAGGGAAGGGGAAAATGCACCTGTTCATTGTTCTAGAAATGAATTTAGGACAACTTTTCAGAACATATATTTATATGGAACAATAGCATGTAAAGCCTGATCATATATTACATGTGTGTGATCCCGAGTGGTGGATTCCTCTTTTAGCAAGACTCTTTATGCATATCAATACCTCTGGCAGGACCCCTACCTCCTGGAGCTTAGCAATTATTATTCCAGTTTTTAAATGAGGAAATAGGAACAACCCAGCCAACTATCGCCCCATTAGCGTGCTCTCCATCATTGGAAAACTGTATGTTAAATATCTCCAACATAGTCTCCTCACTTGGGTAGTGGAGTCTTATATTATTGGTGCTGAACAGATTGGGTTTAAATCAGGCTGTGCCACACTAGACCACTGCTTTGTCTTAGCACACTTGGTCAATAAATATACTACCATACCAAGTGGAAAACTTTTTACTGCTTTTATGAACCTAAACTCAGTGTTTGACTCAGTCCCTAGGGGACTGTTATGGTTAAAACTGCTCAAAAGTTATATTGATAGACATCTTCTGTTCCTTATTAGATCCTTGTACAACCAGACCTCTAGTCAGCTTAGGTGTGGTTTGCAGGGAGAACTTTCAAATCTTATCCCGATGAAGAACGGAGTAAGGCAGGGATGTGTTCTGGCTCCTCTTTTGTTTAATTTATTCTTATCTGACTTGGCCTTTCACATTGGACATATTGAGTCCCACACCCCAAAGCTGTCAACTATGAAGATCCCGCTTCTCCTTTATGCTGATGATGAGGCCCTCCTTTCATTGTCAAGGCCAGGTCTGAAAAGATTATTTTCTGCATTTGGGTCTTACTGTGCTGAGAACCACTCGTCCATTAATTATGACAAATCCAAAGTATTAGTTTTCCCTGGAGCCCGGAAATTGTATAACTGGGCTACCAATGGTAATGCTGATAAGCAGGTTTTCCATTTTAAATATTTAGGTATTCAATTTTTGAACACCAGTGCTTGGTCTAGACATCGAACCCTGGTGCTGAATTCGGCTTTGTGTAGTCACCAGCAGATTTTAAGATTTTTTTTATACCCAAGGAGGCCAGTTTATTCCTTCTGCTCTGCGTATTTACAAAGCCAAAACTTTGTTTCAAACTCCTTACGGAATTCCCATATGGATACCGGGCTTCAAGGATTTTATTGAAAGAACCCAGGCTGCCTTTCTTAGAAAACTTGTTTGGTTTTGCTCCGATGTACCTGGAACTGGGCACTTGAACAGTCAAATGTATGGCATGTATGGCCACCTTAAAATGGTGGTTTGGGGTGCTCTTTCTGGCAGTTCCTGGTAGCTACCTCTCCCTGGCATTGGCTGACTCTCATATTTCTCATTGGGAGAGGGAGCTGATGAAGAAATTACACCTGCTAGATTTTACGGGGGATGCCCTGGGAGATTATGGCCTTAAGAATGCCCAATTTAGGGTCATCCGAAGGGTTGTGGATATTCACTTGCAATATCTACAAGCCAGAGCTAGCAAAACTTGCTCCCCTCTGATCTTCAGCCAATTTAATAATTACAGACTGAGGATTGCTTCCTCTTTTTACACTTTAGCCATTTCCAAGTATAGAAGAGCTTTCTCCTTAGCTCGCTTTTATGTCTTGCCTCAGCACTACTGGATGGGCAATTTAAGAGGCTCCCGATTAATGAGCAACTATGCCCCTGTGACAGAGCTGAGGTTGAACCTGTGGAGCATGTCCTTTTATTTTATTTTGTATAACACAGGCAGATCTAAGTTACTGTCTCTCCTTGAAACAGACCCTTCTAGACCCAATGTTAATAATTTGTTCTTATATTGTCTAGGGGATGGCTCCTCATACATCACTTCTCAGTTTCCAATTTTTTTTTTAAGAGCTGTAACCATCAGAGGAGAACGCTGTAATTCCCCTTAGTCAAGTGACCAATTGTTCATAACTAATTTTCCCATGTTCTTCTTTTGTTGTACTTGTGTTTTGGTCTGTGACTGCAAATAAAGGAATATTATTAAATATATTACATATGTGTTCATGTAATATATGTGTGTCTACAGCTTTATCTTTTTTACATCCAGTGTTACATAGTCAGCAACCAACACTTTTAAAGTATTCTCTGAGATGTTTAATTATATGTAGAAAAATATACTGTGCTAAATGAATATATTGAAAGATCATAAGTATTTATAGTTCAAGAATTATATTAAGTACTCAGTATCTTTTAAAATACTTAATCATTAATCTGTTAATACAGAAAGTCTGAATGCTTTATTTCAAAGTTTCAAAGTTACCATTGTTTGCTTTAAAAACTTATTAAATACCTTCAAAAACTGACTATAAATTTGGAATGAGAGTAGCAAATACTGTTTAAATTTGAAAACCAAATTGTGAAATTAAAAGTTCAAAATGTTTTAATTGCATGGAGTTTTATATGGAACTAAAAATATATGCATACAATTTTATATATAGTTTTGCAACAACTCAGATTATTTAAAAACTGGATTAGCAGTTATAACATATAAATTATTAATATCCTTATTAGCTATTTATTTAGAAAGTGTATATTGAAGTGCGGGAGACCGGGTTCCAAACAACAACACTTTATTTCAAACCACTAGAAAGAAACAGAACATGGCTCAAGCCACGGCAGCCCTTTATATAGCGGCTAGCCTGCCGGCTTGTGGCCAATGACATTCATTTAACTCTTCCCACCGTTTGGCGGCTTTCCGGATTGGTTCCTAGAGAACCAATCCGTAAGTAGCCTTTTCGGCCAATCAGAATGAAGTATTTGGAACCTACCAAGTTCCATACAGAACACCCCTCTCCCTTTAGTTCAGTCCAACGTGGGTGACGTAGTTGCGCAGGTAGGTGGGGCTTTTCCTAGCTCTAGTTGACTTGCGCGGCTCAGTCTTGTTTTGGTCTTCAAGCGGTTTGGTCGGGATCGCTGCCTCTCTTGATCTTCTCCATGAAAGCTTCTGGAAGGGTGAGTCAGCCATGCTGCTCCCGCCTGAGTCTCTCAGGCTGGTTGAGATGGCTCTGCCGTTCCTTCCTGGTTTAGTCGGGTTGGTTGAGCTGGCCTGGCTGCTACATTCCAGGAAAGCCTCGCTTCGTTCTCCTGCTCCCAGACTTTTTTCTTGAGGTTCATCTAACCATGAGTGCTCTTTTTGTTTGGTTAGATTGTCATTTTGCAGAGTTTGTAGTCTTGTTATGGGATGTTTGTCTCTCTCTTTTTTATTTATTAGTACTTCCCCCCCCCCCCCTTGGTTGTTTTTTCATCGGAATTTATTATTTTTGGTTCTATGGAGGTTTTTCTTTTGAGGTTGCGGGAATGAAGCTGGTCTATGTGCCTCTTCCATTCCCTCCCATTGTCTAGCATTAGTCGGTAGGACTGGGGGCCTGTGACTTGTGTGATGGTGGCTGGCAGCCATGGGGGGTCCCTGGTAAGGTTCTTGGCAGAGACTAGGTCACCGATTTCAAAGGAACGGTATTTGCTAGAGGAGTCAGGGGGCTTGTCCCATGTATAGGTGGGGTGTAACCTGTCCAGGTAGGACCCATTTCCTACCCATTAAGAGTTCAGCTGAGCTTTTATTTGTAGTGCTACTAGGGGTAATATGTTGCAATGTTAGTAAACGGTTGAGTTTGCTCAACTGCAAATTTGCACGTCCCCCTTGTCCATTCTGTCTAGGCCTTCCTTAGTATATCTAACCATGTGTACGGCCCTGCCATTTGCAGCCAGATGGGCCAGCACGGTTAATGCATGACGGACAACCTGGGCAGCCAGGTATTGTTAGAACTGCAAGGCGGTAAACTGAGGCCCATTGTCCGAAACCAGTACATCTGGTAGCCCGTGTGTTGCAAATAGTTTGTCGAGCTGTTTCATGACAGCCTCAGTGGTTGTGGAAGCCATGAGGATGACTTCCAACCAGTTCGAGTATGCATTGACAACAATCAAAAAGGTGTTCCCCTTCATTGGCCCCGCAAAGTCAATGTGCACCCTAGACCATGGGCCCCGGGGAGTTTCCAAGTCTCGTATAGGTGCCTGTGGGAGGGTAGGCCTCGCTTTCTGACAGACGTGGCATGTTGCAACTCAGCGTTCTATTTCTTTCTCCAGTCCTGGCCACCAGACATAATTCCTGGCCAGGGCTTTCATCTTGACTATGCCTGGGTGACCCTCGTGCAACATACCTAGGATGGTTTCTTGGAGGCTGCTTGGGATAGTTGGGATTACCACCCTGTCACCCCATAAGATGCACCCCTTTTTGATAGACAGCTCAGTCTGTCTGGCATGGAAAGGTTTAAAAGTCTCAGTTTTTTTATTTTCCTCCGGCCAGCCTTTACCTACCCAGTTCAGTATACGCGCTGTCAAAAGGTCTTTGGCTGTGGCTCTCATGATGTCAGCTGCAGTCAATGGTAGCTCTGTTGGAAGGCAGGTCTCCAGTTGGAATGTGGAGGTAGTTGGAGCAGGGTCGTCCTCTGTGATGGGCAACGGGGAATGACTCAGGGCATCAGTGTGTGAGATGGCTTTGCTGGGTCTGTGGAGTAGCATGTAGGTGTAGGCAGCGAGGAATTCAGACCACCTCGTCATTCTAGGAGACAGAATGTTCGGGGTTGGCTTGTTTCCCACCAGGTTTCCAAGGAGAGGCTTGTGGTCGGTTATGATAGAAAAGGGTCTACCGTAAAAGTATTCATGGAATCGTTTGACCCCGGCGATGATTGCCAGGGCTTCACGATCAAGTTGGCTGTAATTGCGTTCCGCTTTGGAGAGCGTCTTTGAGTAAAAGGCGACCGGTGCCTCTCTGCCGTCTGGAAGTCAGTGACTCAGGATGGCGTCGACCCCAAAGGTGAAGCATCGCAGGTGACCATCAGCGGCAGGGTGTTGCTAAACTGGATAAGAATGGTGTCTGATGTTAATAGGTCCTTAATACCTTGGAAGGCTTTCTGTTCCCAGTGGCCCCAAGTCCAAATGGTCTAGCAGTCGATGTAGGGGTTCTGCTATTGTCGCCTTATGGGGTAGGAATTGTAAAAGTTTATGAGGCCTAGGAACGCCTGGAGATCGGTTTTGTTTCTTGGTCTGGGAGCATCTTTGAAAGCTTTCACCTTCTTTTCAGTTGGGTGAATGCCATGCTCATCGATTAAATAGCCCAAGAATTCGACCTAGTTAGTGGACAGTTCACATTTCTCTTTCTTGACTTTTAGGCCTGATTTTCTAAAGTGAGTTAAGATTTCTCTTAGCCTGGTCTCTAGCTGGTTGGCATTTTTTGCTGAGACCAGTACATCGTCGAAGTATGGGACAACACCTTTGATTCCATTTAGTAGGCGTTCCATGAAGCTTTGGAAAATGCCTGGGGCAACGCTAACACTGAATTGGAGGCGGTTACATTTCAATGCCCCTCTATGCGTTACTATTGTTTGTGCCTCTGCTGCTATTGGATCAATGTGTAGTTGCTGATAAGCTTGTGCTAGGTCGAGTTTTGCAAATATTTTTCCTTCCCCTAGCAAGTGCAGCAAATGTTGCACTACTGGCACTGGGTATGCGCTTTGTTGGAGCACGTGGTTCAAGGTTGCCTTATAGTTCCCACAGATGCGCACTGACCCATCTGGCTTTACTGGTGTTACAATAGGAGTTTCCCACTTGGCAAGGTCAACTGGTTCTAAAACCCCTTGCACTATCAATTTATTCAACTGTTCATCAATTTTTGGTTTAAGCACGAATGGAATGCATCTGGTTTTTAAGGGAATGGGGGCTATTTTCGGGTCTAGGCTAAATGAGATTGGGGTCCCTGGTACTTGCCTAGAGTCCCGTCAAATACATCTTAGAATTCATGGAGTAGTTTCTCCTCCCAGTTGGTACTAGCAATGTGGTTAATACCGGACATCCTGATTCCAAGAGGTGCGAACCATTCGATTCCTAGCAGGCTAGGGTGGTCACGGTTGATGATAGTTAGGGGCAAGACTTCGGCATGTTGTTCAAATTCAATTAAAAAATGTCCAAGGCCAATTGCAGGGATTCAATTTCCCTGGTAGTCTTTTAGCACAAGTTTTTGTTTCTTTAGTTCTTTCTGCTTGATGTTTGGAATTAGGCGCCAGATGGTATTCCAGGATACCATCGATAAGAACTACCCTGAGTCGACCTTCATCTTGCAGGGTCTCCCCTCGATGCTCACCTTTATCCGAACCTTCTTTCCGCTTTCTGCCCTGGCATTATCGATGGCATTATCGATGGTGACTGTCTGATGCGTTTCTTCTCTGTCACTGGTTCTTTTATTTTGGTTCCATCGGTTGCCGGCTTGTCTTTCGTCGTGTCTGGGGGGTGGTGGTGCTGCCGCGTCTTTTTCGACTATAGCTCTTTTACGCAGCCCTCACATTGAAATTCCCACCGATTCTTCCTCTTTTCGTGCCATTTTCTGTCTGAATAGAGTCTATGGACATCTTTGTCATCGTCTTCAGTGTCACTCTGTGTTTCGACGTCCTCGTGGTGGGTTGTCACTGTGGGTTGTTTCTTTCCTCCTTCTGCCTTCTTCTCCCTTGTTTGGGTCAGCAGGTCAGGAACTGTGTTCATTTATCTCATGGTAGCTGCTGACTTTTTCGCAGATTTGGCGGTGGTTGCTTCAGCAATGGCCTCGGCCACAGTTATATTCAGCCGATTGAGTAGTTTGCTCTGAAGGGTAGAGTCTTTCAGGCCAAGGACTACACGGTCTCTCATAGCCTCATGTTTTGAAACTCACATGCCCCTCCAATGTGTTTCAAAGCCACCACAAAATCTGCAATGGTTTCATCCTCCTTCTGGTCCCTTTTGTAAAATTCATGTCATTTGATGAGATTTGAGACCACCGGTGGATAGTGCATTTGGAGCATTTGGTTCAGGTCAGACCAGGTAATCTGCTTGACATCTCTGGGTTTCGCCAGCGCCTTCACCATTTTGAATACGGCTGGTCCGCAATGTGTAAGGAAGACAGCCCTCTTCTTTTGATCTGAGATTTCTTCCATCTCGTTGCTTTCTAAGAACATAAGAAAGTGATCAATATATGATTTCCAATCCTCTACATCTGGATTGAAGGGTGCTGGCAGCATGTTGTTACCAGCCATCTCTTTCACTCAGTTCAGATGACCACGTGCTTCGGTCTCTGCTTCTACGATGATGCCACCTTTGGCACCAGTGTTCCGTCTGGAAAGAAGCGTGGGAGACCAGGTTCCAAACAACAACTCTTTATTTCAAACCACTAGGTAAAGAAACGGAACATGGCCCAAGCCGCGGCAGCCTTTTATATAGTGGCTAGCCTGCCGGTTTGTGGCCAATGACAGTCATTTAACTCTTCCCGCCGTTTGGCAGCTTTCCGGATTGGTTCCTAGTGAATCAATCCGTAAGTAGCCTTTTCGGCCAATCAGAATGAAGTACTTGGAACCTACCAAGTTCCAAACAGAACATATATGGCTGCTCATTCACTTCCAGTGACTTTAGGTGGCTTATAAAAAATAAAAATACAACGTACAAACAATAAAAACAATCTCCGATCACCCTGGTGACAGCAAGGAATCAAGCAAGCCACTTGATGGGCTCAATTTATTTACCTGCAGTGAACTTTTTACCATGAGAAGAATAGGACTTTGATATTATTATTAAAAGATAATAAATAATTTTCAAGGCAAATGTTCATGTTGAATATCTTGATTTGAACACAGAAATGTGGACTTTACTTCCACATATCATTATAACATTAGAATAGAATAAAAAGAATTGAAGAAGATCACAAAGTACCTGAAAATCTGAAAATTGTACAATACAAAAATCTTGGTCAGCTCTTAAAATTATGAACATTAATAACAATTTCCATCTGCCAATTGTACTGCTTATATCCACATATATGCTATGTTACTACATTATGACATCCTATATTTTTAGGAAGAACTCAATATTTATTAAGGCCAATGCAAGCTAAAACCTGGCAGGTATGATTTCTTTTTTTATATGTAAAAAGTTTTTTATTTTTAATAACAAACATAGACAAAGATAAACATAAAGCAACAAATAAAACCTTCTTCAATTATACAGTGTGTCGGTTGGTACATATTTCTTGTGCACAATATCTATAGTCTTTTCCTCTTAGATTTAAGTTTACAATCATATTACAATAATCAACTTTCCATGTCACATTATAGTATTATTACATCATCATTAGACTTTAATTTCAAATCTGCATTATCCTTTAGAGCAAATCTCAGTTCTTACTAATTTTAATTCATATTATAATTCATTCCATAATAATCAAATATAACATATAATTGCTATTATAGTATACTTCAATTTCCTACTTTTGGTAGGAATTGTTAAAATAAATCCTATATCTTATAGTACTCTTTTTCTTCTTGCTCTCTAATTGCTAAAATTAATCTACTCATTTCTGCACATTCCATTATTATCTTAATAACCTTCTCCTCTATTTGGAATTTTTTCAGTTTTTCCAATTTTGAGCAAATACAATTCTAGCTGCAGTTAAAACATTAATAATCAAATATGTCAATTCTCTGTTGTAACCTTCAGGTAAAATTCCCAATAAAAATGTCTCTGGTTTTAAATCTATATGCTGTTTTGTCATTTTTCCCAGGCAAGTGTGTATTTTAGCCAGATATCTTTCTGCACACATCTACCACATATGGTAATATGATCCAGGTGTCTGATAGCATTTCCAACACTTCACCAATTTATCCTTGAACATCCTTGCTATTCTTGCTGGGGGTAAAAGCCACCTGTAAAACATCTTATACACATTCACTTTATATGCTGTTGACTGTCAGTATTCTGGCAGTTATTCCAGTTAAATTATGAGCCTCGAGCCACACTCCCAAAACTAAAAAAAGTTATTTGAAGTTAACATTCTACATCCGGCATTAAGCTGGGCATAGCCAAGTCTGAGATATGTAATTCACTGTCACCCTTGATTCTGCTTTCCCCCCACCCTTCTGGGTGTATCATCCAACAAAAAACATCCATAGCCAAGAGTCCTCAATCATGCTCTCCAATTAGATTTTTGCATGGCAGACGCTCCAGTCATAGAATCAGTCTTTGAAGAAAATATGAATGGAATGTACTTTCGATTCCACACTACTGCCTGCTCTTTAAAACTCCCCCCTCTTCTTTCTGTTGTCAACTATAAAATGTGTATACAACATGTGCTATGAGTTGACATCAACATTGTTAGTAAATAGTTTCTAGTCCACAGTTTCTGCCATTTTTCTAAATCTATCCCATATCCAATTTTTTCCCCCAAGCAATCATTGTTTCTTTAACTTGTTCTGCAGCTATGATTTCTCATTTCTGTGTATATAATAATACTGGCCACTAAACAAATAGTTGTAAGTTGAGAATGAACCTATACTGAACCACTTTCATTTTCAAGCAGTTTCCCCTTCACTAAACTGGGTGTGGGTGTGGATGTGAACAGCACATGATCAACATATACAGCAAGCAGGTGAGTTTGAGGATTGGTTACTACCTAGTCGAACCTACCTGATGATGAAAAATCCAAGAAAAGGGACAGCACCAGACAACTACAGGGCAATTACTTGTTAATCATCAACCTTTAAATTGCTAGCTGGTTGGTAGCTTATACAACATCTGGTTGAAAAAAACTCTTTCCATCTAAACAGAAAGGAAAATGCCTAAACTGTACAGAGAAAAAGATCAGCTTCTAATTGAGAAGGTGATTTCAGAAAAGGAAGACCAACATGAATGTAGCTTTGATTCATTGCAAAAAGCCATTTGACTCCATTTGATTATGCTCTTGACATAACTGTAGGAATCACTGGTCAAGAATACTTTATTAATGAATCAGACTACTGACAAATTAATGTCACTATTGTGAAATATTATAAAAGGAGTAAAAAAACTGAATTTATATTTAGTTTTATCATATTTTATGTTGCTTAAACAGTGTGTAAGAGCTTTTACAAAACTTAGATTATATTAATCAAAAACCATATTCTGGGAAAGAGGTTGCCAACCTTTTGGACCTCAGAGAGCACCAAACTCATAATTTTAAATTCTGCGGACCACTAATACGAATTTTGGCTGATGGTGTCTTGCTGACGTTTTCCCAGGGTCTCTGAAGAAAGCAGCAGAGACCCTGGGAAAATCCCCCAAAAAGTCTGCAGGGAAAATTCCCCATCCCATTTTCCTATTGATCGATCATTCTTTATTTGAGATCTCCAGCTCCATTTTCAGGGGGGTCAGAGAGAGAAACTTTTGGCTTTATGCAAGGAAAGCAGCAGAAGCAGCAAAAGTATTTCTCTCCTTCAAACTTTGCTAGAATGGTGCAGCTTCTTGGAGCAGGATGCCTTGCAGGGTCCCAAAGACTCATTTCTGGCAGAGTTTGGGAAAGAGAAAGAAAGACTTTTGCTGCTTTCCTTGTGTGCAGCCAAAAGCAGAAAAAGAAAGAAGCAGAAAGAAGCAGCCTGGTGATCAGGCGAGGCTCATGGGACAAGTGGGGCAAGTTCTCCCCTCTGCCCTTTCCCACTCCGCTCAGTACCTCGTGTTGTTTGCAATGCAAGCAATGCAAGCTTTGTGTTCCCATGGCTCATGTGGGCAGAGTAGCCTTTTGTTCCTATGCAGCCTGAATAAATTGCTTTGAGAGGTGCTTTGGGGATGACGTTTCTCCATGGACCACCAAAATTTTCTTGTGGACCACCAGTGGTTCCCGGCCCACTGGTTGGCGACCACTCTTCTGGGATATAGTTTAGCATTTCATAGTATAATACACACTGAGATTAATTTGAAAAAAATCCTGTTTGAGAAAATAAATGAACACACTTCTGAGAGCATACCACACTATTAGAATGTCTGTCATATCTGATTGCTTTATTTTGGACAAATTAGTTCTATATATACAAAACTTTATTCTTCCATTATTGAATTTGTATACTAATACTTCCCTTATTATATAATACTTCCCTTGTTTGTATACTAATACTTCCCTTATTTTAATCTTGCAACACCTTTCCAACATTACATTGAGTTATTTCAGCTGAGCAAAGCAGACATTTGAATTTGGATTTCCATATTAAAGCCCATGATGGTATCTTGAATTTTACAACAGTGACATCTTAATATTTATCATCCTTGCAAAGCTGAACAAGGCATCTAACTGGTTGTGTTTTAGTTCCCATTGAATGCTATAAAATAAGTCTCTGTAACTCAAACTTTAATGAAGATGATAATGACTATGCTTTGGATTTTTTAAAATTTCAGTAATTTGCATACCAAGTGAACCACATTAATTGGTTAAATAGATGGGAATGATGTTACAAAATTAAATATAATGTGTGTTGACAGTTCTGTCATTTATAGCTCTGAGTCTTTCAGAATAAATCAGAATTTGGCATCAGCAGTTTGGAAATCTGGCAGAAACACTAGAATCTCAATCATTGTTCATGTTAATTTGAGACAGTATATTACTGCCTTTCTTTCCTAAAGCAAATATTATAAAACTTTGTTGAGCAGGAAAAGTATTTTATACAATGCAGTTTTCCTGACTGATCAAATTACCATAAAATAATGTTTATAAATTGTGAATTTTAAGAATTGCCTGATTTAACAGGCAGACTAATTGTGTTTCTCATCACAACTCTGTATCTAAAGCAGCAGGTTTTGGCCCTTCAAGTGGCTAATTAATGGTATTCTGGTTCAGCTACATCTACCATAATGTTATTTTCTTGAACTACCAAAATAGATTTGAGGCTAACACCTTTATTGCCGGCTACTTTCTTGACCAATTAGCAATTTTGCATGTATCTTCTATTCAGTCCTAGAAAGTATTTCTTAATTATCACCATTATAAAAACAGATTTTAAAAAGGGATGGTGATTACATACCATCTGGAAATGTACTCAAGCTGTCAGAAAAAAAAATGTGGATGGTTAAATATACAGTATTCAAATGTCTGCAAGAAATAGCATTTGGTTATGGGGAATAATTTATTTAAGCTCATTCATTTGTCTCTTTTTAAAAAAAAACTAAAGTTCAAAGTAAGAGCAAGAGTTTACTTGGAAGAATTTTAATACAGTGCATATTAATTGTATGAACTGTATAAATTAAAGCATGACAATAAGCAGGACAGAATTAGTTCTAAACATGCTCAATAGAGCAATAGAAATTGCTTGATGTGGCTGAAAAAAAGAATCAGGTGTGTTGAGAAGGATATTCAGCAACTGATGTGTAGCTGGAAATAGATAAGCAGATAATCAATGACTCCTCTGAGTAGTTAAGGATCTGGAAAGTACTACAAAATATGATCTTATCCTGCTAGTGTTTACTGAGGTACCTTTGCTTCTGTGTTTCCTGGCAACCAGGTCTTTAGAGACCCCAACTGGGTACAAAATTGGTATTAAGCAGTCTTCCATGTCCAACAACCTGGCACAGTTTCACACTGCTTAGATTAAAAACACAATTAAGCAAATTTGCTTGTCCACTAATGTGCATTGAGTAAAAGGGGAAAGTGGATGAAAGGCCATGAGATTCTTCTTACTGCTGAATTGAGAAAATGACAACTTATAAATAATATGAATAATAGAAAAGAAATAGCTTCACACAACAAAAAATTCTCCCCAAGTGTACAATAAGAGCACATAATATACAAAATTGCTTTTTTAAACAAAGGGATGAAGCTAAAATAAAGATGCTGTGTGCAATGTTTTGCAATGAATTGAAGTAAATGAGAATTGAATACCAACCAAAAGTATCAAAGACACCTTGCAGAGAAATGTATATTTGTATTTAGAGAATGATTCCTACAGATAGAAAAATGTTATAGAAAATTCTGTAAGTTGTACATAACTCTGAATATTTAAATGGTATATTTATTGAATATGATTTGTTGACAATTCATTGTGATTTAAAAAATGAAAAATCCAAATAGTCCTTTACTACATTTTTATATCCTGCAGTGATTTATACAATCAGCTTATATTTAGAAAAAATATGTCGGATACTGTCATTTTGTTTTCAGAAACAGAAACTGTTTTTTTTTAAATGAAGCAAATTTATTAGGCTTTTCTGATTGATATTTTTCTCTAAGTTCTGCCACTATTCTGCTGCTAGGTTATGTACTGAGGCTAGCAAATAGACAGAAAAATCCTTTATCCTCTAGCAAGGAAGTATCTGTTAAAATTTGAATTTTGTCATCTAGTGTAAAAATATAATTATCAAAATGATATACTACTTTTTAAAATAGCTTGCAAACCAGAAACTCATAATTGTGTCTTATTCATAAAATATATCTAATACCTCAAAGACCTTTCCCTTAGTATTGTCTCTTTAATGTCATTAATATCAATAATTTTTAGAAAGACAAAATTTTTATTCAGCATAAAAATGTAAATATCTTGAAGTGAATATATCAGAAACTTGATGTTAATGTGACTTATGTTACTATCCTAACATAATAACTAGAACACTGACAATGTAATGGAATGAATATGCTGAAGGTAAATACTTGACTTTCACTGATAGAACTTTTCTATTACATTGCAATAGTTTCTGAGTTGGAGATTATAATTTGTCTTCACAAATCTGATAATGATTGCTTGTATAATAAATTGAAATAAAAAATAATATTAGAATGACGTTGGCTGTCATGACACATGTTCATTTACAAGTGAACATGTAAGAATATGTTGCAGGTCTTTTCCACCCTCTGAGTTATTCTGCAAATGTCACAAATTGGACCCAAGAATGGGCTTCAAAATTTTTATCAAAGGGTGCTCTGCCCAGTGGCTGGGTGGGCATGGCCATGGTGGGGGTGGCCTAGTTGCCCTTCTGCACCAAAGCAGAAGGGGCATTTTTGCCCTCCCCAGGCTCCAGAGGCTCTGTGGGAGGATAAAAACAGCCTCCCAGGCTCTGGAGTCTCTCTGGAAGCCAGAAAAAGGCCCATTTCCAGCCTTCCTGAACTTCTGTGAAACTCATTTTTCATCCTTCTGGGGCCTCCGCTCATGCCCTGCACTTACCTGCATCTAAAATGGGCTGCATGGGGATCCTGGGAGGGGGCAGGGCAGGGCTACCTAGGATTGGGATTTGGTGGGTTCTCTGAATTGCGCAGAATCTTAGCTAGGGGTTCTCCCAAATCCCGCAAACTCCCAAAAGCCCATTCCTGATTGGACTACTCAATATCATTGAATGAACAACAACAAACACTAACATTAACAGAGCTTCTGTGAAACATGGCTCAATGCATCTCTTCCTGACAGTAAGAGACAATCATGTTTACCTACCAGATCGTGAATTCTGTAGAGGAGGTGGTGTTCCTAACTTCTATAAAAAGTCCCTACATCTAAAAAACATACAAGTTACCCAGGAGCTTGCTCTTCCTGAGACTGTCTGTGAACTGTCCTTAAATATCACTTTTCGATTCTTCCTATGTTACAGAGCCCATGATTGTGACATCAAACATGTAAACAAGCTAAATTCACGACTAACATGGGCAACATCCTGCCCACACACTTTCATTTTTCTTGGTTACTTCAATCTACCTCAAATTAACTGCACCCTAAATGAATGTAAAACTGAGCCCATACATGCAACCTTATACAATGCTGTAACAAACCTGGGACTGGAACAACTCGTAACCAACAATACTAGACTAACAACTGCCTCAATTTCATCTTCTGCAATAGTTTGAATTCAATTTATGGAATACAAAACTAAAGAACCCTTTTCCAACAGTGACCACAGCATGATTGACTTTTGTCTCAACATACGTCCACACAAAAATCAACACAATGATGTGATCCCCAATTATAATTTCAAAAAAGGAAACTATGATCTTACAGACAACAATCTCTCATCCCTTGATTGGCAATTTCTATTCACTGGATGCAAAACTGTTGAAGATCATTACTATATATTTTTACTTGAAGTTGAAAGAGTCATCCAATTATATGTACCAATAACAACTCCGAAAACCAGAAAAAAAAGATTACCCATTACAATAAGGAAACTTCAATCCAAAAAGAGATCACTTTGGCGGAAAAACAAATCTGGTCATGTTGCCAACTTCAAAAGCCGATACAAAAATTTATGCCACCAGATAAAGACTGAATGCACCAATTATCACATTAAACAAGAGGAAAATCTTCTATGCATCAATTCCACCTGCACTTTTTACAATTTTGTAAACAGAAAACTAAAAGACTCAAGGTCCATCCCACCCTTAATAGTACCTAATGGTAAAGACTGCAACAACACCATGAAAGCCAACCTCTTCCACACATTCTTTGGCTCAGTATTTGTAAATAGCAATGGATCATGCTCAGTATGTCTCAGTTGAACTACAAAAGACTACAATGATCTAATACATATCGATTTTACAGAAGACAATGTTGAAAAAGCACTACGCAACCTAAAACCATCTCTATCTATTGGAGCGGACAGAATATGTGCCCACTTCTTAAAAAAGCTATCCACTGCCATAGCCGAACCTCTAAGCATAATCTTTGAAAAATCTTTCAGGGCCAGCTTCTTGCCAAAACTATGGTCACAAGCCACGGTCATCCCCATCTTCAAAAAGGGAGACCCCAGCCTAGTTGAAAATTACAGACCAATCTTTTTATGCTGCGTCACCTGTAAAGTCATGGAATCAATTATTAACCAATTGATTATCCTCCACTTACAGACAAACAACCTATTCTCCAATAAACAATTTGGTTTTTGCAAAAAACTATCCTGTAAACTGCAACTCTTACACTGTAAAAACATATGGATTACACAACTTGATTAGGGCAAAGCAATAGACGCAGTTTACATAGACTTCTGTAAAGCCTTTGATTCAGTGGAACACGACACTGTTGAGAAAGTCCTGAAATATTTCACAAGAAGAGTTCTCCACTCCTCTACTCATTGCAGAATACCTTATGCCACCAGACTTGAAATTCTAGACCAAGAAAACCTAGAACTACGCCACCTTTAGTCCGATCTAAGTATAGTATATAAAATCATACATTGCAATGTCCTACCTGTCAATGAATACTTCAGCTTCAACCATAAGAATATAAGAGCAAACAATAGATACAAATTCAAGGTTAATTGAACCAAACCTGATTGCAGGAAATACAACTTCAGCAACAGAGTGTTCAATGTCTGGAATACTCTACCTGACTCTGTGGTTTCTTCCCCAAACCCCAAAACTTTAACATTAGTGTTTCTACTATTGACCACACCCCTTTCCTAAGAGGTCTGTAGGGGGCGTGCATAAGTGCACCAATGTGCCTACTGTCCCTGTCTTATTGTTTCTTTTATTTTTGTTATATGTATACATGTATTCATAACTATGTTTTTACTTTTACCTATTAACTTAAAAGCAATGAACAAACCAAATAAAATAAATAAAAATATAGAATTATCACATGGAAAACAACATTGCATTTAGATGTTATGTGATTTCTTTAGCTTTGACTTTGCATATGTATACATCCATGTTTAATGTGTTGTGTGAATCCAACCAGGCATACTTAGTCTCCTTCCCAAAATAATGCAGCCAACCTAGGCCATGCAATTTTCTCACATATCACTATATTCTTATCTTCAACAAATTCATCCCTTCAATAATTTCAGCTTCAACTTTTCTACAGAACATATGCTTTCCTGATGTCACTCAAAAAAACCCATAAATATTATTACATAGTTCAAGTTTCCAGCTTCCACCCAGAGTACACCGTCTAATCTATCTCCTATAACTAGGTTTTAACCTAAACCAGATTTATTTAGACCTTCTACACAGAAATACAGGTGAAACTCAAAAAATTAGAATATCGTGCAAAAGTTCATTTATTTCAGTAATGCAACTTAAAAGGTGAAACTAACATATGAAACAGACTCATTACATGCAAAGCAAGATAGTTCAAGCTGTAATTTGTCATAATTGAGATCATTATGAAATCATCTCAATGCTCATGAAAACACCAAATCCACAATCTCAGAAAATTAGAATATTACATGCAATCAATAAAACAAGGATTGTACATAGAACAATATCAGACCTCTGAAAAGTATAAGCATGCATATGTACTCAGTACTTGGTTTGGGCCCCTTTTGCATCAATTACTGCCTCAATGTGGTGTGGCATGGAAGCTATCAGCCTGTGGCACTGCTGAGGTGTTATGGAAGACCAGGATGCTTCAATAGCAGCCTTCAGCTCTTCTGCATTGTTTGGTCTCATGTCTCTCATACTTCTGTTGGTAATGCCTCATAGATTCTCTATAGGGTTCAGGTCAGTGCTGGCAGTGTGGGCAGGTGCCAAGTCCTGATGGAAAATGAAGTTAGCATTCCCATAAAGCTTGTCTGCGGAAGGAAGCATGAAGTGCTCCAAAATCTCCTGGTAGAAGGCTGAGTTGACCCTGGACTTAATGCAGCACAGTGGACCAACACCAGCAGATGACGTGGATCCCCAAATCAACACAGACTGTGGAAACTTCACACTGGACTTCAAGCATCTTGCAGTGTGTGCCTCTCCATTCTTCCTCCAGACTCTGGGTCCTTGGTTTCCAAATGAGATGCAAAAATTGCTCTCATCAGAAAAGAGGACTTTGGACCTCTGAGCAACAGACCAGTTCTGTTTTTCTTTAGCCCAGGTAAGACGCTTCTGACGTTGTTTGTTGTTTAGGAGCGGCTTGACAAGAGGCATATTGAAGCCCATGTTCAGGATCAGTCTGTGTGTGGTGGCTCTTGATGCACTGACTCCAGCCTCAGTCCACTCCTTGTGAAAGTCCCTTTTGAATGGCCTTTTCCTGACAATCCTCTCCAGGATGTGGTAATCCCTGCTGCTTTTGCACCTTTTTCTTCCACACTTTTCCCTTCCACATAACTTTCTATTAATGTGCTTTGATACAGCACTTTGGGAACATCCAATTACCTTTTGAGGCTTTCCCGCCTTATGGAGGTTTTCAATGATGGTTTTCTGCACAACTGTCAGGTCAGCAGTCTTTCCCATGATTGTGATTCCTACTGAACCAGACTGAGATACCATTTAAAGGCTCAGGAACCCTTTGCAGGTGTTATTGCTTAATTAGCTGATTTGAGCCTAGAATATTGAAACTTTTCACAATATTCTAATTTTCTGAGATCGTGGATTTGGGGTTTTCATGAGCTGTAATCCATAATCGTCTCAATTATAACACATCACAGCTTGAACTATCTTGCTTTGCATGTCCTGAGTCTATCTCATATATTAGTTTCACCTCTTAAAGGCCCTGTCACACTGCCCAATGGATGCAAAACGGACACAACGGACGAGCAAAATGTTCCATCCGTTGTTATCCGCTCTCAAAAGGGGCAAAAATTTGCATAACCAGAGCAGATAACACGGACGGGGGGAGGACTCAGGGCGGATGGAAAGCGGATGTGGAATGGAAGCCCAGTGGATGGAAGTGGATGAGAGCAGATGGCACATCCTCTAGGCTTCTGGGGGGGCTCAGCAAAGCGGACGCAGAATGGATACAGCGGATGCAGACCGGATGCCGAGCGGATGAAGCAGATGCACAGTGGATGCACAGCGGATGAAGTGGATGCAGAGCGGAAGCCAATGGATGTTGAGCGTTAATTGCGCATGCATTGCATAAGCCACATGGATATAAAGGGAAGCAGCTCGCACGTGGCCAGCATTTGGAGGAAACACCTGCTGCCGGATACATAGAGTCCTTGCCTGCCCTGCCTTGCTGCCAGCCTGCCTTCAAGCCTCCTGGCCAGCCTCCCTGCCAACCTTGCTCTCTGCCTGCCTGCCAGCCTGGCTGCCAGCCTGCCTGCCAGCCTGGCTGCCTGCCTGCCTTCCAGCCTCCCTGCCAGCCAGTCTGCCAGCCAGCCTTGGTGCCTGCCTGCCTGCCTTCCTGCCAGGCTTCATGCCAGCCTTCCTGCCAGGCTTCCTGCCAGGCTTTCTGCCAGCCTTGGTGCCTGCCAGCCTCCCTGCCAGCCTCCCTGCCAGCCAGGACCCCACAACCATGGGGAAGAAGTGAAAGCCTCAGCAACCTGCCACCATCCCTGCCAAGAGGGACAGGGCCACCCTCCCGCCCCCTGTCCCTGCTGGGGTTTCTGCTGCTTGGGCTTGCTCTTCTGGTGCTGGAGCTTCTAGTGAAACTGCTCCTGGAAGTGGTGCTTCTGCTGATGCGTACTCTGCTGAAGCTGCTGCTGGTCCTGCTGGTCCTGCTGGTCCTGCTCGTCCTGCTCGTGCTCCTGGACTTGCTCGTACTGCTCGTACTGCTCGTACTGCTCGTGCTCCTGGTCTTGCTCGTCCTGCTCATCCTGCTCGTGCTCCTGGTCCTGCTTGGGCTCCTGGTCTTACTGGCACTGCTGGTGCTTACTCTGCTGCTGCTGATCCTGGTCCTGCTGGTGCTGCTGGTGCTGCTTCTGCTGATGATGATCCTGCTGCTGCTGCTGCTGATGATGATGATGATGATGATCCTGCTGCTGCTGCTGCTGCTGAGGATGATGATTATGATCCTGCTGGTGATGATGATGATGATGATGATGATGATGATGATGATGATCCTGCTGCTGCTGCTTCTGCTGGTGTGGAGAAGCAGCCCCTACCACCTGGGAGCCCCTCTGATGAGGGCCCATCTGGTCCTGCCAAAGGGAGGAAGAGCATATGCGGGGACGGGAGAGGAGGCAATACTTCATTGAGGAGGAACACGAGGATGAGGTGCTGGAGTGGCTGAAAGAGAATGACTATCTGTGGTGGAAGGGACACCGGCTGTACAGGGACACCAAAAGGAAGCAGGCTGCTTGGAGAGAGAGGGCAGAGAGTATGGGTTACACTTCGGAGGTGCTCCTCGGCTGGTGGAAACATATGCACACCTGGTACGGGAAGCTGCACCTGAAGAAATCTGGCCAGGCCACGGTTAAGCTGACGGACAGAGAGACCTACGTCATTGCCAGGTGCAGCTTCCTTGAGGGTGAGATCCACCACCGAGGAGCACCAGGAGCCCCTCTGTTCACTCTCTCTCTCCGGCAGCCTGCTGAGAGCCAGTCCTCTTCCGGCCGAGAGTCAGTCCCTGTCTCCAAGCAGGTTTCTGTGTATCGTGCCATGGCGGAGAACCCACAGACAGGTGGTGTAACTGTGGTGGAGCGCGTGGAGGAATCCCTGGTGCGGTGGGAGAAAGGTGACATTGAGTCCACCACAGACGTACCAGCATCCCCCCCCAGCTCCGCCTCCACAGAAAGGCAGAAAGCCAGACAGCAGGAGGGGCAGAGCCACACTGTCCTGCTGGAGATCAGGGACACCATCTGCACCAGCATAGATCTCCTCTCTCAGCTGGTCAACACCGACTCCTCATCCTCCAACTGCAAGCCCTTCCTCACCTATGTCAACCAGACCCTCAGGAACATAGAGGAAGCCCAGTACCAGGTTGTGAAGGACCAGATCACCGAGCTGCCTCACAACCCTCCAGATCCAGAGGAACCTGCTCCCACCAAGTCCAGGTCTGCTCCTCCACCCCAGGTGATGTCCCTCCCATTCCAAGGCTTCCCACAGCCCCTCACCTACCAGGGCTACGGCTACCAGGAGGTCCAGCAGCACAGGCAGAAGCCCTTCCCAGTCCAGGCACAGAGTCATCGGGCGACACCGTTGCCACCAGTTCCACTGATTCCACCAATGCCACCCACGCCAATGATGCCACCGACGACAGCGATGCCACCAACGCAAGTCCTCACCCAGCTGCAGACCAGAAAGCCCCACTACGCTACTCCTTCCTCCACCCCACAGCCAAGCCCGGCCTCAGTACATCTCTCATTAGTACTGGGGCTGACACCCTATGGCATGGAGGAAGGACCTCTCAGCATCACGGGTCTGAGCCAGCTATCCGAGAGCTTTCTCAAGACACCGTCACCTGTTGTCCTCTCGGGGCCAGGCACCCCAGTGGGGCTTCAGACCAGCACTGCAGCAGCAACCACCTCCACAGCACCTGGACCCTTCACCCCTGAGACTGGGCACACCTCCAAGTGACCATGAAGACTGCCAGAGACTGGGTGTGGACTTTATTTGAACACTTGACTTGGGTCTTTTTCCTTTTACAGCTTGTTGTTCAATAAAGTTTATCTTTGATTCACACACTTGCTTCATTTCTTTTTTTAAAAAAGTCTTGGTGGAAACTTTTAGAATTAGTTTAAGCCTTTGCATGCTTTTGGGATGGGTTAAGATAGCAGTGGGATGGGCAGGGATACCTTTGGGATGGGTAATAGCTGTGGGATAGATAAACCTCCAGTGCAAGCATAGTGGGACTGTATGGTCCACCCTCCCAGGTGCCATACCTATGGCCCTTTTTTATCAATAACAATGTAATCAATCATCCACACATGTCAACACAAACACAACTCTTTATTAAATGCCCTGTTCATTGTAGGCCCACCCAACATACATGGCCCAATCTCATCCGTGTGATGAGACAGGCTGAAGGAAGCACCCATTAAGCATCTATCATCCTGTCTTGCCACTCCACTGCTTCAGCTGGGGAGTTGCACCAGTGTTTCAGGAGGTTGCGCTGCTTCTTCCCTTCACGTGAGGCTCTGTTGGGGCCTTGCACATCCTCAGTGTCAATCAGGTTTTGCCCTTGACTCCATTCCCCAGGCTCCATGTCCCCATTGCCTTGCTGGAGGTCCACGAGCCTGTTCTGCAAGACTGGGTAGTGGGTGCGCATGAGATTGTGCAGGATGCAACAAGCTTCCACGATCCTCCTGATGGTCTCTGGGCGATGCTGCATGGTGGTGAGAAATACCTGGAACCTGTTGGCCAGGATGCCAAAGGCGTTCTCCACCACCTGTCTTGCCCTGGACAGCCTGTAGTTGAAGATCCTCTCTTCATGGGTGAGGAGTCTGGAGGTGTAGGGCTTCATGAGGTAGGTTCTGAGGGAGAAGGCATCATCCCCCACGATGAGGTAGGGCACATCTTGCATGTCGTTGGGCAGGGGGTCTGGATCTGGGAAGCCCATGATGACGTTGCATTCCAGCCCCTCCTTGAGGTCACTGGTGTTGTATACCTGGGCATCTGAACATGACCTGTTGTCTGAAGCATCGATGTACATGAGCTTGTAGTCAGCATCGACCATGGCAAAGAGGATGATGCTGAAGAAGCCCTTGTAGTTGAAATAAGTGGATCCCAACTTGGGTGGTGCTTAGCAGGCCACGTGCTTGCCATCTATTGCTCCAACGGTGTGTGGGAAGTTCCACCTCTGATACCACTGCTCTGCAACTTTCGTCCATCCTTCTTCAGTGGAGGGGCACTGGAGGAGCTCCTCCAGGTATTCTTCGATGATGGCCTGCACCACTTCTCTGACCACAATGCTGATGGTGTTGTGTGGCACCCTCCATCCGTACTGCATGCTCCTGTAGGTGATCCCTGAGGCCAGGTGGCGCAGAGTGAGTGCCACCTTGAGCCCAGGTTCCAGGCTGTGCCGGAAGTTGGTGTTTGCCTTGGTCAACCTGGGTGTCAGCACAACTTCATCAAACATGGCTGGAGGCATCCTCATGAAGTTCTGGAATGCCCGAGTGTCTTCGTTCCTGAGCTCCACCATCAGCTTGTTGTACAGTCTGTACTCTGCTCTTCTGGTGATCCATCTTCGGACCCAGACGCTTCTTGGCCGCCTCTTTTTCTTCCCGTAGTAGAGTTCACAGAGCCTGTAGATGGCTTCGCACTGTTGCAGAAGGATCGTGGCTGCCAAAAGGACTGTGTTATGATCCACGGTGGACATGAATGGATGCTGTGGAAGGACAAGAGTCAGATGAAGGCTGCAGAGGTCTGCACAGCTAGGCTGCTGGTCTGAAAGTGAGATGCAGGTGAGTTGCTCCCCCTTTTTATGGGCAGTATAGGTATCCCTTTGCATCCTCTAGGCATCCTCTAGGCATCCTCTAAACATCCTTAATATCTGAGATAGGTCCCCTCTGCGAATGTTTTTTCCATTTTAAATGCTTTGTTTCTGTGCTGCATCCTTTCTGCATCCATTCTGCGTCCGTTCCACTTCCTCCCTGCATCCGAGCAGATGCGAGTTGCACAGATGTGCAGCGGATGCCTAGCGGATATAGCGGATGGGTAACAGATGCAGAACGGATGCGCAGCGGATGCGTAGCGGATGCAGAACAGACGAATTGGAATCATTTTCCGCGCAAAAGTTTTGAGCAGCTCAAAACTTTCTGAGCGGATGAAATGTCAATAAACGGATGCTGGACGGATAGAGAGGAAGCATAATGGAGGCAGTGAGTACATCGCGTTAACCAAAGGATGGTCAGCTTTTTTGTGCATTTTACATCCTCTTTGCATCCGTTGGTGCAGTGTGACAGGGGCTTAAGTTGCATCATAAATGAACTTTTGCATGATATTCTAATTTTTCGAGTTTCACCTGTACTCAACTTAATCAGCAGGTTAAACTCCCACAAGATGTCAATGGAAAAATTAAGTGAGCCATATCAGAAGGACACACCACAAAAACAAGAGAATACCTCTATCACAGCTTAATCTACCGAAACATTTATAACCAGCTACAATCCATGCTATATAATTACACTGCATTCTCTGAGGTTTTGGCTAGAAGGCCAACATAGACAACCTTCAAATCTGAGTTTCACAAGCAACAATAAACAGGCCAATAAATATAATATGATGAATAAATCTATAATCTAATAATGAGACCATGCAAGAAATTCAGACAGCCTCTATTGTAATATATGCCATTATCTGCCAGAAAGACCTTGTTGGATTTTATGTTGGACAAGAAGGACAAACATCACACAAAATAATTAATTGACACATCTGATAGCAGGATTCAAAATAAGAGCAAAGTAACACCAACGAATTTAAACTTGCATGTATATTCTATAGCATGTTTTAAAGTGGCTATTTTGGAGGACTTGTGAAGTCAAAAATGTTCAGGCAATCTCAAGAAATTTTAATAAATGCAAAAGATTTTAATACAAGATTATTAATTGATAAAACACTTTTAAACTGTCTCATATGTAACCTGTATCTGCATAACCAACTACCCTATTTTCCCATTTTAATCCATGAACTTGCCTCAGTTCACATCTTTTATCAGCCTAGCCATTTTATGCATCCAATAAAGTGAATTTGTCTTCACAAAAGTTATGCATTTTAATAAAAAATAGTTTATTGAAAAAGGTGTTACCAGAATTATGTTTGGGTTGTTTTTTCTATGACTGACTGACACAGCTCCTTCAATGAAATAAAGTCAAGAGAGATTTTTTTTTTTTTAAATCTTCTGTGGCTTTCTCAGCAGCTTGATTTCCGACTTCGATGATGCGTAATATCCTTTGAAATAGATCTAAAAAAGGGAATGAAGTTTTTCTATTGTAGGGTATACAGGCATACCTCGCTGAAAGAAAAAAAATTGCAATTGCTTGTTAATTTGTACAGCAAAGAATCTGTAGAATTAAACTATTTTATTTCAGCAGCATTCTCAAGTGAAAATGTTACTTAAAAAATGTATTTTCAAATAATATGTCTTGATGAAATATCTGAAAGAAAATTCATGAATTCTGCTTAATGAATATATACATTTATTTTATTCAAACATAAAGTGGAAGAAAAGTTTTAAATTATAATATTCATAATGGAAAATAAAGTAAAGGTGTAAAGTTCCCCTCCCATTATTCTGTTTTTCCTTTAAAAAAATTGAGGATTTCTGTATCTAAGGCAATTTTATTTCTTCATCTTTTTTTTTTAAAGAACATATATATGGAGACTGGGGGAAAAACAATAAAGGAGAAAAAAATAAAGGAATCTCACTAAATTCTGACATATCGGACAGATGGCTTGTAAAATATAAGCTTGTAAAACATAAGATTGCTCATTTGGGAAAAAAAATAGAGATCTATACTAGGAAATACAAATGTTGTCATAAAAAAGTGGGAGTTACTTTAAAATTTGAAGAACTTATTTCAAAATCTTATTTATTTATATGGCCTCTCATCTCATATGTGATTCTTATTTTATTTTTCAATAAAATAACATATTTTTGTGTGTGTCTTTGTGCATCATTTAACCTACTTACTTCCCTTCCCTCTTAATTCTTTTTTGCTGCTTCAGCCTTAATGGAACAAAGAACAGCAAAGCTACTGGGAGGATGTGATATTATTGCAGAAAGATACATGTTGTCTAGTATGGTCAGGAGTGATTGTCAAAATTCTTCTTTCTTCCCACTCCTATTCTGGCAACTTTAATGTATGTAGTAAAGATGTGTGATAGCTAGTGAAAAATGAAAAGTGTTCGCTGGAAGGAATACAAATACAAAAAGAAATGCGATAACTAGACTACAAATGCTACTTTTAACCATTACTGTTAAATAGGGTATAATTGTCTTTAATTAATCTTTTAATCAAAAAATCCCCACCCAGCTTCACAGTCTATAGTAGAATATGAAATAAATTGAAGAATAATCAGAGTTCAATCTTAAATAAATCGGCCCTAGTAATATATTATGTAAGTGTGATATTTCTCTCTGTACTCGTTGCCATTTATATCACATAGTTAGATGAACTGGCATTATTTGTATTTGTGCAGATATGATGGAACTACTTAGAGTTAATCTACCAAGCATCGTTGAACAGGTTCAAATGGTCATTCTTTCTACAATATATTTATAGCATACTGACATGGTTTAATCAGCTATAATTAATATAATAATGTGCTTAAGTAACTTCCACTAACCACAGTTAGTCTACCACTGACCACAATTAGTCAGCCTAATTAGTCAGTCCTCCTTTTTAGTCTATAGTTGGCTGACACTTGAGATTGATGGTGGAATTTTCAAGCAGTGCAAAGAAATGCATGTGGGTCATAAGGTAGGAGGCCACAACAACCTTGTTCCCACTGTAGGAAGGCTAGTACTTTAAAAATAAGTTTCTGTGGATATGTAGAAAGAAAAATCACAAGATGAACAGCATAAAAACTTGCAGGATTAATTCTCTTTTGCTGCTTTTATTGCACTGAATGCTATTTCCATGATGATTTATAAGTTAGATCCAAGCAATATATTGTAAATGCATGCTTTTTTACTTTTTAACTAAGAATAACCAAACTTTACCAAAAATTCTAATATCAATAATGCAAGTGACATATTTCTGAATCTGAAACATACTAAAGCAAACC
Organism: Laticauda colubrina; assembly: GCA_015471245.1. NCBI lineage: Eukaryota > Metazoa > Chordata > Lepidosauria > Squamata > Elapidae > Laticauda > Laticauda colubrina. Next base: position 49,841,921 of record BLBF01000006.1, on the reverse strand, counting down.
ACATGGACCTTCTTACACATGTCATTAAATAAGAACTCAATACTTTATATGGATCACTGGATTACTGTTTCTATGAAATGCAAAAAAATCACTACTACTTCCCTGGGAGGAGAGGATGAGTATTGTATAGGCGTATATTCCATTCATTAATTTCAAGAAATCAAAGCCTGAAAAATTTATGCCATTAATCTTCATGAATGCAAACTAGCCAACACCATGGAAGTGGGTGCCAGTCAAATTTGTTGATCATGATTTGTTACCGTATTATATCTAGTCTGTGCTCTGGATGAGTGTCCTAACAATGCTTAATGCTAGCCTATAATACATTATATTTTGAAAATTCATTTTAATATAAGTTTCTACCCAATGCAGTAAAATTACTATTATTTTTTTTAAAAAAAACCAAATATCTAAGACAAAGAAGGGATGACTATGGAAGGGACTTTCCTATTGATTTTAGCCATGGTGGATTTCATTTGGCACCTATTCTTTTGTGTTTCAAAGTTTATATGAATTGTCCAGGTTTTTATGTTCCAGCAAAAGCATTTTTATTCTCTTTTCCCCTAGCATTATTTTAATGATAGTTTTTTTTTAATTTGATTCTAATATACTTAGTAAATTTTAATGTTGCTGATTTGACAGTTTTATATAAAATATTTTTGGAATTAATTGATGAAAATATGGTATATATCTGAATATGGATATGAATGTTTAAAACAGCTTAACAAAAGTAAATTTCACAAAACCTTATACCTAACACAAGTACTATTGAACTTTGGAAATAAAGTATAAGTAGCATCTGTTCATTAAACAGCCATCAATTTTCTCCTTGTCATTAATTCATTCAATAGAATTTTTCATAGCGATCTTAAGTAAAATATTGACCTCGAATTACTAACTTACTTCACTGACCTCTTAAAATGTTGATCAACCATTGAATTATTAATTCAATTAATAATTAATTAATTGAATGGATTAATCCATTGAAGCCTTTTGATTGATAAAAAAAACTGACTAAGGAAACCAGGAAGAAATTAAACAAAGTACCATTCATACTGCTATAAAGCATCTTGATAATTGACTTTAGCTCTTGAAAGTCCTTAACACTGATCTTTATGGAAACAAATCTTGGTACGCTTGAGACTAGAATTGCTTTTCCATCATATTGAAAAGTAGGGATACTCTCAAGTCAAGCTTAAATCTTTGACTATATGCAAATCCACACACACACATACACACACACACACATACACACACACACACACACACTATACATAACGCAGTTTCTCCCTGAAATATATTGAAAATAATAAAAGAAAAAAAAACCTTGAAAACATTTGATTTTCCATCAGGTCAAACCTATTATATTTGACCAAAATTTGCATGATCCATTACATATTTTTTCAATTTATCAATACAACAATGATAAATTATTATGCACAGTTTCTTTGAATAGATAGTTCATGCAGCCAACAAATTTAATAAGAAATGAAATGTAGTAATTGAGAATGTGTCATCAGGTAAATTTATTTACCAGCATATAATATACTATGCTATTTCATAAGATATATATTTTCCTCAAATGAGATTGAGGGGAAAGCTTGGTAAATTCATTACTAACATTTAACATAGATAGGGATTGCAAATAAGTATTTCCAAGAATTTTTAGTAATTTGAAGAACTAATTAGCCATATGGTAATACATTTTATCTGATCATTTAGGAAACTGCCCTGATAAAAGCCTGGTCAAGTAATGCTGTTATTTATCAAGACGAGACAGCATTTTCTTGGAACCCATATCTTTTTTTAAGAGAAAGGTTAATAAATAAATTGCAAAGATGTGCAACATTCTCACAGCCCTGGAATATTTTTAGTTAGGGCAGTAATGTCACAAAAGTGGCTTGAACAATATTTTTGAATTTTTGTACTAATTCTGACTTGCCTGCCTTCCTGCCTCTTGGCCTTTTGTATGTGCTATTCAAATACATAACATGTTTTATTTCTTTTTATTTTCTCTCAGAGATTGGTGGGAATTCATAGATTTTCAACCATGTTTCAATGAAGCAATCCATATATCAGCTAAACTTACTCTTTCTGAAATTACTAGGAATATGCTACTGTATACAGTTATATTTCAAATAACTTTTGTATGAAATATTCTTTTCTATATATTTTATTTTAACAAAACAGAAAGCATCTTTTGTCACTTTCGAAGTCTGCTAATGCTGTCTTGTTACATTGGACATGTTTTTTTATTCTTCATTATAAAATCTGTGTGTTTTTTCTTACCTTTTGGTTTCAAATCTTTAACAAATCACTGAACTTGTTACAATTGTATGACCAAATTTTCTCAAAAATATTTCATGGAAAAAACTGATCAAAGCTTTTGAAGGGTTAAAGAATGAAATCTTTCAATCAACCTACTTTATGGAATCTCTCTTTATAATGTAATATAATATATAATATTGACTTCAACTCCTACAATGATGGATGATTTTGTCCCCCCCCCCCTGCACAATTTTATGTCATCTGCTGAGCACAATTTCTATTTTTTTATTCAAAAACATCTAGTAAAGGACTTTTTTGTGTAGTTTGTTTTGGATAACACATTTTTCCCATTGTGAATGGCCCTCAGTTTGCATTCTATAGAAACCATTTTTCTATAATTGAATCAGCAGTTTCTTATCTAATTCTTATCCAACAATCTTCAACCACATCTGCTGCACAGAGAACTGATTAGTATTTGTTTCCCCCCCAGTTTCATTAATTAACAAACAAGCAATTGTACTGTATTATCTTAATAAAACCAAAGTTAAATAACAATTCTGTTGTATGAGCTGATTTGTATAAGCATTACAAGAAGCCAAGAAGAATCACAAGAAGTTTTGGAGTTCTAGTTCCCCAATAATCATCATGTAATAATGCTGATTTTAAATTTTTTCCTTATCACTTTATTCATATTGCAATATCTTCTCCCACCCACTGAAATATTGTTCACAAACTCAATATTTTTATTTATTTTATTGAATATTAATATTCTTAAATGTAGACCCATATATCTTCCAAGGGAGTTCAGCGTGGTTTTGATTACTTCAGTCTATATCCCACCTGATGCTAATACTACCGTAGCTTTGGGATTCTTGTACAACATTGTTAGTAATCAGCAGAATAAGCAGCTGATGCTGTGCATATAAATAGCACAGCATATAGCAGGGGACTTTAATCAGGCTGATTTAAAAGCAGTGCTCCATAAATTCTTTCAGCATGTTTTGTGTGCTACTAGAGGAGCAAACATATTGGACAAAGTATATACTTACATAGCTGTAGGGTTATACAATTACCATATTTGGGACAATCAGACCATATCTCACTGCTTTTAGCACCAACATACAACCCTCTTAGGAAACAGGCTCTGCCTATAATAAAGATGGTGAAATCTTGGCCAGAAGATGCTTCCCAAAAACTTCAGGATTGTTTTGAAAATACAAACCAGGACATCTTTTACCCAGCACCCTGACTTAGAAGAACACACTGCAGCTGTTCTATGCTAAATCAAACACTGCACAGATACTGTCACTGTGGATAAATATATTAGGATCTATCCCAGTCAGAGGTCCTGGATGACTAAGGAAGTCCAGCACCTCTTGAGTGACAGGACCAAGGCCTTCAGGTCCGGTGATGGGACATACATTGGTAATAGAGCTAGTCTGAAGAAAGATATTCAGAAGGAAAAGATTGAATATAAGAAAAAGATTGAGGATTATTTTTATAATAATAGTATGAGGCAGGTGTGGCAAGGGATTCAACAAATTATCAACCATCAACTGACCAATGTTGTTAGGGACAACATTGTTTACCCTAACTGGTTTAGGTGAAATAATAACTATGAATC
>BLBF01000006.1:49756699-49810357 GCA_015471245.1 Laticauda colubrina | reverse complement strand
TTTATGCTGCGTCACCTGTAAAGTCATGGAATCAATTATTAACCAATTGATTATCCTCCACTTAGAGACAAACAACCTATTCTCCAATAAACAATTTGGTTTTCGCAAAAAACTATCTTGTAAACTGCAACTCTACACTGCAAAAACATATGGACTACACAACTCAATCAGGGCAAAGCAACAGAAGCAATCTACATAGACTTCTGTAAAGCCTTTGATTCAGTGGAACATGACAAGCTACTCCTAAAACTAAAATCTTATGGTATCTCTGGACAACTGCATAACTGGATAGTAGCATTCCTGTCAAACAGACAACAAATAGTCAAAATTGGGAGTGTCCTTTCAAATTCTGTACCCTGTCAATCGTGGTGTCCCCTAAGGCAGTATTCTAGGACCAACTCTCTTCATACTCTACACAAATGACCTCTGTGATCATATTAAGAGCAACTGTATTCTTTTCGCTGATGATGTAAAGCTGTTCAATACCACAGACAATACTGCTATCCTTCAAAAAGATCTTGACTGTGTATCAGAATAGTCAAACAAATGGCAACTTCAAATCTCAACAAATAAATGCTCTGTCTTACATCTTGAAAAAAAAATCAGAAAATAAAATACAAGCTGAATAGTCAAGACCTTGTTGATAATCCAAACTCTGCCAAGGATCTTGGAGTACTCATCTCAAATGACCTAAGTGCTAGAGCCCACTGTAACCACATAGCCAAAAAGGCACAAAGAGTTGTTAACTTAATCCTTCGTAGTTTTTCTCTGGTAATATCACACTACTAACTAGAGCATACAAAACATTTGATAGACCAATACTCGAATGCAACTCATCAGTGTGGAATCCACATTACGTATCTGATATTAGCACAATTGAGAAAGTCCAGAAATATTTCACAAGAAGAGTTCTCCACTCTTCTACTCATTGTAGAATCCTTATGCCACCAGACTTGAAATTCTAGACTAAGAAAACCTTTAATTACGCCATCTTCGGCCTGATATAAAGGCAAGGTCACACTGGCTGATGGATGCAAAACGTATGTAAAAAGGACACCGCGGACAAGCAAATTTTCCATTCATTGTTATCCACTCTCAAAAGGGCCAAAAATTTGCGTAAACAGAACAGAAAAGTACAGAAAGGAATGGATGGGGAGAGGACGTAGCGAGGATGTTAAGTGGATGTTCAACGGAAGCCTAGCGGATGGAAGCGGATGGCATGTCTGCAGGGCTTCCGGGGGAGAACAGCAAAGCGGACACCTAGTGGATGGAACAGATGCATAGTGGATGCGCAGCAGATGATGCGGTTGCATCATGGACGCCTGGCGGATGCCTAGGGGATGCCTGGCGGATGCAAAGCATTCACTGCGCATGCGGGGAGGATGCATTGCGTAAGCTCCGCGGATATAAAAGGAGGCAGCTCGCAAGCAGGTCACCATTCAGAGGAAAGACCTGCTGCCAGAGACATCTTCATCAGAGACCATGGGGAAGAAGAGGAAGCCTGTGCCTAATCCTGCCAGCCCTGGCAAGAAGGATAGAACCAACATCCCATCCCCTGGCTCTGACTCTGCTGCTGCTGGTGCTTCTGCTGTTGCTTCTGCTGCTGGTGGTGGTGCTGCTGGTGCTTCTCCTGCTGATGCTGGTGCTGGTGCTTCTTTTGCTGGTGCTTCAGTTGCTGGTGCTTCTGTTGCTGGTGCTGCTGCTACTGCTGCTGGTGCTGCTGGTGTGATGGATCAGCCCCAAGGCCCTCAAAGCCCTGCTGATGAGGGCCCAGAAGTCCCTGCCAGAAGGAGGAAGAGGGAATCGAAGGAGAAGGAGAAGGGGGAGAGAAAACAGTACTCCATTGCAGAGGACCATGAGGAGGAGGTGCTCGAATGGCTGAGGGAGAACGAGTACCTGTGGAGGAAGGGCCACAGGCTATATCGAGACACCAAGCAGAAGTAGGCGGCTTGGAGAGAGAAGGCGGAGAGCCTGGGCTACACTTCTGATGTCCTCCTGGGGTGGTGGAAACATATACACGGCTGGTATGGCAAGCTGCACCTGAAGAGATCCGGCCAGGCCGCTGTCAAGCTGACGGAGCGGGACATGTATGTCATGGCCAGGTGCAGCTTCCTGCAGGGTGAGATCCACCACAGAGGAACAGCCCCTCTGTCAACCCTCTCCCTCAGACAGCCCACAGAGAGGCACTCCTCTTCCAGCCAGGAAACAGCCAGTGTGTCCAGGCAGGTGTCTGTGGAGTGCCCCATGACAGAGACCCCCTTGAGAGCTGAACACCCCATGCCGGAGGACGTGGAGGATCCCCTGATGCAGAGGGAGCAAGAGGAGGCCATAGCCACCAGAGAACAACCCACACCCACACCCAGCTCCACCTCCACGGAAAGCAGGCAGAGAGGCAGACCAGAAGGACAGAACCACATTGTCCTCTTGGAGATCAGGGACACAATCAAGAACAGCACAGATCTCCTCTCTCAGCTGGTACACTTCAAGATTCCATCCTCAAACCGCAAGCCCTTCCTCATCTACGTGACCCAGACCCTCATGGACATGTCCGAGCCTCAGTACCAGGTGATGAAGGAGAGGATTACTGGGCTTCTGCACCACCCTCCAGGCCCAGCTGAATCTGCTCCAACCCACTCCAGGTCTGCTCCTCCACCCCAGGCAATGTCACAGCCCTTCCAAGGCTTTCAACAGCCCCTCTCCTACCAAGGCTATGGCTACCAGGACTTCCCTCAACAGAGGCAGCCCTTCCCAGTCCAGGCCCAGGTTCATCGCCTGCAATAGATGCCACCATTGCCACCGACGCCACCGATGCCACCGACGCCACCGACTCCCCACCTCATCCAGCTGCAGACCACACAGCCCCACTACACTCCTCCTTCCTCCACCCCACAGCCAAGCCGCTCAACAGAAAATCTGTCATTGGTCCTGTGCCTGACATCCCAGGTCCTGGATGAAGGGCCTCTCAACCTCATGGGCCTGAGACAGCTCTCTGAGAGCTTCCTGCACACACCATCTCCTGTTGTCCTCTCGGGGCCAGGCACCCCAATGGCGCTTCAGACCAGCACTCGAGCCACTGCCACCTCCACAGTCCCTGGACCCTTTACACCTGAGACCATGGGCATGCCTCAGAGTGACTGAGAACAGTGCCAGAGACTGAGTTGTTACCTGTTGACTTTATCTTTGCTTGAGACACTTTACTTGGGTCATTTTGCTTTTACAGTTTGTTATTAATAAAGGTTATCTTTGCTTCACACACTTGGTTCATTTCTTTTACTTAATAAAGTCTTGCTGGAAACTTTTAGAAAATGGTTAGCCTTTGCATGCTTGTGGGATGGGCAAGGATAGCTGTGGGATGGATAATAGCTGTGGGATGGGCAAGGATTGCTGTGAGATTGATAAACCTCCAGTGCAAGCATAGTAGTCCACTCTCCCAGCTGCCACACGTGTGGCCCTTTTTTATCAACAACAATTTATTCATTGATCAACACATTTCAACATAAACACAACTCTTTATTAAATGCTCTGTTCATTGTACGGCCACTCAACATACATGGCACAATCTCATCAGTGTTATACGACAGGCTCAAGGAAGCATCCATTAAGCATCTACCATCCTGTCTTGCCACTCCACTGCTCCAGCTGGGAAATTGCACCAGTGTTTCAGGAGGTTGTACTGCTTCTTCCCTTCACATGAAGCTCTGTTGGGACCTTGCACATCCACAGTGTCTATTAGGTTTTGTCCTTGCCTCCATTCACCAGGCTCCATGTCCCCATTGCCTTGTTGATGGTCCAGAAGCCTGTTCTGCAACACTGGGTAGCGGGTGCGCATGAGATTGTGCATGATGCAGCAAGCTTCCACGATGCTCCTCATGGTCTGTGGGTGATGCTGCATGGTGGTAAGAAATACCTGGAACCTGTTGGCCAGGATGCCAAAGGCGTTCTCCACCACCCGTCTTGCCCTGGACAGCCTGTAGTTGAAGATCCTCCCTTCACGGGTGAGGAGTCTGGAAGTGTAGGGCTTCATGAGGTAGGTTCTGAGGGAGAAGCCATCATCCCCCATGATGAAGTAGGGCATATCTTGCGTGTCGTTGGACAGGGGGTCTGGATCTGGGAAACCCATGATGAGGTTGCATTCCAGCCCCTCCTTGAGGTCACTGGCATTGTATACCTGGGCATCAGAAGCTGACACGTTGCCTGAAGCATCAATGTAGATGAACTTGTAGTCAGCATCAACCATGGCAAAGAGGATGATGCTGAAGAAGCCCTTGTAGTCGTGATAAGTGGAACCTGAGTTGGGTGGAGGCTTTGCAGGCCACGTGCTTCCCATCTATGGTTCCAACGGTGTGGGGGAAGTTCCACCTCTGATACCACTCTTCTGCAACTTTCTTCCAGCCTTCTTCAGTGTTGGAACACTGGAGGAACTCCTCCAGGTATTCTTCTATGATGGCCTGCACCACTTCTCTGACCACAATGCTGATGGTGTTGTGTGGCACTCTCCAGGCATACTGCATGTTTCTCTACGTGGTTCCTGAGGCCAGGTGGTGCAGAGTCAGTGCCACCTTCAGCTCAGGGTCCAGGCTGGGATGGAAGTTGGTGCTCGGCTTCATCAACCTGGGTCTCAGACGCTCCACAACTTCGTCAAACATGGCTGGTGGCATCCTCATGAAGTGCTGGAATGCACGAGTGTCTTCATTCCTCAGCTCCATCATCAGCTTGTCATAGAGTCCAAACTCCACTCTTCTACTGATCCATCTTCGGACCCAGACAGCTCTTGGACGTCTCCTTCTTCTCCTTGCGTAGAAAATGTGAAACAGTCTGAAGAGGGCTTGGTTCTGGTGTTGAATGATGGCAGCTCCTAAAAGGAGTGTGCGTTTATCCATGGTGGAGATCAATGGATGATGTGGAAGAGCAAGAGCAAGGCTGAAAAGGTCTGCACCGCAGGGCTGCTGGACTGAAAGTGAGATCCATGTGATTTCCTCCTCCTTTTTAAAGAAAATATCAGTTTTCTGCTAGGTGTCCTTCCGCATCCTCTAGACATCCTGCAGACATCCTAAATATCCGAGATACATCCCATATACAAACGTTTTTTCTGTTTTAATGCTTTCTATATGAGATGCATCCACTTTCATCCTTTCTATGTCTGTGCTACTAACGCTGTGTGGATGTTCCGCGTCCGTTTTGCCTCCTCCCTCTTTCCATTTTCTGCTGGAGCGGATGCGAGTTGCGCAGATGTGCAACGGATGCCGAGCGGATACAGCGGACATTTAACGGATGACGACGGATGTAGAATGTTTGTTCCCCGTATGTGTCGCGGATGTAGAATAGATGTGGTGGAAAATTCATCCGCTCAAAAAGTTTTGTGCAGCTCGAAACTTTTTGAGCGGATGAAATATCAGTAGAGGGATGCTGGACGGATAGAATATATGAATCACACACACAGTGAGTACAGAACTGATTCATCGCGTTAACCAATGGATGGGAAATGTTTCTCTCCATTTTACATCCTCTTTGCATATGTTGGTGTAGTATGACATGGGTTTTAATAGGGTATATAAAATCATACATTGCAATGTCCTACCTGTCAATGAATACTTCAGCTTCAACCATAACAACACAAGAGTACACAATAGATACAAACTCAAGGTTAACCGCACCAAACTTGATTGCAGGAAATACGACTTCAGCAACAGAGTGGTCAATGTCTGGAATACTCTACCTGACTCTGGGGTTTCTTTCCCAAACCCCAAAATCTTTAACCTTAGACTGTCTACTATTGACCTCACCTGTTTCCTAAGAGGTCTGTAGGGGGTGTGCATAAGCGCACCAACGTGTCTACCTTCCCTGTCCTATTGTTTCTTTTATTTTTCTTATATGTACCCATTTCATGTATTCATAACTATGTATATACTTATACCCATTTTCTTGTAAGCAATTGACAAATCAAATAAATAAAAAATAAAACATTCTTTTCAATCTGATGTAATACCTTTAAAGAACAACAGCTCTGCCACATGAAGAACAAGTTAAGTGGATATATGTCACTTCGCAATTTTAGCTGTTGAATTGTTTTGAAGTGTATATCTTTTTCTTACTTAATTAGTTCTTTTGATGTATAAATCCACTGTTTGAAATGCTTAGTTTGAAAAAAATATTCTTGTACACCATCTGCAAGTTTTCATTAGCTATAATTTGAAGTCTCTTCAGAACTTTTCTGCAACGCCTGATCACTGTTGCAGGTGAGCTTTAGAAGTGTACTTGAAGAAAATGTGCTATTCATTCATTCATTCGTTCATTCATTCATTCATTTTATATGACTGTCCATCTCAACCAAGTGGACAGCTTAAAATTCTAAAAACAAAAAAAACCCCAAAAACATTTAAAAACAATAAAAACAATTCAAAAATTAACATATACAGCCACAGGATAATTAACTAATTAACACTATAGCCAAGAAATGAGGCCCTTAATATATTCAGCACCCAAGGCTTGGATACACAATTAAGTTAAAAAAACAAATAGGATTGAGGCCATTCTTCAATCTCTGAAGGGAGAAATTTCTAGGGGCATAGAAGACCTGCTGTATCTTCTGGAGCCTTCCAGCTAACACTCTTTGTCTGATGGGATCCATGAGACCTAACTGGAAAGTAAAAACTATGAAAAAAAAATATATAGACACTCCATTATGTAACCAGTCCCAAGCCATGCAGGACTTTAAAGATGATAACCAATATCTTGAATTGCACCTGGAAACAAAACAACAGCCAATGCAATTCACATAGTGCCATGTTTGTGATATCACTGCTGTTTGAGTAGGTGAGAGGTGAGTCTAGGGGGAAAAAACCAGGATGTATACTGGGTCTGTCTGGCAGTATTACTCCACTGAGAACCAAAGATGGAAAGACTTTATCTTCAGATCCAAATACCCATAGTCACTCAGAGTTGAGTCAGAGCCCATTTCACCTCATTGGGAAGCAAAATAAATGTCTTTTGCACCTATTTGTCCCGATTCAAATTCATTGAAGTATACAATTAATACTTGTAGTTGTCAACTTATGATTACATAGTTGAGTCCTGTAGAAAGGGAACATCAGGCCAGCCATGGAACAGGCTTGCATAGGAAAAGAAATCTAATAAACACGCCCCAAGACAAAAGCCATAACATACCAAACCAGCCAAAAGGCAGAAAATACAAACAGAAGATTACATAAAGTCAAAAAAAAACTACAAGAGATAAAAAAAAAACCGGTAATACAGGAAGCTGCCCCTTTCGCACCTCCTTATGGTTGCCTTTTGGCAGAAAGAAAAACAAACTGACAGGATGTTAGTGTCAAAACCTTATACACAAAGGGAGGGAAAAAGGTATAAAATTGGGAACTTATGATTCAAAGAGCTAGCTAGCTCCGGGAATGCAGTCATGCTTCTAGCCTTCCTGAGAATAAAAAGATCCAGCTTTCAAGCAGCTTGTCTGTATCCTTGCACCAGAGCTCTCCCAGCGGGAAAATTTGAACCCTCAGAGAAAGGTACTTCCAGCCTTTCAACAGTCCAAAATTTCAATTGTTAAGCAAGACAGTTGTTAAGTGAGTTCCTCATTTTATAACCTCTCTTGCCACTGTTGTTAAGTGACCATGAGGATCAATGGTCCTAAATGTGAAAACTGGTCATATCACTTTTTTTATTACTGTTGTAACTTTGAACGGTTCTTAAATGAATGGTTTTAAATTAAGGGTTACCTTTATGGTATCATTATATCATCACTTGTCACACACTGTTTTGCCTCTGCATGGATATCAACTACATGAAAGTAATATACATTTTCTTTAATCAATTGAAATTAAAGGGTTTAAGTAAGCTAAAGTTTACATTAGAAGCAAACATGTTTTAAAAATACTCTGAAAGAAGAGCTACACAAATATTAATAAGATCTTACTTATATGATTGTTTCAAACAGCTCAGACATAGCACAGCATATAGTTCTGAAATGCTGAAATGCTGCTTTGTTCAAATAAAGATTATGATTAATCTGCAATTCCTATAATGTGTGATTTGATCAGAGTTCTCCTGAAGCAATTTAGTTGAACTGCCTTTTCTTGTTTGTTTTTGTATTAGAATGCTTGTGAAATTTGTTTTATCTCAGTTTATGTACTGAACCAATAAAAGACAGAAAGGAAGAAAGATTTTTAAAAATGAAAATTGTTTGCTCAAATAAGCACCAGCAACAAAAAATAATTATATGACCTCAACAAAAATAATGAATGGTTCTTTTCAATTGGCTGCAGGCAGTGAGTTTGAATTGACTGCTGTGTTGACATTGCAGCATTTCATAGATGTTCATTCCTTGTAACTTGAGCACTTGAGAGGAGGAAAAGCAGCATGTGGAAGCAGCATGTGACTCCCTCCATATTTTCCACATGCTTGTTAGAAAATCTATAAAACAGCCATTTCAATTTGGTATACCCATATACACACAGTTTTGGATCCTGTTTTGTTTGTTTTGCATGGAAGACTGAGCATGGACAAATCACAGCAGTTCTCTTTACCCTTTTCCATCCAAATTCACAAAGTAAAGTAAAGCACTCTTCTCCTTGAGTTGTTATATTTATTTTGTCTACAGTTTGAAGCTGCTTTAAGAGTTGTCAGGTCTCACTCTTATTGTCTTCATCTTTTCCACTAAAAGAAAGAAAACATTATTTATTTTGATGGTTCTGCCTTTCTTAGAATGGTTCAAATTCTTTGAACTAAACAAAATTAAAACACATGCCCATATTCATGATACATTCACTTCTGGCAAAATGTTCTGGTTGCTTTGAAATAACAGTTCTAGAACTGTAAGAATGACTTTAGTCTTGGATGCTATGTTGAATATAAAGGAATTAATAGGGTTGGGGAAAATAAATGTCCTTGGAACTGTAAAAGGCAGTAGGAATTCTGGACAGCTTGTTTACAAATCAGTTCTGCATCGTGGTTAGTAGGGAGCCCTTCCTGTATTGGAAAGTACTACACAGATCAATTGAATTATGAAAAAAAAAAAAAGGAAAATATCTCCAGTCTCTAAACATTGCTTGGAGAAATTCTACTCCATCTGGAAAGGATTGCATATATTGGAACAAACATTCATATTACTTATCTTTTTCTGAAAAATGGTATATAACTCCTTGCTTCCTCTTCTTTCAACTTAGCAAATGTGTGGACATACTTAAATGAACATACTTAAATGAACAGAACAGTCAGTGGTGAGCTGCGAGTTGGAGGGGTTCAGGCGAACCCTTAAGCCCATGTCACACTGCACCAACGGATGGAAAGAGGATATAAAATGGACAAAAAAGCTTGCCATCCATTGGTTAACACAATGTATCCATTCTGTACTCACTGCCTCCGTTTTGCTTCCTCTCTATCCGTCCAGCATCCGTTTATGGACGTTTCATCCACTCAGAAAGTTTTGAGCTGCTCAAAACTTTTGCGTGGAAAATGTATCCAATTCGTCCATTCTGCATCTGCTACGCATCCGCTAGACAACCATTCTGCATCCGTTACGCATCCGCTATATCCGCTAGGCATCCATTCCGCATCCGTGCAACTCGCATCCGCTCGGACGCAGGGAGGAAGCAGAACAGACGCAGAATGGATGCAGAACGGATGCCTAGCAGATGCAGCACGGAAACAAAGCATGTAAAACGAAAAAAACATTCGCAGAGCGGACCTATCTCGCATATTAACGATGTCTAGAGGATGCCTAGAGGATGCAAAGGGACACCTATACTGCCTATAAAAAGGGGGAGCAACTCATCTGGATCTCACTTTCAGAACAGCAGCCCTGCGGTGCAGACCTCTGCAGCCTTCATCTGACTCTTGCTCTTCCACAGCATCCAGTCATGTCCACCGGGGATCATAACAAAGTCCTTTTGGCAGCCACCATCCTTCTGCAACAGTGCGAAGCCATCTACAGGCTCTGTGAACTCTACTACGGGAAGAAAAAGAGGCGGCCAAGAAGCATCTGGGTACGAAGATGGTTCACCAGAAGAGCAGAGGACAGACTGTACAACAAGCTGATGGTGGAGCTCAGGAACGAAGACACTCGGGCATTCCAGAACTTCATGAGGATGCCTCCACCCAGGTTGACCAAGGCAAACACCAACTTCCGGCCCAGCCTGGAATCTGGGCTCAAGGTGGCACTCACTCTACGCCACCTAGCCTCAGGGACCACATACAGGAGCATGCAGTACAGCTGGAGGGTGCCATGCAACACCATCAGCATTGTGGTCAGAGAAGTGGTGCATGCCATCAAGAATACAAGGAGGAACTCCTCCAGTGCCCCTCCACTGAAGAAGGATGGAAGAAAGTTGCAGAGCAGTGGTATCAGAGGTAGAACTTCCCCCACACCGTTGGAGCCATCGATGGCAAGCACGTGGCCTGCAAAGCGCCAGCCAACTCAGGGTCCTCTTATCACAACTACAAGGGCTTCTTCAGCATCATACTCTTCGCCATGGTCGATGCTGACTACAAATTCATGTACATCGATGTTTCAGGCAACGGCTCATCTTCAGATGCCCAGGTATACAACGCAAGTGACCTCAAAGGTAGGCTGGAACGCAACCTCAGCGTGGGCTTCCCAGATCCAGACCCCCTGCCCAACGACACGCAAGATGTGTCCTACTTCATCGTGGGGGATGATGCCTTCTCCCTCACAACCTACCTCATGAAGCCCTACACCTCCAAATACCTCACCCATGAAGAGAGGATCTTCAACTACAAGCTGTCCACGGCATGGCGGGTGGTGGAGAACGCCTTTGGCATCCTGGCCAACAGGTTCCAGGTACTTCTCACCACCATGCAGCATCGCCCAGAGACCGTGAGGAGGATCATGGAAGTTTGCTGCATCCTGCACAATCTCATGCGCACCCGCGACCCAGTTTTGCAGAACAGGCTCATGGACCTCCAGCAAGGCAATGGGGACATGGAGCCTGGGGAATGGAGGCAAGGGCGAAACCTGATAGACACTGAGGATGTGCAAGGCCCCAACAGAGGCTCACGTGAAGGGAAGAAGCAGCTCAACCTCCTGAAACACTGGTGCAACTCTCCAGCTGGAGCAGTGGAGTGGCAAGACAGGATGATAGATGCTTAATGGATGCTTCCTTCAGCCTGTCTCATCACACGGATAAGATTGGGCCATGTATGTTGAGTGGCCCTACAATGTTCAGGGCATTTAACAAAGAGTTCTGTTTGTGTTGACATGTGTGGATGATTATTACATTATTATTGATAATAAAGGGCCATAGGTGTGGCACCTGGGAGGGTGGACCATACAGTCCCACTATGCTTGCACTGGAGGTTTATCTATCCACAGCTATTACCCATTCCAAAGGTATCCCTGCCCATCCCACAGGTATCCCTGCCCATCCCAAAGGTATCCCTGCCCATCCCACTGCTATCCTTACCCATCCCAAAGGTATCCCTGCCCATCCCACTGCTATCTTAACCCATCCCACAAGTATGCAAAGGCTTAAACCATTTCTAAAAGTTTACACCAAGACTTTATTAAAGAAAAGAAATGAAGCAAGTGTGTGAATCATAAATAGACTTTATTAACAAGCTATAAAACAAAAATGAGTCTCTGGCACTCCTCTTGGTCGCTCAGTCTCAGGGGTGAAGGGTGCAGGTGCTGTGGAGGTGGCTGGTGCTGGAGTGCTTGTCATCAGCTCCTCCAGAAGCAGAAGCAGCAGAAGCCCCAGTCCCAGAAGAACGAGCCCGTGCCGCAGAATCCCCAGCAGAACCAGAGTGAGGGCCAGGGGGTGGGATGGTAGCCCTGTCCCTCTTGCAAGGGCTGGCAACAGATGGCTGAGGCTTGCTGTGCTTCCGCATGGTTGTGGGATTGCTGGTTGGCAGGGAGGCAGGCACCAAGACTGGCAGGAAGGCTGGCAGGGAGGCAGGCACCAAGGCTGCCAGGCAGGCAGGCACCAAGGCTTGCAAGCAGGCTGGCAGGAAGGCTGGCAGGAAGGCTGGCAGGTAGGCAGTCACCAAGGCTGGCAGGAAGGCTGGCAGGCAGACTGGCAGGCAGACATGAACCAAGGCTTGCAGGCAGGCAGGCACCAAGCCTGGCAGGCAGACTGGCTGGCAGCAAGGCTGGCAGGCAGGCAGACAGCAAGGCTGGCAGGGAGGCTGGCAGCAAGACTGGCAGGCAGGCAGACAGCAAGGCTGGCAGGGAGGCTGGCAGGCAGGCAGACAGCAAGGCTGGCAGGGAGGCTGGCAGCAAGACTGGCAGGCAGGGCAGGGAAGGCAGTCAATCCTTCCGGCAGCAGGTCTTTCCTTTGAATGGTGACCTGCTTCCGAGCTGCTTCGGTTATATCCGCGGGGATGACGCAATGCATCCTCCCTGCATGCGCAATTAACACTCGGCATCTTCTAGGCTTCCGCTGTGCATCCGCTGTGCATCCGCTGTGCATCCGCTTCATCCGTTTGGCGTCCATTCTGCATCCGCTGTATCCGTTCCGTGTCCGCTTTGCTGAGGTCCCCCAGAAGCCTCACGGATGCGCCATCCACTCTAACCCGCTTCCATCAGCTGGGCTTCCATTTTGCATCCGCTTTCCATCCGTCCTGCGTCCCCCCTGCGTCCGTTCCTTTCCGTTTTATCCGCTCCGGTTATGCAAATTTTTGCCACTTCTGAGAGCGGATAACAACGAATGGAACATTTTTCTCGTCCGTTGTCAACGTTTTGCATCCATTGGGAAGTGTGACAGGGCCTTTAGCTGTCATCTCTGGATGGCCTGCCCACCCACCCTTGTGCTATGCTTTCCCTAAATAACTAACTTTTCCCCATCCAGACTGCCAAGGTGAGTTAGGTGCTGCCCTGTTGATTAGCTGCCTGTTTGAACCTGCATTTCAGCCCCAAAGTGTGTGAGCATTCACAACCAGCAAACCCCTTGTCAACAAGCCCACCTCTGAATTAAGTGTTCAAAGAATACTCAGATGGCACAGAGGCTCTGGAGTCAGTAGAACAGTTTGGCTAAGTGTGAAGACCTTGGTCCTCTCTGAGTTTGGTTTTTGTCCTGCAGACATTTCATTACCCAACATCTTCAGTTCTCGAAGGGAACAGGATTGTTCTTTATTTACATAGTGTATGTTGCTCTGTTAGTGTTGGTCATGGTTTGGCTTTCTCCTTAGCAATTCCTGAATTAGGCTATTATTTACTTCTTATTTGTCTAAGTTGGTAGTTCCTTGATTGTGGTATTGTTTATTGCTTGATTGTTTGGGGCTAATCCTAGTTTTAATCCCTGTCTATCTCACTGTGCACTGCTGTAGAATATTAGTAATATAAGTACAGTACTTGTCTTTTGTTCCTTATTGAACTTTATTATTGTTTATTTTGAATGGTGTGTAAATGTTATTTATCTCTATATTCCTTGTTGATGACTGATTTGTCTGAGTGTTAAGCTTCCAGTTTCTCGACATTTTTGGATTTAGCTTGCTATAGGATGCTCAGTTTCTCAGCTGAAACTATGGTTATGTCTGTCCATATACTGTGAAATGAAGAAGTTTTCATTGTGACTTGGCTATCTCACATACATAGTGGCTATTACAACCCTTATGCTGTATGTTGTAGATGACTCCTATTTTGCTCCTCCCTTAGATTATTGGTTCATTTGAATAACTTAAGAGGTTTGGGGGTTTTTTGAGGAAGAGAGGTTAGTTTGTATGCTGTAATGATGGTGTGTGGTTATAATAGTCTGTTCATTGTTTCTGATATATTTTTAACTTATGTCAGTATTATCTTTTTCATAGCTTGTGCTGGTTGTACTGTGATGGTTTGAATAATCAGCCTTTTTTTTGTTATTATTAAATTGTGTCAGTATCCATTTTATTGGAAGATACTGTATAGTTCAGCCACCCAAGTGGCCCGCAAAAACCCTCAGACTCATTCACTCCTTACCCAGCAAACTTGCCTGGTAAATTGCTATTTTTCCTTTTTCTAACCATCAGCTGTTCTGCTATGCCAGGATTTTTAGATTAGCTAGGAAGCAGGAAATGGTTGGATTTCTTGCTTTCTAGCTAGTCTTTAGATCTTCAGCTCTGCTTTTAAGCACAACTGAACCTCCCTTAGGAGTGAAGGTTCTATTATTCAGTGCAGACTCAAGGCAAGCAAGATTTATGTGACAGACTCAGGTAGCCAATGGCAGATAGATAGATCTCTGAATGAATCTATGATTCTGTGAGCAACTCAATCTGCCTGCCTGCTTTGCCTGATTTTGGGTAAAAGTTGCTCTTTTTTTATAAAAAATATATATATATTTACATACATCGTATGTTGTGAGTTCATTGTGTGAGTTTGCTTGAAAGCAAATTTTATGTGACAGATTGAGCTAGCTGATGGCAGAAAGATAGATCTCTGAATGAATCTGTGATTCTGTGAGCAATTCAATCTTCCTGCCTGCTTTGCCTGCTTTTGGGTAAAAATTGTTCTTTTTAATAAAAAAAATCAATATACATATAAATATTTATAATATTTAGATACAAGCCATGCCCAGCCAGTCACATGACCACCAAGCCACATTCACAAATTAGGCCATGCCCACAGAACCGGTTAGTGGTCCCTGGGATCAAAAATTATGATTTTTGGTGGTCCCTGAGATCCAAAAGGTTGGTGACCCTGGTATAGGTGATCTTTTTTTCTTTTTCTGGTGTTTTGGGATGCTGCAGTATGTTTTTGCTAATCTGAATAATGTTATTACACATATCCTCTTGGGAGAGATTTGTTTGTTACTTTAGTGATCTAGCTCTTGGTTAATGTTAGTGATTTTTTAATCAGCTTGTGTTTGCCACCATTTCCTCTTCTGATGAAGATATTCCAGAAAAATAGTGGGCTGTTATTTTCTTCTTCCCTTGTGAATTTTATTCCTTTGGAAATACTACTCTTTATTTTATGTATTTTTTTCTATTGTTCATATTTTGCCATTGAATGGAGCCATAATTTCATCTTATTCTATTATTAGGTCTTTGATGTGTCTGGAGGCACTGTAGTGGGGACTTGATAGAATATTCTTTTATATATGTATACATTATTTACTTTTTCTATTCTTATGCCTATTATCAATCCAGTTATACCATGTTTCTCATTTTGCATTGTATTCTGTGTTTGCTTTCTCTTTAAATTCCATAGTTAATTTATCCATTTCCATGCACTTGAAGATTTTTTTAATTATGAAACCTTCAGGAGGTATGGAGTTTTTCTTCCAGTACTGTGCATAGGAAATTGTTGCTGCTGTTAAGACATGTAATATAAGATATTTTATCTTTCTTTTATAATTTCTCTTTATTATTCCCAAAAGGAATAATTTTCTGGGATAAAATCAATTTTGTTTTCAATTAATTCTTCTAACCACATAAGCTGCTGATATTATTTACAATTCATATTCCAAATCTTTTCCCACTCTTCCAAATCAATAGTAGTCTTTAACGTAAGTATCAATCTTAGTATATAAATCCTAATTATACTTTAAATAGAACAATATCTATCCATAATATCAAAAATTATTATCTATTAAATAATCTATAATACATATGTGTGACTACAATTAATATTTGTCATTCAGAATAAATATAAATTAATATAAACTAATAGATATCCTATAAATATAATAAAACTTATCTGTATTTTAATTATTTCCTAAAGTATTTCTTTTAAATTAATACCAATATTATAAGTTATATATAAATATTATAATCAATATTTCAAAACATTTAATATATTGAGCCAATTACTTTACAGTAATTCTTCTAATAATTTTAGCCTCCAGTTAATATAAAGTTATTTGGTGTTCGGGTGTTCCATTCCAATTCTGTCTCAGCTAATAGACTGATGTTGTTAATTTCATATTTTCTATAATTCTCCTGCTTGTTCAGTTATTAAGTTATGTGGTTCTCTAGTTCATTCCTCCAGTTGTTCACAATTTTTTCCAGGTCTTTTTAAGTTGCCCTGTTGTTCTCGAAGCCTCCAAAGATACCAACTTCTTCTCCTCTGTTCCCAGGGTTTTTTTCTAACAAGTTCACAGTCACCTCCAGAGCTCTCTTCTTAGCTCTTCTTTCTACTTCACACTTTCAATTTCTATTGATTCACTCCATTCAGCTGATACTTGGTTGTTTTCAGTGCCAGTCAAGCCAATTCACAGGATTCTTCCTTTCCTTTCTCTCAATTTTAAAGTCTTCTATTCTCTCTTTTCAAATTTCATCGTCCTAGTCTTTCCTACCTTTTTTCTTCCTCTCACACCCATCTCTGACATTTCTGCTATCCAAGATCTTCCATTTTTCTTCCCCAGCTTTAAGTTCTTTAAATTACAGCTCTTTCTTTCAGGTCGCTGCTTTTTGGATTAAAACCCTCCCCTTGAAGCTTCCTCCTTTGCCAAAAATCTCTGAAAATTGCTCAGTTTAACAGCTCAATCCACTCTACTGTGATATGGGATTTTTTCCAAAATGTCACATTCTGTTCTCTGCAGTTGTTTCTTCCTCTTCAGTTGTGACCAGTCATTGTTTTAAGTCTGCCATGTCAAAATGACAAGGCAGAACACTCTCCACACTGGGATCAAGGAAAATCCTTCAGTGCAGTGGCAGGCTTGCTCCCTCCCAACTACACCCCTGGGGCCCTCTCTGCTTCACATTGCTCTCCAAGCTTCCTGCATCTTCAAAGGATCCCCAATCATGGAAAAATCAGAGTTAAAGGACAGAGCTAGTCCTCTGTAATACCAAGACGTCATCACTGGACATTCCTGATAGAATATTCATTCCTGTCTTAGTGATGTCCAAGCTTTTTGTAAGTTTAGCTATGTTGTAAGCTGATTTCCCTGGTAATGATATAATTAGACAAAGATGTATGACAGTCTTGTGTATTTTGGGACTTCCATACAAATGTGGGAGAATGTGATTACTGCTTTTATTCAACTCATGTTAAAACATTCTCTCTCTCATACACACATACAGAAACATCATTAGCATTATCTTTATCCTCTCTTTTCCTTGTTCTCATCCTCTCTTTTCCTTAAAAGAATGGCATTGTCTTCATGTCTGAAATACATCAATTAGCTGATTAATTATACATTAATTATACATTTAAAAAAACAAAGTTTAGCAACTTTTAAATCATATCCTTTCCAAACAACTCTTTTCTATACTTTTAGGAGATACTAACATAACACTATGAAAAATAGTATTTTGTTTTATATGTAAACCCCAATTATTTCCAGTGGGTATAAATTAGTGACTAGGCAACAAGTAAGAGAAGAAGAAAGGGAGAAAGAAAGGCTTACAGTAAGGATGTTGAACTGCAGTTGATTCTTCTCTCCCTCTGTGAGCTGTTGAAAACTACATCTGTACTGCTTGTAAAAAATAATTGGTAAGCAAAAAAGTTAATTAAAATAATTTCTATTAACTTTTAAATTTGGGGAAGATAATATGCCTCATGAACACAAGAAGCAGTCTTGCCTTCCCCTTCTATTTTACCCTCTGGGATGGCACCATCTCAAAAAAAGATGGACAAATCCTTACCAGCTGTTGATCCAATTATCTCTATGCCTAAGAGTTCGGCTCCAACAGAAAAGGTAATTGTTTTGGCTGATAGATCTGCAGCAAACAGTTTTAACCCCTGAGCCACTTACTGTACGGAATTGACTTTGGAGAAGTAACTAATTTTGAGCTGCTGATCATGATGCAAGTCATAAGAAGGCTCACAAAATATGTATTAAATGGTGAACTACTTGAAAGAAAACTTTGATTTAAAAGGAAGGATATAAAGAAGCTTAGGAAGATAATGTTTGAATCTCTTGAGAAAATAATCCATATATTAGAAATCAAACACATAGCAATGAGAAAGGAGCTAGCAGCTTGTCATGACTACATGGCATAGCATCAAAGTCAAATGTGCAGAAAAGCTTTATGAATACCAAATCTTCCATTCTCAAAGGATAAGAAGTCCCCTCTAATAGAGCTTTATAGTCTGACAGACTTCTTCCACAGTCCTATCAAGATTTCATTCTCATTGACCAAATCTAGTTTTGATGGAATTTCTTCAGAGGTCTGCACATTATAACACCTTTCAAGTTTCCAGGTAAGCTACTTCTTTGGAATATGCTGGATAAAAGGTAGTGATATTTTTTAATTTGTTTTCCAAAGTTGCTAAAAAGCATACAATTTGACTATGTTTGTGAGAGAGCAAGACAACGGAAAAATATTTTGTTTATCCTGCAATTGTTCTGCTTACCTTTGTATAGTGGAGAAAAAAAATATGACCCTCATTTGCTTCAAATTATATGAGCCTAAGTTCTGATGATACTTAAAATCAATACATTCTTCACAGTAATGATATAACTGTCAAGAAAATATGGTGGTTTTTGATTTCATTTTATAATAAGTTGTGGAGAACATCTTTTTTAAAAATGTAATTTTGATGTGCAATAAATTTAACTCTGAATTTTGTCCATGGAACTATTTTTAGGGCTCCAGTGAGATCTAGTGTTGTCATTCCTTTTACCACAAAGTCATTCAATTCAATTAGTATACATAAACATGCATGCATTCTACCAGTGAAAATTGAAAGTTGATTTTATTTAAAGTAGTAAAGTTATTTTATAATGGATATCAAAATCATACATATGTTGTGATGTTCAGAATTTAAAGAAATACTTATTTCAAACTCTAATCCTAGTAGAATAAATTTAGTAAAATATGTGGAAGATAAGGTTTATTATAGCAAAGGATCAGCAGTTTAAATAATATGTGAACAAAGAGTCAGGTAATGCAGTTCAGAAAAAGAACTATTTATCAGTTTAAAATATAGTAGGCAAAAGATTAAAAAGAATATGAGCTAGACACAATAATTCCAATAAATACAATGAAAAGATGTTAAAGTGCAATATGTAAATTCCAGTTAAGTCAGTGGCTTCTCACAGCAATAGTTATTGTCATGCCCCTGGTAGAGACTCACTCTGAGGGAGAGGAGGAACAGCCAATAGGGAGTGGGAGTGTGGCTCCAGAGATAGTGGAAGAGGCTGGGAAAGGGCAGAGGCCAGCTGAGCAGTCATAGGAGGACCCAGACCAATCCCCTATCCATCCTAGGGCATGCAGGGAGGAGAGGATCAGGGAAAAATGTGGTCTACTCAGGAGGAGAGGCCCGTGATGCTCTTCATGGGTTGTAGGTGTGAGATCTGGATAAGAGTTTGGACCTGTGTGTTTACAAATGTTGGAGACAAATTAGTGTTTTCCTGGATGAGGTTTATCTTGGTTGGCATACTTCCAACAAACTGTACCTGCTTATCTTCCTGAAGTTTGTAATTATTTATCCTGGTCTGTTGTGGAACTTTCTTCAGTGTGGTTTGTTTTTGGTTTTTGCTTCGTTATTTGCTCTTTGAATTTGAACTGTATTTCTTTTGTTTGGAATGTTATTTTGAAAATAGTTTAATTTTCAACGTGAACAATTAAACAGTGAAGCCAAGTTAAGGCATTAAAGGACTTTTATTTATGTTTGGTTTTTGATATATTTTTGATATACTTTGGGTCATCACAGTTATAGTATACTTTCTTGGAATTTCTTGAATTTACGTTAAAAAATTTTTTTGAATTATAGGAGTTTTCAGTTCTGCTTTCTGGGGTAAAAAATCTGGCAATCTATTTCAGTTTCCATATAAAAATAGATAGTTGATTTTATAAGGGAAAATTGTTGTAGTTCACCATTAACACTATTGAGGAAAAGATTTCTAGGGAGACCAGAATCGAAGTCCTTTTGTGTTATGGTACAGAAATATATTAAGAGTTAGTGAAACATTATAAAGTGATAGTCTGTCTCCTTGCAAGTCAAGATGTTGAAATCTTTGGTCCGAGCTTTTTTTAAACCCCACATGCCCAGAGCTTGGTAAGTAAGTTTCAATAAGCCAGGTGAATGAAATCTGATTCCTTCTTCGAGAAATGAGCCAGACAATGTATTCCAACAGTTTGCCTCAGCCAGAATTTTTATTAGCATATGAGTCTAAATATATCCCGTCACAATAACAGAGCAAACAAAGAAAAATTTATATCTCAAAAATATAGATTGTATGGCACTAGATAACCTGTGCCCCATTGGGCCATCATATCAGAGATATTTCTTTACCTAAACAGAAGAAAAAAAACTACTATAGACTGTCAAAAAAGCATGGAATGGAAGTCTTCCTTCCCTCCCTCCTCCCTCTTTCCCTCCTTCCTTCCTTCCTCTTTCCTTCTAATCTAATCTCATGTTGAATTTCATTATTATGGCAGATACTCATTCTCATTTCTATACTGTGTTGAGGATCCATGAAGTAAATTTGAATAATGTGGTACATTGCAGTTCTTACTCAGAAGAATTTAGAATCCCTGCCAGCTTCTCTCTGAGTAGGAAGTTGAACAGACAGTTTAAAAACAGGATTATATGATATCCTAAGGGAGGGTGAGGCTGGTGTACCTAATCTCTAGTGTCTGACGGACAGCTTTGTCTACACTCAGTTTCAGTGTATGAAACAATTGAAAAATTATACAGGTTGGGCAAGGACTAAGATACAATGTCTATTGTATTTGACTGACACCAGAGAGGTCCAATTTCTGCAACTGCAAAATCTCACTTGTGACTTTTAGCTATCTTAAAGGGTTGTTGTGAAGAAATATAGAAGGGTGAAGCACTATATACTGTATATGCCCTGAGTTCCTGAACAAAAACAGATTATTGATAGATGTGCACATTTTTGTATCAGTAATAAAATACAAATATTAATTTTGTTAAACAATAAAAATATATAGGTCTTTCTTCATGAACCTTAAAAGTTATTTCTTTTTTAAGACTGACATGATGGGTCAATTCCTTCTTCTGAGGAAGGGAAGACTAGCTTGCAAGACTGGCAGGGAAACCATTGTATGTTCAAAATCACCATCATGTGGCCACAGCAGCAGCCCAACCACCAGAGTAGCCATAATTTCCCAAAATTTCATTCCTTCAGGACCCTCATTTTGGATGTATTCTATGTATTATGGGACCTGCAATTGGATATATTCTCTTTGTTAACCCATGTAAAGTACCTTGGTTCAAAAACTGATGTTGTACACCTCACATTTCAGGTAAAAGTTATCACAGTGAGAGTTTTAATACTACATGGACTCTGTGGGGCACAGTATATCCTTGTAGACACAATATGATACAGAAACCAGCTTAAAACTTTGATCTTAAGCATTTAATGTAGTAAATAGCAGTTTCTTCAGATAGTAGGGCATAAAATAATTACATGATCTCTAGCTAGAAACTGACTATTGTTCTTCAAAAGGCTGATGGGATTATTTTTATTTCATCATTGTTTGCTGGAAAGGACTAGAAAGCAAAAGCTTAACGTTTGCATCAGAAAAAAAATACATATTTAAAAGACAAGATATTTTTTCATTTAAATGGCATAGAAGAAATGGTTGGATTTTAAACTAAACCACAACTTTGCTCATATCAGAGTTGCATGGAGGAGTGCTATTTGGGCAAGGGGAGAGGCCAAATCAACTTAGCAGTATAAATATGATCAGGTATTCCAAAAACTAAACCAATGTATCAAGTTTTAATTGACTGGGTTTACAATTGAATATATCCCTGAATATACTGAATATATCTCTGATCTGTGTGAAAGATAGTCTTTTTAAGGGTAATTAAAAAAAAGATATTCAGCATTTATTGGAATAGGTTCAATAGGTCCAGTTTTAATTGAATTTTCCAGATTAAAACAGACACATATAATAAAGGGAGTACTTACTGTATTCATTTCCAGAAATGGGAATAATGCATCAATTTCTTCCTTTTCCCAATTGCAAAATACATATTAAAGTATTTTAAATATTTTTAAGTATTTATATATTTTATTTTAAGTATTTTTGAAGAATTTCTGACACATAGAAGTTGCTGAATTAAAAGGATAATGCAAGAATCAAAGTCAAAGAAAATAGTAGAAAGTCAAAGGAAGTAGGGCTGAGGACTACTCTTTGTACTGAGATCTAGACAAAGTATCTAGTATATTCTGAATATTGCTTTTTACACTCTGCATTTATGTAGAAAAATTCTAATATATTTCCTATTAATAAAATTAATATTCTTATGTATTCATGTGTGTGTGTGTGTGTGTAATTCTAGTATTTTTATTGTTTAATGACTAAACATTTATTATTAAAATTAGAAATAGAGGTTTTTTTTCAATTAAACGCAATCCAGGTTTATATACACATTCAATAATTATCCTCTACATGGTTTCCCCCATTTCTTTTAATCAGCAATGACTATTGTACATTGTCCAGAGTTATTTCAAGTGATATATGTGGCTATCTACAATACAATCTCAAATCCCTTTGGCCAAAATAAAGTTGCTTTATGATGAAGGCAGTTGCAACCTACAAGATTTTCAGACATTGATTTTAGTATCTATATTTTGCTGAAATGAAACTTTTTTGCCTGGCACTCTGACAAATCAGTCATCAATAGACACATAGACATTAACAATATCTATAGATAATGCAAAAGAGGCAATGAACCAATCAAAAGAGAACAAAATGCTTCCAGTACCTCTCCATCAGTAATCAGCATCCAGATCAGCATAGATTAACTCCAAGGTTAAATTCAGGTCAGCAATCAAGTAAGCAATACCTCAAGAAACTGCCCAAGAGCCAAAGGCAAAAAAAAAAATAATAATACTGGACCAAAATACATACATGGTTAGAAAAAATGGTAAAGCAACACATGAAAAATTAAACCAGAAACACTTTTGTTGGGTATTTTACCGGAACAATATAATAAAGGGAATACATACTTAATTTTTTATATGTTAACAGCAGCAAGAATTGTGTTTGCACAACAGTGGAAAAATGAAGAGATCCCTTTAAATAAAAGTGTTATAAAAATATTAGAAGGCTCAGAGTTGGACAGATTAACACTAAAAATAAAGGAGAAGGAAGAAACTGAACACTTTTGCTTTACCAATGGCTAACTAACAGAAACAGAGGTTAGAAATTAAGAGATTAGAGACTAAGAGAATGATTAATTATATAAGGAAAGCTTTCTGGTATGGACAAGCCAATGTTACTATTATTATATGATTATTATCAATGATATGTATATTATAATTACCATTATGCTTATTGACTTTTTATTGTTCAAAACTAACTGTACTCAGACAACACACTATTCATATAAACAGTGAGTTTTTTATATTTATTCAAGAAAAATGTATCAGTTTTGTGTGTATGTGTGTGTGTGTAACTGCCAAAGAGCTATCAGTAAACATAACAATCAAAAAATCTCGAAGACCATCCTCACCCACACAGACAAGCAAGTCACCAGAGTACAAACAGCACTCCTTACTAGCACTGATTATGTCACCAAATTAGGGTAATAAAACATCTGTAAGAAAACAAACAAGCTCAGAGAGCACCAAGGACTGCTCATGAAATTTTTTGTTTGATATCACATCTTTGGTTCCTAAAGGAAGTAACTGTGTAATTTCTTTAAATCTTTGCAAGTATTAAGGTCCAGGCATTTAAAACAGAGATTTTTATTTCCATCCTTGAAGCTACTAGACATATTTGGTCCTGACAGATAAAGGATTACGTTTAGGTGAAGAAGTATATAAGCACATTGTCATGCAACCTACATGTGAAAGTGGAGGGGATTAGTGGTAAGATTCAATTTTTTTTATTACCAGTTCTGTGGGTGTGGCTTGATGGGTGTAGCAGGGGAAGGATACTGTAAAACAGGGGTCGCCAACCTGTTGGACCTCAGGGACCACAAACTCTTAATTTTTTATCCCAGGGTTAACTGGTTCTATGGGCATGGCCTAATTTGTGTGTGTGACTTGGTGGTCATGTGACTGGCTGGGCATGGCTTGTAAGTAAAAATTATAAATATTTATATAAATATTGATTTTTTTTATAAAAAAGAGCAACTTTTACCCAAAGTCAGGCAAAGCAGGCAGGCAGATTGAGTTGCTCACAGAATCATAAATTCATTCAGAGATCTACCTATCTGCCATTGGCTAGCTCAGTCTGTCACATAAAATTTGCTTTCAAGCAAACTCACAAAATTCACAACACACCATGTATGTAAATACTGATTTTTTTTATTAAAAAAGAGCATTTTTTATCCAAAATCAGGCAAAGCAGGCAGATTGAGTTGCTCACAGAATCATTCAGTGATCTATCTATCTACCATTGGTGAGCTCAGTCTTTCAAATTTGCTTACCGTAAATCTGCACTGAATTTGCTTGCAAGCAAACCTTCAGTCCTAAGGGAGGTTTGGCACAGCCGAAGATCTAAAGAATAGCTAGAAAGCAAGAAATGCAATCATTTCCTGCTTCCGAGCTAATCTAAATCTTCCAGCACAGCAGAACAGATGATGGTTGGAAAAAGGAAAAAAAGCAATTTTATCAGACAAGTTTGCCGGGTAAGGAGTGAGTGGGTTGAGCGTTCCTGCAGGCCACATGGGTGGTGCAGCCTTCTGTTTCTGTGCAGCCTGGATTAATTGTTTTGGGGGGTGCTTTTTGGGTGAGATATCTCTGCGGCCCACCAAAATTTTCTCAAGGCCCATAGATGCTTCAGTGATTGCACAAAAACCATCAGCAATGAAAAGCTTTGGAACTGCTTAATAGATAACAGATAATCAGAATTGGAAGGGACTTTATAGGTCATCTAGTCCATTCCCCCACCCAAGCAGTAGACCCTCTGCCATTTCTGACAAATGACAGTCCAATATCTTCTTGAAAGTCTCAAGTGATGGCGCTCCCACAACTTCCGAGAGCAAGCTGTTCCACTGGTGGATTGTTCTCACTGTCAAAAAGTTTCTCCTTATTTCCAGGTTAAATCTCTCCTTGTTCAGTTTTCACCCATTATTTCTTGTCTGCCCTATAAGTGCCTTGGAAAATAGCTTGACCCCTTCCTCTCTGTGGCACCCCTCAAATATTGGAAGACTGCTATCATGTCTCCCCTGGTCCTTCTCTTTACTAGATTAGCCAAGCCCAGTTCCTGCAACCGTTCATTTTATGTTTTAGCCTCCAGTTGCCTAATCATCCTGGTTGCTCTTCTCTGTAGTGGAGGAGTACAGGGAAGTAGCAGGACTCAAGATAAATAAAGATAAAATGAAAATGATAACAAAAACATGACCAATTCACAGAAAAAAGATTTGGCTGAGAAAATTCTAATAGTGAAGAAAGTAAAATATTTGGGAATATAGCTATCAACAAGGTGAACAACAATTAAGAGAATAATTATATTAATTTTACCAATCAAACAAAGAAAAAATTAGAAAGATGGGGAAATCTGCAACTGTCCTTTATGGAGAGAATTGCAACAATAAAAATGAATGTCCTACCTTTTTATTTTCCAAAATATACCAATAAAATTAGAGAAAAAATACTTTAAAGATTGAAGATTTGAATAAAACAATAGATTTGAATAATACAATATTGAAAGTTATTTGGCAGGGGAGGAAACCGAGAATTAAATTAAAATTATTCCAAGATTCCAAAGAAAGAGTGGGATTTGGTTGACCTGATGGGAGCTGTATTACCAAGCTGCATTAAATTGAGTGCAAGACTGGATAAAATTAAAAAATAGGAGGTTACTAACATTGGAGGATCATGACCTACAATCAGGATGGCACACTTTTTTGGGGATGAAAGACATACAATCCATCAGTATTTCCAGAGCATTATGTAAGACATGCTCTACTTAAGGTATGGATAAAAACTAAACAGCAAAATTACATAAAGATTCCGGTATGGCTCCCAATGCTAGAAGCAATAGTGCATCCAAATTTATTGAATCTGGGGAAAGTCATTACGTACAAAGATCTACTAGACGGAAAAGGGGAACTAAAATTTATTTATTCTATTTATTTTGATTTGTCAATCGCTTACAAGATAATAGGTATAAGTATATACATAGTTATCAATATATGAAATGGGTACATACAAAAAAAATAAAAGAAACAATAGGACAGGGACTGTAGGCACATTGGTCCGTTTATGCACGCCCCCTACAGACCTCTTAGGAAAGGGGTGAGGTCAATAGTAGACAGTCTAAGGTTAAGGATTTTGGGGTTTGGGGAAGAAACCCCAGAGTCAGGTAGAGTATTCCAGACATTGACCACTCTGTTGCTGAAGTTGTATTTCCTGCAATCAAGTTTGGTGCGGTTAGCCTTGAGTTTGTACCTGTTGTGTACTCTTGTGTTGTTATGGTTGAAGCTGAAGTATAAATTGATAGGTAAGTCATAGCAACGTATGATTTTATATACCATACTTAGATCAGACCAAAGATGATGTAATTCAAGGTTTTCTAGGTCTAGAACTTCAAGTCTGGTGGAATAAGGTATTCTACAATGAGTAGAGGAGTGGAGAACTCTTCTTGTGAAATATTTCTGGTGAAATATTCTGGATATGAAAATCCAGACACGAACTGAAATAAGAATGCAAATGGTGGCCATACTTACAAATCCAATCAAGATATAAGAAAAACAAGAAAGAATGGGGCATACAAAGAAAATTGATGGCATTGGATATTAAGGACAGAGGGGAAAACAATCAAGAGAATGTACAGCTATCTATTAGAATATAAAATGGAAGAGGAGCAAGTCAAAGAAGTAATGATAAAATGGGCTTGAAATTTCATTAATAACTTTGAGTTAGATAATTGGCAAAAGTTATGGGAAAGAAAAAAATTAACATTGGCCACTTTGTATAAAAAGAATCAATATAAAATGTTTTATAGATGTCATCTTTCTCCAACTAGGTTGGCCAAAATTAGTAAAAGTATATCACAACATTGTTGGAAATGTATCATAGAGATAGGGACCAATTATCATATGTGGTAGGAGTGTATAAAACAAAAACAAAAAAATACTGATGTAAAATAAAGGTTTGGATAGAAGAGATGATTAAGCAGAAATAGAGTTCAGACCAGAAATGTTCTTACTGGGAATTATTAATTAGAAATACAGTAAATACAATATATTTAATGATACATATAATAACAGCTGTGAGATTGGTGTATGCCCAAAACTGGAAGAATGAAAATACCCCTACAGAAAGTGAAATAATAAGGAAAATATTAGTCTGTGCAGAGATGGGCAGGCAAACTTTAGAAATCAAAGATAAGGTGAGACAGAGTATTATGAAGTGTGGAGTAAAATGTATCAATGGTAGAGTCAAGGAAAAAGAAAGAAAGGGTTGATGCTTTATAGGAATGAAAGTTAAAGTTTTGTAAACCAAAGAGAATAGAATATAATGGACAAATACAAGATTATACGAATGTATGAGTATAAAAGACGGTTGTAAATATGTATATAATTGTATATAAATGTAAATAGAAATAATATGCAGCTAGCACTGTACTAATAACATAAGGAAAAAAGAAATTAACTGTGATTTGTATCTCTATAGTATAGCTTGTATGGCCAAAATGATGGCCAAGAAAGTCACACTATGTTCAATTGTTTTTAATGTTTATTCAATAAAATTTATTTTTTTAAAAAAATCAGTGGTAGGGTCCTTGGGCAGCAAACTGCTTGTTAAATATATTAAAAATAATGGTCACATTTGGTTTATCAAATTAAAGACAGATTGAAAGGTATTTTTTCCTCAGAATCTTTCTATAATGTATTTATTCTTAAATTTTAAGCTTAAGTTGTATTGTATAATTTATATAGTAAGGGAATTTCTGATTGGTTATGTTAAGCCTGGGTTCCCCAACCAGGGTTAGGTAGACAAGCTAAACAGAATGTGCAGCGTTAGTCAGATAGGCACACAGATAAATGAGTGAGCTAAGCTTGTATGTTTATTAACATACAGTAAAAATAACAGATACGCTTGTGCTATCAAGAATATAGTTTATTCCATTATAAGTTAATAGCATAGTCAAATAACAGTCCAATAGTCATGTATCAATTTAGTCAGTCCATTCAGGGATATTCAATTAGCAAAG
This sequence comes from Laticauda colubrina, assembly GCA_015471245.1. Lineage (NCBI taxonomy): Eukaryota > Metazoa > Chordata > Lepidosauria > Squamata > Elapidae > Laticauda > Laticauda colubrina. The sequence continues at coordinate 49,782,382 of BLBF01000006.1, read as the reverse complement.
TCCATGTAGAATATCCTATGTCAGTTCACTTACAAATCAGTCCTTTGTTGTCTCTCCCGTTCGAGCAATGCAGTCTTGATTCCAAGCAGTAATCAGGGATCATCAAAGCCAGAGAGAGCAAGCTGTAGACTTGCTACTTTTATAGTGTTTTCATAACCACTCCCTTAATTACTATTCCACAGTTAAAGCTGCAGACACTTTAACATACACAACTATGATTCTTAGTTATTATTTCACCTAAACCAGTTAGGGTAAACAATGTTATCCCTAACAGGTTAATATAAGTTTGAAAACATATTACTGATATATGCATGCTGAAAATTAATTTTTAAAGAAAATACAGAAGTTGGTGGGGAAAATAAATAAGGAAATATTGATTCAGAAAAAGATTTCAGATTTCCCACATTTATATAATCACCCTTTGAAAATCCTTTTCAGAAACGTTGAGATAAAGTATAACCAAAACTTAGGAATGAATATCCCTTGCATGAAATATAACCTTTCCAACTCAGTAAAGTGTATGTTTTTATCTAAGCCTAAACATTATTTTCATGTACAAAATAATTTGTTGTGACAACTCAACCAAGTTATATACCGATTGGCATGGATCCACCCAGAGTTCTTTCATTGTAAAAACTCCAACAATACTGGAATACATTTCATATACCTTAACTATCAAAAATAAAGCAAGGAAAGCAAAGATTAAAATTTGCCTTAGAGACATTCTAATAATTCCTTGCAATATTACAACAACAGAGCAGTTTTGAACAGAAAATTCTAATTTCAGTAGGTAATACTTTGAAAGTGGAATGAGAGTTTTGCAGATTTGTATTCACAGAGAACTATTTTATCTTACTGCTCAGAGAGGACCATAGACACACACCTCTCAGCTCAAACATAAATAAAAGGAACAGTCAGAGGATAAGAGAAGAAAAGTAAACAGAGATGCAAATCCATCAATTGACACAACAACATGGAGGGTAAGGCAGTGGTGGTATTCAGCAGGTTCTGACCAGTTCTGGAAAACCGGTACTGGAAATTTTGAATAGTTCAGAGAACCAGCAAATGCCACCTCTGACTGGAGATTTTACAGTGTCCTTCCCCTGCCATACCTACCAAGCTATGCCCACAGAACCGGTAGTAAAAGAATTTAAATTCCACCACTGGGGTAGGGCATACCTTAATGACAATATCTAGAAGGTTTGACTTGTGTAAGCAATGAAGTCTGGAGAAAAGTAATGTTGTACACAGATATTCCCTCAAATTTTGGTCAGGGTAAAATCAAATCAAAGTGCAGTGCAGTGCAAATTACTTTGTGCAGTGAGCCGCTTGTTAAATATACTAAAAATATTGGTAACATAGTTGGTTTATCAAATTAAAGGCAGGTGGAAAAACATAGCTTTAGTTAGTCTCAAGAGAATCTATTGTATCTCTCTTTGATATCTTCAGAATCCTTTTACCTCCTCCAAAGCCCAAAATACCATTTCTCAATCATTATGTAGTTTAGCCTAGTGTGTTGGCTTATTTCAAAAAGTTTTATAGCACCTTCACTACTTTTATGCCAAATTAAATCTTTTCCTGTGTTCCATGCTGGCCACTTGACTTTGACTTAAATCGTTCAAATTTGGTCTCTTTGATCTTTTATTATCATTGATCTTGCACTTTATTGGTCTATCCTTCTCTCTCTTCAAAAACATTATTTCTGTTGCTTTATTCTTTAACTCTCATTCTTGCCAATAAATCTATGTTTGAATTTACACTGCCATTTAGTCACATCTTTATTCCTTTACTAATTTAAAGGCTGGGAACAGAAAAAAGTGAAAGGGAGAAAGAGGAAAATGAGGCATATGGGGAATAGAAAAAAATCAAAGAAAATAATAATTAGAAAGAGAACAAATAATATCCTATGGATGTAAAAAAAAAGACTCAGAGTGTGGAATACAATAGCCATCTTTTGTTATAGCAAAAGTATAAAAAAAAGTCAAGCAGTGCATAATCTGTAAGGAAGTGAAAATATTTAAATTACAGTATCATAAAAAACATCCTACCTTGCCCTTTTCTATTCTAGTTCTTCTCATTATTATATTCTCTTTTTTCTCTAGATCATTTGGAAACCTAAATTATTTCCATTAAAATAACCTTGTAGAAATAGTATTAATATGACAGTTATATAATTTATTAAGAGGATGATAAGCACATTAATTGTGAGTTCAATCTGTACAAACTTTGTTTATTGGAACATTTCTGGTCAGGCTTTACTAATTGTGAGATTTCAAAAACAACCAGTAATTGCAGGAAGAAATTATTAAGAAAATATTGGAATGTGCTGAGATGAGTAGATTGACATTTGAAATTAGAGAACAAGAAGATAAACAATTTTATGCAATTTGGGTTTTTTTTAACAATGGTTAGATGATAAAATACAATAATAGAGCATTAGTATTATATATATGAAGGGTTTTTAGGATTGATTTGTTATGATTATATGATAAGTTATAGAATAAACTGTTTGAAGTATTGTTATCTCACAAAGCATGAATGATTAAAGGTATAGTCAGAAAAAGATTTTTTTTTATTTATTTTTTTAGTAATATTAGAATATGGATTGACAATATGAGTGGTTATGCAATATAACTGTAATTGACACTATAAAATGAATGCACAAAACTGATGAACCAACCGATACACCGGAAGTATATATGAGAGTAGATGTTTTTAATGTTTTGTACGTTTGTCTGTTTGTAGAAAATTAATAAAATTAAAAAAAAAAAAACAACAACCAGTAATATAGTATGTAAAAACATCTTCAATGTATTCAATGTGATTGCATGAATATTTTTAAACAGAATTGGTATGTAAAAATTTTGTCTTAAGAGTCATCTATTGGATTATGTTCAGTCAAGCTTTTTATTGGAATATATTTATAATCTTCCTGTTTATTAAAGCATGTCTATTCAAGACATCTTCCTCTAATATTTAATATTAAACTATCTTTTATCCCATGTTGTTTTTGCTAAAGGCCCTGTCACACTGCCCAATGGATGCAAAACGGACACAACGGACGAGCAAAATGTTCCATCCGTTGTTATCCGCTCTCAAAAGGGGCAAAAATTTGCATAACCAGAGCGGATAACACGGAAAGGAACGGACGCGGGGAGGACGCAGAGCGGATGGAAAGTGGATGTGGAATGGAAGCCCGGTGGATGGAAGCGGATGAGAGCGGATGCACAGCGGAAGCCTAGCGGATGCACAGCGGCAGCCTAACGGATGCCTAGCATTAATTGCGCATACGGGGAGGATGCATTGCATAAGCCCCGCGGATATAAGGGAAGCAGCTCGGAAGCAGGTCACCATTCAGAGGAATGCCGGACGGATTGACAGCCTTGCCTGCCCTGCCTGCATGCCTGCCTGCAAGGCTTGCTGCCAGCCTTGCTGCAAGCCTTGCTGCAAGCCTCCCTGCCAGCCTTGCTGATTGCCTGCCTGCCAGCCTTGCTGCCAGCCTCCCTGCCAGCCTTGCTGTCTGCCTGCCTGCCAGCCTTGCTGCCAGCCAGTCTGCCTGCCAGCTTTGGTGCATGCATGCCTGCCAGCCTTGGTTCATGCCTGCCTCCCAGCCTTGGTGCCTGCCTGCCTTCCTGCCAGCCTTCCTGCCAGCCTTGGTGCCTGCCTCCCTGCAAGCCTTGGTGCATGCCTGCCTGCCAGCCTTCCTGCCAGCCTTGGTGCCTGCCTGCCTACATCCCTGCCAGCCTTGGTGCCTGGTTCATGCCTGCCTGCCAGCCTTGGTGCCTGCCTCCCTGCCAGCCTTGGTGCATTCCTGCCTGCAAGCCTGCCTGCCAGCCTTCCTGCCAGCCTTGGTGCCTGCCTGCCTGCCTCCCTGCAAGTCTTGGTGCCTGTCTGCCTGCCAGCCTTCCTGCCAGCCTAGGTGCCTGCCTCTCTGCCACCCTTCCTGCCAGCCTTGGTTCCTGCCAGCCTCCCTGCCAGCCAGCAACCCCACAACCATGGGGAAGAACAGAAAGCCTCGGCCATCTGCTGCCAGCCCTTACAAGAGGGACAGGGCTACCATCTCGTCCCCTGGCCCTCACTCTGGTTCTGCTAGGGCTTCTGCAGCACGGGCTCACTCTTTTGGGGCTGGGGCTTTTGCTGCTTCTGCTTCTGGAGGGGCTGATGATGCGGGGGATCAGACAAGCACTCCAGCACCAGCCACCTCCACAGCACCCTTCACCCCTGAGACTGAGTGACCAAGAGGAGTGCCAGAGACTCATTTTTGTTTTATAGCTTGTTGTTAATAAAGTCTATTTTTGATTCACACGCTTGCTTCATTTCTTTTTTTTTAATAAAGTCTTGGTGGAAACTTTTAGAAATGGTTTAAGCCTTTGCATGCTCGTTGGATGGGTTAAGATAGCAGTGGGATGGGTTAAGATAGCAGTGGGATGGGCAGGGATACCTTTGGGATGGGTAATAGCTGTGGGATGGGCAGGGATACCTTTGGGATGGGTAATAGCTGTGGGATAGATAAACCTCCAGTGCAGGCATAGTGGGACTGTATGGTCCATCCTCCCAGGTGCCACACCTATGGCCTTTTATTATCAATAAAATGTAATTAATCATCCACACATGTCAACATAAACACAACTCTTTATTAAATGCCCTGTTCATTGTAGGCCCACCCAACATACATGGCCCAATCTCATCAGTGTGATGAGACAGGCTGAAGGAAGCATCCATTAATCATCTAGCATCCTGTCTTGCCACTCCACTGCTCCAGCTGGGGAATTGCACCAGTGTTTCAGGAGGTTGCGCTGCTTCTTCCCTTCACGTGAGGCTCTGTTGGGGCCTTGCACATCCTCAGTGTCTATCAGGTTTCATCCTTGCACTCCATTTATGAGATTGTGCAGGATGCAGCAAGCTTCCACGATCCTCCTCATGGTCTCTGGGCGATGCTGCATGGTGGTGAGAAGTACCTGGAACCTGTTGGCCAGGATGCCAAAGGCGTTCTCCACCACCCGCCTTGCCCTGGACAGCCTGTAGTTGAAGATCCTCTCTTCACGGGTGAGGCATTTGGAGGTGTAGGGCTTCATGAGGTAGGTTGTGTTGGAGAAGGCGTCATCCCCCACGATGAAGTAGGGCACATCTTGCGTGTCGTTGGGCAGGGGGTCTGGATCTGGGAAGCCCACGATGAGGTTGTGTTCCAGCCCCTCCTTGAGGTGACTGGTGTTGTATACCTGGCATCTGAAGATGAACTATTGCCTGAAGCATCGATGTACATGAACTTGTAGTTAGCATCGACCATGGCGAAGAGGATGATGCTGAAGAAGCCCTTGTAGTTGTGATAAGAGGACCCTGAGTTGGCTGGAGCTTTGCAGGCCACGTGCTTGCCATCGATGGCTCCAACGGTGTGTGGGAAGTTCCACCCCTGATACCACTGCTCTGCAACTTTCTTCCATCCTTCTTCAGTGGAGGGGCACTGGAGGAGCTCCTCCATGTATTCTTCGATGATGGCCTGCACCACTACTCTGACCACAATGCTGATGGTGTTGTGTGGCACCCTCCAGCCGTACTGCATGTTTCTGTATGTGGTCCCTGAGGCCAGGTGGAGCAGAGTGAGTGCCACCTTGAGCCCAGGTTCCAGGCTGGGCCGGAAGTTGGTGTTTGCCTTGGTCAACCTGGGTGTCAGCCGCTGCACAACTTCATCAAACATGGCTGGAGGCATCCTCATGAAATTCTGGAATGCATGAGTGTCTTCGTTCCTGAGCTCCACCATCAGCTTGTTGTAAAATCCGTCCTCTGCTCTTCTGGCAAACCATCTTTGTACCCAGATGCTTCTTGGCCACCTCTTTTTCTTCCCGTAGTGGAGTTCACAGAGCCTGTAGATGGCTTCACACTGTTGCAGAAGGACGGTGGCTGCCAAAAGGACTTTGTTATGATCCACGGTGGATATGACTGGATAGAGGAAGAGTCAGATGAAGGCTGCAGAGGTCTGCACCGCAGGGCTGCTGTTCTGAAAGTGAGATCCAGATGAGTTGCTCCCCCTTTTTATAGGCAGTATAGGTTTTCCCCTATGTTTCCTTTTGCATCCTCTAGGCATCCTCTAGACATCCTTAATATCCGAGATAGGTCCCCTCTGCAAATGTTTTTTCTGTTTTAAATGCTTTGTTTCTGTGCTGCATCCGCTAGGCATCCGTTCTGCATCCGTTCTGCGTCCGTTCCGCTTCCTCTCTGCGTCCGAGCGGATGCGAGTTGCGCGGATGCACAGTGGTTGCCTAGCGGATAGAGCAGATGCGTAACGGATGCAGGATGGATGCCTAGCGGATGCCTAGCGGATGCCTAGCGGATGCCTAGCAGATGCCTAGCGGATGGAGAATGGACGAATTGGATACATTTTCCGCTCAATAGTTTTGAGCAGCTCAAAACCTTCTGAGCAGATGAAACGTCCATAAACGGATGCTGGACGGATAAAGAGGAAGCAAAACAGAGGCAGTGAGTACAGAACGGATACATCACGTTAACCAACGGATGGCAAGCTTTTTTGTCCATTTTACATCCTCTTTGCATCTGTTGGTGCAGTGTGATAGGGGCTTAAGCTTTGAAAAAGTTGCAGAAAATCTGAAGTTCAAGTGATGGAAGAAATTTTCATTTTATTCCAGAATTTTATGCAGATCTTGCATACACACATCTTGTTCTAGAGTTTTATGCATGTATGGTAAATAACTGTTTTTAATATAAATATAATTTATATTAAAATAATATTTATAAAAATATTTTATAAATATATAACTTATATTTATAAAAATATAAGTTTTTAATATAAGTCTTTCCAACAAAGAAACAAAATCAGAACTACTCTATTTTAGAACCTAACTTTTTTGTTCAAAATAATTTTGCAACAAGATTAAGGGGAAAGATTTAGTTTATGTTTTTTATTTAAGATGTTATATAATTTGCAACAACAAATAATTTTTATTTTATTTTATTATGTTTGCAGCCCACTTCTATTCTCCAAATACAGAAGACATTTAATTTAAAGGAAAGTTTATGGTTAATAAGGGGCTCTATGGGCCCTTCCATTTCCCAATATCGCTAAAGCTCTTTAAAGCAAGCATAAACTTCTTTCACGACTGATCTTGGAACACTGGAATCACTGTGAGAATAAGTGAATTTAAATATTTTCCCTCTAGTTGACCAATTAATGCTTTGAAAATTATTCTGTCAATGCCATGATCAACCTAAAACCAAACCGAGATGACTGCCACCACTTCCACCATCAGCCACATCATCATCATCATTATTGTTTTCTTATTTTGGAGGTGGTATTCAGCAGATTCTGACCAGTTCTGGAGAACCGGTAGTGGAATTTTTGGTTCGTTCAGAGAACCAGTAGCAGAAATTTTGAGTACTTCTGAATGCCACCTCTGACTGGCCCTGCCACCATCTATTCTCTGCCATGCAGTCCCCAGCTGATTGGCTGGGTCTTCTTTTGTTGTCTTGCACAGGAGAACTGAGCTGGAGAGCAGGTTGGTGAAGTAGGGAGGGAATTGGATTTTGCAGTAACCTTCCCTCAGGAGTGGGGAGAGAATGGAGATTTTACATCATCCTTTCCCTGCCACACCCACAAAGCCACACCCACAGAACCGGTAATAAAAAAAAAAGAATCTCTCCACTGTCTCACTTCCACTCTATTTAGAAAAAATAGAGCAGACAGATAGCAGATGAATCCAAATACAAGTACTGCGTGAATGAAGCTAAATGAAGATTCTTGCAGGTTAAGAGTATATGAGTGTTATGCAATGTTTAGAATTGGTTGAATGGCACTCTGGATTAAGATCAGGAGATCTCAACCTGGATTAACGAGCAAGAAATTATTGCAGCGGTGTCAGGATAAAACAGTCCAGGCATGTTTTAAGAAAGCTCATGGCTCCTCATTTATAAATCACCTACTCCTCACATCCTATGAATAATTATGAAATGAATGTGAGTAATTCTCTCAGATTCTTATTAATCAAGAATCTCAGATTAGGGGGGAAAAGGGCAGTTGAGAAACCTTTATGTTAAAACAACTTCATGTTGATAAATGTTCGCAAGGAAGTATTTGAATGTGATAAACTCAAAGGCCTGTAAAATGTAATAGTTAAAATAAAAAAGTACAACACTGGAAAGAGAACAAAACTCTAAATGGTTAATGCTTACAAGAAATTGTCAGTTGCTTCAGACTGGGTCCTCATAAGGAAAACATCAGGATTTAATATTTGCAGCATTAGGACAAAACTAGTAATAAATGCTATAAAAATGAAATTCAGAAAAAAAGTGGAAACAACAATAAATACTGATTATGCAAAGAAGAAAATAAAACTGTGGTCCATCAGATAAGTGACTGTTAAAAATAACAAAAAAAATTACATAGAAGTATTTTTGAATTTAAGCCACCAGCAAGTCTCATTGAAGCATACATTAATTTAATAATCAGAGGAAGATAAGACTAAAGTGGGAGTGGAGAATTTACAGCCTCTTTATAGACTTATGCAAATTATAATAAACATTTAATTTTTATACATTATTATATCACAGCATGTGTGTGTTAATGGGCATAGTAATAAGGTGTTATAGGAGAAGGAATTGGTTCAGATACAGCATCTCCCCTTGAATTGAAGCAAATGTTTGAAGAATCCTTCTCTGAGTATATATGTGGTATTCATCTATGTTCGGGTATTTTCCCATGTATTATAGTTGTGCTTTAAAAGTTGTAGCAACATTTCCACAGAATCTCATCTGCCATCATCAGGCTTCTATATTGTGTTCGTCTGTGAGTCAGACTTTCACAGCCATTTCTGTTTTAAATTTGGGGCTAGCCTACTGCTGTGCCAGAATGGTTTTTTCTTCATCCTGATTGGTTGGGAGTCTTGATCTGTGTTTATTGGTCTTGGAGTTTGCTGTGTTCTGCTTGATTGGTGTTTCTAATATCTTCTGTCTGTTTTGTGGCTTTTTTTGTGTGTCTTTATTGGCTGGCAACATTGTGTTCCTGTTTTGGAGGCTTTTAGTGCACCTTGGCTCCAAGTAAATGGACGGCTATCATTTGTTAGGAAGTAGGTTTCATTTGGGTGCTTGGTTGGGGTGTGTTTGAGCTGGAGGTACCAGGGGGGATCTGTTTGTGCCCAGGTGTTTGCCTGGCCTGTGGTGTGGAGATTTTTTTGTTTGTGAGTGCAGGCTTCCAAATAATTGACATTCTGGTGGAATCATCTCTTCTATTCATGCTTTCAGGTCATTTTTCAATCTCTGTGGCTTCTCTGATAATTCTGTAGCTGGGGTTTTCTATAGTGGCTAGGGTTTTGGTACCACTGAATTTGGTACCAATTCTTGGTACCAATTCTTCTATTGGTCTGTCCAATGTATGTGGCAGGGCATGATGCGCAGGGGACTTCGTATATGCCTTGGTTTTCCAGGTCAATGTTATCTTTGGAGTTTCTTCGGATGGCTGCTACATTTCTGTCTGTTTTTAAGGCAGTCTTGATGTGATGCCTTTGTGGTATCTTACTGATTTTGGCTGTAGTACCTCTTATGTAGGGTAGGACTGCTGTTCCATAGGTTCTGTTCATCTTCTAGGTCTCCATTATATCTCAGTGTGTTTTTGTGGATCAGGCCTGTGATTTTGCTTTTGTGGAAGCCGTTGGCTGTCAGTACTTTAGTCAGGTTGCATAGTTCAGTCTTTATGTGTGTCTTGTCTGCCAGGCATTTGGTTCTGGCAATTAGTGTTTTGGCCACGGAGTTTATCTGTGCTGGGTGGTGGTGGGATTAGGCATTGAGGTAGTGTTCTCCTGAACTCTTGGAGCATACTTTATGGACCAGCACTTTCTGTGCTCCTTTGTCTCACACCACTTCCTTCAGATCCATCATGAACATCCTGGTGTCATCCTTTATAGTGTCCAGCCAATGGATACCAAGGTAGCCACTTCTTTGTCTACTGATACATCCCAGCATGATTTACTTTTTGAGTGAGTCAGCTTGCATGATATAGATAAAGTATAATAGCCTTTGCTTGGTGATCTTACTTTGAGTGATATTTTTAGTGAGATACGGTTTAAGACTTCTTTGTGATTTCATAGTTCATAGGATATATAACAGTTATATTTGGCACCATAATTGAAAGATTTCCAACCTTCTTCTATCTGCCTTTTTTAGAGTCCAAGTTTCACAGTTGTAAATAAACATTGGAAAAATTATTAATGTTTATATTTCTATATTTGTAACCCTAATGGTAGATTTCTTCAAATGTGCCTTTCTCATAACTATTTCTATGTATAAGTTGAATAGTGTAGGTGATAGGATGCAATTGTGTTTAGTATCTTTTCCAATTCTGAACCATTTTGTGTCTCCATATTCTTTTCTTACAGTGGCTGCCTGATTAGAGTACAATGAACTGGATGTGGTAAGATCATATTCCCAGTTCTAGAGTACTGCATCCGGTTTTGTTCACCACATTATAAAAAAGATGTTGAGACTCTAGACTCCAGAAAAAGTACAGAGAAGAGCAATCAGGATGATTAGGTGACTAGAGACTAAAACATACAATGAACGGTTGCAGGAACTGGGCTTGGCTAGTCTAGTAAAGAGAAGGACCAGGGGAGACATGGTAGAATTCTTCCAATATTTGAGGGGCTGCCACAGGGAGGAAGGCATCAAACTATTTTCGAAAGCGCCGGTAGGCCAGACAAGGAATACTGGATGGAAACTGAACAAGGAAAGATTTAACCTGGAAATAAGGAGAAACTTTTTGACAGTGAGAACAATCAACCAATGGAACAGCTTGCCCTTGGAAGTTATGAGAGCGCCATCACTTGAGACTTTCAAGAAGAGATTAGACAGCCATTTGTCAGAAATGGCATAGGGTCTCCCATTTGGGTGGGGGATTGGACTAGATGACCTTCAGGGTCCCTTCCAATTCTGATTATCTGTTATCTGTTAAGCAGTTCAAAGCTTGTCATTGTTGATGGTTTTCATGCAATCACTGAAGCATCTGTAGAGGTCTTTTTGCTATCCCTTTGCTTTTTCTTTCATCCAACATAGATTGGCAGTATGATCAAATGTTCCTCTTCCTTTTTGAAATTCCACTTGTAAATCAGGCAGTTCTCAGTTGGTGGTTAGATTCAAACATTGCTGGATTATCTTCAAGAGAATTTTATTCACATGTAGTATCGAGGCTATGATTTGATGGTTCAAGCACTCATTTGTATCACGTTTTTTGGTGTTGGGTTATTGACCTTTTCCATCCATTTTCCATTCTGACCAGACTTCCATATAGTTTGACATTGTAGAACTTTGTTGACAGTGGTCTCAGCAACTCTGCAGGGATTCCATCAACTCTTGAGCTTTGCAGTTTGGAAACTGGTTGAGAGGTTGCATTACTTCCTTCTTCAGTGACTTCTCACCTTATGGCTTGGCCTTGTTTTTTGTTTGGGTAGAGATGTTCTGCATATTCCCATTACATTTCTCTTGCTTGTTACCCTCATATCCTGTGACCACAGTCTTTCCTGATTTCACAATTTTTAGTTTGTAAAAAAAAAACTGGCTTGTTTAGAATTAGCTACATATTTTGGCAGCATTTGGACAATTATTAGACAATTGGATAAAACTTGAATTGACCCTAAATTACTTATTATGACTTATTTCCATTCCATATACTGTACATCTTCCATCAATCTAATCTCTTATATGATCTTCTCTTTGATCCTCTGTTTCCTTTCTCAACATTTCTCAACTTTTTTTTTCATATTGCTACCTTTATCTCCATCCTCATTTGTCTCAAGGCAAAGATGAGTCCAGTTAGGTTGGGAAGAATCCATTAGATAAGCATAGGCAATTTTTTTTCCCCTCTCCTTTATGTCTTGGAGTTTTCAATTTATAGGAATGTGGAGGAGGCAAAGATTTGCCTTGTTTGGAATGAATAGACATTTGCCATTCATTACACATATCAGAAATACAAAACCTCATTTTATAGTGCTCGGCCCAAACTGATATAATCTACATCAACATTACCTGCTAAGGTCATTCTTTAAATTGATGGCACTCTCTAAGTGAAGTAGTTGTATAATCTAAATTTTTCTGAATCTTCAGTTTCTCTTCAAAAATGAGTGTTTCATGATACAAAATATATTTTAAGGCTTTATAAAAAGTTCTAATGAAAATGTATAAGAAGCCCTAAAGTGATTTTATTATTAGATTTTTTATGATGTAAACCTTACAAACTTTCTGTTCCTAACTTTGGGTTTAATTTTGCTTTCTTTAGATGTAGAAGAAATCATCAGTGAATCATTTATAGTTATGATTTTCTGCTGATATATTCAGTACTTTGATATGGCATATTGGTGCCAAGAAAGAATCCCAGAAATACTTCAGAGATAGCAATGATAAAATTGTGATAAACTGTGAATCACTTTGTTTGTAATATACATTACAATGTAAGTTATCTACAAAAGTGAATTGAATAAGTTTTGCAAGTGTGCAAAAAAACCAGGAGCACACATTAAGATCCAGTTAACCTGATTTATTGCTCATGCATATATACAAGAATCTAGTCAACTAATGGTAAACACTAAATTGGTGATAGATAGGAGTTAACAGAATTTAAAAGGGGTTGGACTTGAACCATTTGTAACAACTGAGTCTTCTCTTACTCTGTCCCCAGATTCTGTTTCTCCTTTTCCTACAGTTGAAGAAGCATTGGATAGTCATAAGAAAATGAAGAATGGTATTTTAAAGCAAGAGCCATCATAATGCAAGCTTGAGCATTTTGTACATGTATCTAGATGTTTCATGCACAAATGTAAGGAGCAAAGACATTTCTTATCTTAAGACATTTGTTGTATCATTTTGTGGAAACTGATGAATCTGGAGAATATTTAGGTTTCTAAGGACATCATAAACCACAATTTTAGACTAAAAATGTAAGTTTATCTTAAATAGCTTGCTGAGCAATGCCAACATTTACACAAGGACAAATAAGTCCATACTGATTCATATTCAATTTATATTAAATTTAATCAGCATAAATAACATAATAATAATCAGAAAAATAATAACTTTGTGCTTCCACCTTAACAACAAAGTAGCATTTGAAGCCCCCAAAATCTACTTAAATAATAACTCACTTCCCTATAATCCCCATCCAAATACCCTGGAGTAACATTGGACTAGACCTTGTCCTATACGAAACACTTAGAGAATATGCTGGCAAAAATCAATGTTAGAAACAACATACTCCAAAAATCATGTGGAACTAAATGGGTAGTTTTAGCTGCTACCATGAGGTCATCAGCACTAGGGTTGGTCTACTCTGCAGCAGAATACTATGCCCCTGTATGGCTTAACGGCTGCCATACAAGTAGGTTGCCATATTCAGTGACATCATGAGGATTATAAGTGGATGTATTAAAACTTCTCCAAGTTGTTGGCTTTCTGTTTTGAGCCATATAGCATTGCCAGCTTTATGAAGGCAAGATGCACTAGTGAGAGAAAAAAAAAAGAACAAATCTCTGCTACTGGTGCATGCTGACCTTCTTCATTTATCAGCCAAAAGACTCAAACAAGAAACTCCCACTTGCACAATATTGTCCAACAACTTTAATATTGATTCCCAATGGAAAGCCAAAGGGGTCACTGAATGCCAGACATAGGAAGACATAAATGATGCCACAAAATAGGTACCAGGTTTTGAACTATTATGTAATAATGGACAATCCTGAATAAGATTCAAACCACACATGGCACCTGACAGGATACTCTGTATAAATGGGACATAGTATTCTCCTCTCAGGTTAACTACTGGATCCAGCATCAAACCCTATATCACATTGTGACTGGCTGTAAACTGTAAACTAATAATTAGAGTTAACTTCACTTTTCTTGAAGTATTAAGAACTAAAACAACAGTTCTACAACATGTGACCAAGATGGCAGTTAGTAAAACAAGGGCTGTCAATAACTGTCCTTATTAAAATATTAATGATAACCTTAATTGACTGTAGCTTAATCATCGAACAATCTATTTTTTGGGTATATCAGTTGAACACTATAAAAAAAACAATGTAGCATTAAACATATAGTCAATTTTCTTTTAGTAACTTCCAGAAAGGACTAATCTTTCTTATTTTAACAGATAATATTATTTATGTTAGAATTATGATAAGGAGTTGCATCAAAAGTAATTTCTTAGTTTTAAAATGTAAGATTACCAAGTGTTGCTCAAATTGCTGATTAAAAGACTTTTCCATCTACATTGCCTCCGTGTGTGTGTGTGTATGCATGCATGCATACATGCATGTCTTCTAATCCATTATCAATCATCTTTTAAATCCATATGCCCATTTCCACAATTCTGTTAAGATTATGAATAAAATAAAATCATGCAAAGTTTTTAGTTCATTGTATTTTTGTATGCAAAGGCATTTGTTAATTATTCCTATCTTGTTCCATTTCAGTATTTTGCTGGACAACTCAAAATTATGTAACAAACATAAATATAATATATCTTCCAAACTTTCATTTATAAATGTACATTGATGGTTTGATTAGTTATTAATGTAAATTTCAGAGGCAAACTTCCAGATAATTGATATATCTGAAAAATAATTCATATAAACCACTGATTAAACAATTTTAATATGTATTTATCCTTTTATCTACCTAGATATTAAAGGAAAAAAAGTGGCATTTCAAATAACTTTTTAAAACATTAAAGATAATAATGATTATAACACCTCAGACTTAACTGTAAGAAAGACAAAACATTCTGGATAGCAGACATTGTAGTGGTGTCTGAAAACAGTAAAATATAGAGAAATAACTGGAGAAAACCACAAAATATAAAGATCTGCAAATAGAATAAGTTCATATTTGAATTTATACTAATATTGTTTGACTCATCAATTTATCTCATTATGTGCAGTCTATCATGTTTTTACTCCAAAGCTATCTTGAAGAATCACAATGCAAATTTATGAAATTTTGATGAAGTGCCTTCAATGCTGTTCAAATTGACTATGATCAACTGAATTCAGAGGACACAGGTCTGCCAAGAGAACGGTGAAGACTTCTTTGACTTTCACTCCTTAATTATGGAATCCTTCCTCTAGAAGCTAGTTGGCAGTGCAATTTCAAAAGCAAATGAAATTATGGCTGTTCACTCAACCTTTGGCATTCATGTGGGATTCAGCCTGAACTGATATGAATCAGTTATTAACTTTCTGCCAAGTTCAGTGAAGTGGCTAATCCCACCTCAGGCTGACTCCACCTGTCCTGCCACGCCTCTCCCAGGATTCTCCCCATGCCATGTTTTGGTTTCTAGGTTAGTGCAGGAAGCCTTCCATGTCCAAAATGGGGCACATATGGCATTGCACAGTCCCCATGCCCTGTTATGGCTTCCAGGGTGATGCAGGAGGCTTTCCAGGCCAAAAACAGGGTATGGTGGGTGTCACACAGAATCAAACAGAAAAGATAGGACACATTGTCAAAAATGCCATTATTTCTCATTTTCTTCAATTGTTTATTAGGTAAGGATATGCACTTTCCCTGTTAACAAAATTGAACATAGGTGTTTCCTATGGAGAAGAGGCAATGAAGTGGGGCACGGGAGTGCCTGAACAGTGGGAATTTAACAAAAAAAATTACCAGTTACAACCTCAAGATAATAATTTAATAATTCTCATGCCCTGCCAAAATAAAATAAATAAAATGACAAATAATAAAATAAAATCCAGTTCTGAAGCATTATTTGAGTGGCATTACTGTATATTTAACCCTGTTTACATTTTTGAAAGATCCATTTTTAATTAAACTACGGTAATCTCAAATTGAAGTAATGGTATTCTTCCATAAGATTGCTTTATATTGTACAGAAAGAACATTTTTTTTCATTCTTCTCAATTGGATCATAATTGCATAATAGCTTTGTACATTATAATATTTATTTCAAAAATTTCCAGATCATGAAACTGTTTTGTTTTTCAAATTTCCTATAACCCTGATCATGAGAAAAGTTAGTGACAGAAACCTTGCTGTGTTTGAGTAAAGTTTTTGGTGTTTATTTATTTTGCCCTTAGTATCTCACAGGATCCAATGAAGTTGTCCTAGAACTCTAGGTTTTTATGGAATATAGTCTGAACAACACTTGTTTAAATCCTTGTTTTTCCCCTTGAATTTCAGTACTTCCCAGTTTGCCTTTCACTGTAGCAGAATACTATTTACATTCATAAGATTTACTCTCAAATGGTGAAATAGCTCCTACTTTATATAATACTTATATTATCCAGGCTTATGTCCAAGCATTAAAGAACTGTACATTAATTGTTTATATGGAATGTACGTTAAATGTTTATATGGGAAGAAGTCCTATACAAACATTGGCTGCAAATTAATTGTTGGATGTTAGAATAATGCATCTCTCTTTTTAAACAAAAGTAGATAACATAACTGCACGCAAAGCTGAAATAAATTCAAATCGCCTGGAGCTCTTCCAATTTCAGTTCCAAATTTCAGCATTATGACTGTTGAAAATTCATGCTGCAGTTATTTTCTATTTGAAGTGGGAAACACTATAATTCCTAAAATAATATGTATGACTTTAATGGCACTGAATCTATAGCATCTCTCAACTTACTAACTACAGGGAGTATCGGAGTATATTTAGACAATTATGGATTGACTCTCTGTCCTACATAGTGTTATACTTGTATAAACCAATACAAGGCAATAGGTGACTGGTTTTCTTGGTAGATATATGTAACCAGATCTTTTCTATGAGGTTCAGGCTGTATTGGGAATTGATTATAGTACTTTAGATCAGGGGTGTCAAACTTGATTTTGTCTCAGGCAGAATCATGACATATTGAGAACATTTTTTGCCTTTGGGTGGATGTGGCTTCCATGGGCCACATCTGGGCTATGGGCCACCAGTTTGACAGACCTGCTTTAGATCTACTTATTATTTATTATTATAGAGTTATTTATAGTACAAATAAACTAAGAAAAGCACAATAGAAAAGCTGATTCATTGCTTATAGGTTCTAGTTGAAAAGAGTTCACTATTCAACAGTTGTACAGGATCATGACCACAGCAGGTCATACTCTGAACTGAGCCAAAAGCAGCAAACTATCAGCAACCAGTCTTAGCACCAAATCATAGCACATCAAGATTAATAAACACAAATCCATAATATCTTGCATGGTCAGACCAAGCACATAAAGACTGGATCCTGACATATCAAACAGAAGTCCATGTTTAGATACAATAATCGGAAGATGTTTAATAAATAGCCAATTTGTAAAATCATTGGACAAGTGGGCAACCTATATTTGTCTATCTTCAAATTCCAGATCTTTTGTAATCTGAAAGTTGCAAAATCTGAGACATCAGCACATATTGAGAACTAACATACCACCCATTACTAACTCGATCAATGGCAGGAGCATCAAGATCTTTCCCACATCCAACTGAATTAAAACCTTCTTCCACTCAGCTCGATCTCCTGCTTGGTGATAAACTAAGCCAGTTTGGTATATTGCCTTAACCACTATACAAAATTGTCTCTCATGAATTCAATACTAATAATGTATTCCTGGTTGTTTGTGTAATCAGATATTGGAATTTGTATATTTAGATCAGGCACCATTCATTTCACCCCGATTTCTAAGCCTTCTAGTTGAGAATATTTTTTTCTCATGTTATGTTTTCTCCCAGTATTTCAAGTCTGTTAGAAGTATATGTTAGTCAAGAAAGTGGAACTTCTCAGCAGTACTACACATATTTGAGTACTCTTTTTTTTTTCACTGCATGATTATAAGAGCCACTCCATTACTGAAGTATCTCTATGGCTTTATTCTCAGACTATTCAGTTAAAAGGAATGAGGATGGAACTTCAGAAAGGAAATAACTATTGCACATTTTATCTCTTCTGAAATAATTTTTCCTACCCAATCTTAGCAAAGCAGAATATAAACTATATGTTATATAAATCTCCACATCATAGACGCATTTGGATTAACAAAAATCAAAGCCATTTCAGTTTTAGATGGATTCATAAATCACATTTGCATGGCTATTTTTAAAGAAGCAAAGAAATGCATGGTATTCTTCATTTCCAGTTTTCCACAATTTATATATTTTACTACAGTTTTTGTTGCATGATATCCAAAATCTAATTTCAAATTATCCTTTACTTAATTAGCACAGTATAGGAATCAGTTTAGAGAAGGAACTTGTTCTGTATGTAAAGTGGATGAATCTCACCTGGATAGGTTACACCCAAATTTTACCCCAGAAAACCCCCCTGACTCCTCAACACGGTTCAGACAATTCGAAACAGACGATTTGGTATACGCAAAAAACTTCACCGGGGACCCGGTATGGCTACCAGGGCAAATTATCCAAATTACAGGCCCCAAATCCTACCGAGTAAAATTAGACGATGGCAGGGAATGGAAGCGGCACATAGACCAGCTTCGATCTCGAATTATAGAAAGAACCACAGACGTACAAACATTCACAAAAAAACCCGGCGAAATGCAAACCAAGGTGGGGGGGGAAAGATGAGAAACAAATAAAGAACTGTTTAAAACTAAAACTAACATTCAAATAAATAAACCTAACATTCAATACGATCAAAAAGAGCCAACAAAAGACTCACCGTTTGAAGAGACCCACGGGAAAAGACCATCGGAAGGGGCCAGCCAAGCCAGCTCGACCTGCCCCGAGGAAACGGGAGGGAGCGGCAAAACCGCCGGCCTAAGAAACTCAGGCAGCGGTAAAATGGCTGACTCACCCTTCCAGACGGTTCCAGGGAGAAGGACGGACGACACAGCAGCCCCATCCGAACCGGTCGAAGTCTTCACTGAAAATGAACCGCGCAGGTCAAGTCGAGTCCGGAAAAGCCCCACCTACCTGCGAGACTACGTCACCACGTAGGACTGAACTAAGGGGGGAGGGGTGTTCTGTATGTAAAGTGGATGACTCCAAATCTACAAACCTGATTGGCTAAGAAAAAGAACAGTGGATTGGTTCCTAGTGAAAGAGCTGCCAAAAAGGCGGCAAATCCAAATAACTGCCATTGGCTGCAAGCAGGCAAGCCAGCCTGTATTAAAGGGCTTCAGCCGGCGTTCCGTTACTGACTGGTTATAATAAAAGTATTTGTTGTCGGAACCCGGTCTACCTCGTGTGTTTTCCGAACAAAACAGAACTAGTTTCCACTTCATATTCAGTCATGAAAATTTGTTCACAATGTGGGTTAATGTTTTTCAGTCTTAAGTACTTCACATAATTATAGTGAGAGTAAAACCAAAGTATGCATGTGCAGAGAGGATACTGCTTGTATCATCTAGGGAAAAAAGACAATCTATAAATTGAACAATCAATAACATGGTATGGAAATATAGCTAAGCTTCTAGTTCACTTTATTTCTACTATTTCTACACCTTACATAGTCTTAATAATGACAGAAGAGAGAAGTTTTTCTGTCATAGGGCATATTTCCAAACTGGAATATTGGACATAATTTACATTTATTTTAGTTACCTTATTTGTCTCAGAAAAGAAGGACAAAGTGTAGACATAAAGGTATTTTTTACATGCTTACTTCTGTACAATTTTTTTTTAAAGTTAATGTTACAGTGTTCCCTATTTTTTCAAAATGAATCTGCCCTAAATTCAATTCAGTTGGAATAATAAGTCCATAGGGCAGTAGAATGCATGAACTAAGAACTTTGACTGTGTATTGATACTAAATACAATGACACAATATCATCATAGAAAATACTTATATTTATTCTATATTTATTTATTTATTTATTTTGTTATGCATGCAAAATAAAGTTTTACAACAAATACTAAGTGGTCAATGCAGCCTTCCCACCATCCTGAATTGAAAAAAAAAAACCCTGACACAAAAAACATGTTCAGGAAACATGTATGAAAATAATGAAACTTCTACCTATGTACAAAAGATAAGCCATCAATAGATGCATAATGAAATAACTGGAGAATATCAGAAAAGACAACAAATAGAAGAAAATGTCTACAGATAACAGATACACATTTTATTTTTCTGATAGTAAGGATGTAATAATAATGTTTTGCAGCTAATTACAAAGTGAAGTTTATAATATCAATCTGCTATAAAGAATAAATACGACTTGCTTTATATATTTCAACATAAATAATATAGATTTGTTTTTCTCTAAGATGTAATATTTTTGTTAAAATTTATATTAAAGAACAGTGTTAAAAATGTAAAAGAACAACTAAGATTCTCTCTTGGGGAGATTTTTTAGTACTGCCAGCAAATGAACACACTTCTAAGTTTGTGATGATAGCCTCTCCATCTTAGAGTAGATTTCTGCTTTGTAAAAGCTCTCATGAATTTGAAGAAGGAAGATTTGTTATGGCAATCAAAGCTGGTTGTCTTGATTTCTGCATTCCTTGCTTCCTTTCATATTGTGTGTCATGTGCTGTCATTTGTGTGTAATTTATGCAAAGAAGTTTCTTTCCATAATGTATTTGAATATAAAACATTTTTATAGAGGACAAAAGTGGGGAAAAAAAGATAGGAGGGGAAAAGGCTAAAAGATGAAAATTGTACCTCAAAATGATGCAGCAGCAGGATCTCAGAGGGAAATTGCAGCACTTAAATCTCTCCATCCTAGTAAATCTGACAGAATTGTAGAAGACACACAGATGTTATCAAGTGATGATTGTGCTATTAAACAAAGGGATAGAAAATATTGAGAATGAATCAGAGACAGAAAAAGAGAATGAGACTGATGTAAAGAGGTTGTAGTAAGAAGCAAGATGATTAAAGTAGGAACCTTAAGATAGAGCAGAAAATGGGATAACCAGGCCAAACGATTTCCAACATTAATAGCATTTAGATTTGTATTGAAATGAGACTGTACAACTAAATTAGAAATAAAAAACAACAAAATATCTTTAAATTGTGTTTGGCCTACAGAATCTTTGGATATTTAGATATTTATATTTATCTACTTTGCCAATTACAATTACTGGAGCCTGCAGCAAAATTAGAAAGGACTTGTGAGGCATAATAGCGTAATTCTTGGCTGCATCTTGTAGTATAGAATCAAAGTAACTGGCTCTATCCTATATCTTTTCTTTATCAAATCAAAATGATTCCCCTGAGCAAATAGTGCTGTACTTATTTATTATATCAGCGGTTGGATTTGACTTTTATTATTTTTCAGGAATCTAAGAATGCAATCCAGTTAATATTTTTCATATGCAATTGAAATAAAATCTGGTTTGCCAGATTTTGAAAGTAGTCAGTGAACTGTATTTCAAGTTTATTTTAAAAAGCTGTTAGAGATGCATCAATCGCTAGAAAAGCATCTGCATTTAGGAAAGTAATTATATAAAAAGTATTTCAGATGCTATACATGTTAAGAAGCCAAGCATTCCTTTATTTTTACTAAACTGTGGAAAAAGAAAATGTGTAAGAATGGCTGTCACTTTTCTCTGCAACATAGCTGTTAATTTTATTCTGCATTAAGAGAGTATGAAATGCAATTAAATGAAATCTTGGTTATATTTGTGTTTCACTTGTTTAATATTAGTATCCTGATTAATATCACATGTAAAAGATAAAGGGATAGTTATATGGAGAAAAAAATCGAACAGCTCTTACAGTATGTTGCTTCTCAATTTAGTTTGAAACAATTATGTATTTTACTAAGAGTTATATTTCATGGTTTCAGGATGGTAGGAACTCTTTAGTTTTTATTTATTTTATTTATTATTAATTAAGGACAGTGAACTACTATGAAGTAGTAGGATTTAGATAGTAATCTAAATCCATCTGTAGGTGGAAATTCTGGGCAAGGAGAATTATGTCAGCTCACATTTATGTTTAAGATATCAAACTGAAAAAGGTTTATAGTTATTCTGTTTCTTCTTCTCTATTTTTAATCTGTATTCCTCTTTAAAATCAGTTATTTGCTGACAAGATCAATTATTTAAAAAAAAGAAGCTACGATAATTATTTTAAGGCCCTGTCACATTGCCCAATGGATGCAAAACGTTAGTAAAAAGGACGCAACGGATGAGAAAAATGTTCCATCCGTTGTTATCCGCTCTCAAAAGGGGCAAAAATTTGCATAACATGAGCGGATAACACGGAAAGGAATGGACGTGGGGAGGACACAGAGCGGATGGAAAGCAGATGCGGAACGGAAGCCTAGCAGATTGGAAGCGGATGGAAGCGGATGGCACATCCGCTAGGCTTCCGGGGGGCTCAGCAAAGTGGACGCGGAACAGATACAGCGGATACAGAGTGGACGCCGAGCGGATGAAGCGGATGTACAGCGGATGCATAGCGGATGAAGCGGATACACAGCGGAAGCCTAGCGGATGCACAGCGGAAGCCTAACGGATGCTGAGCATTAATTGTGCATGCGGGGAGGATGCATTGCGTAAGCCCTGCGGATACAAAGGGAAGCAGCTCAGAAGCAGGTCACCATTCAGAGGAAAGACCTGCTGCCGGACGGATTGACAGCCTTGCCTGCCCTGCCTGCATGCCTGCCTGCAAGCCTTGCTGCAAGCCTTGTTGCCAGCCTTGCTGCCAGCCTCCCTGCCAGCCTTGCTGTCTGCCTCCTTACCAGCCTTGCTGCCAGCCTGCCTTCCAGCCTCCCTATAAGCCAGTCTACCTACCAGCCTTGGTTCCTGCCTGTCTGCCAGCCTTGGTTTCTGCCTGCCTGCCAGCCTTGGTGCCTACCTGCCTACAAGCCTTCCTGCCAGCCTTGGTGCCTGCCTGCCTGTCAGCCTTGTTGCCAGCCTTCCTGCCAGCCTTGGTTCCTGCCAGCCTCCCTGCCAGCCAGCAACCCCACAACCATGGGGAAGAACAGAAAGCCTCAGCCATCTGCTGCCAGCTCTGGCAAGAGGGACAGGGCTATCCATCCCGCCCCCTGGCCCTCACTCTGCTTCTGCTGAGGCTTCTGTAGCACGGGCTCGCTCTTCTGGGGCTGGAGCTTCTGCTGCTTCTGCTTCTGGAGGAGCTGATGCTGCTGCTTCTGGTGGTGGTGCTTCTGCTGGTGCTAACTCTGCTGATGCTGCACCCCAATGGCGCTTCAGACAAGCACTCCAGCACCAGCCACCTCCACAGCACCTGGACCCTTCACCCCTGAGACTGAGCGACCAATAGGAGTGCCAGAGACTGGCTGGCTGGATACCTGTGGACTTTATTTGGACACTTGACTTGGGTCATTTTTCTTTTATAGCTTGTTGTTAATAAAGTCAATCTTTGATTCACACACTTGCCTCATTTCTTTTTTTCATATAGTCTTGGTGGAAACTTTTAGAAATGGTTTAAGCCTTTGCATGGTTGTGGGATGGGTAAGGATAGCAGTGGGGTGGGCAGGGATACCTTTGGATGGGTAATAGCTGTGGGATAGATAAACCTCCAGTGCAAGCATAGTGGGACTGTATGGTCCACCCTCCCAGGTGCCACACCTATGGCCATTTATCATCAATAACAATTTAATCATTGATCCACACATGTCAACATAAACACAACTCTTTATTAAATGCCCTGTTCATTGTAGGCCCACCCAACATACATGGCCCAATCTCATCAGTGTGATGAGACAGGCTGAAGGAAGCATCCATTAAGCATCTATCATCCTGTTTTGCCACTCCACTGCTCCAGCTGGGGAGTTGCACCAGTGTCTCAGGAGGTTGCGCTGCTTCTTCCCTTCCCGTGAGGCTCTGTTGGGGCCTTGCACATCCTGAGTGTCTATCAGGTTTTGCCCTTGCCTCCATTCACCAGGCTCCATGTCCCCATTTCCTTGTTGGAGGTCCACAAGCCTGTTCTGCAAGACTGGGTAGCGGGTGCGCATGAGATTGTGCAGGATGCAGCAAGCTTCCACCATCCTCCTCACGGTCTCTGGGCGATGCTGCATGGTGGTGAGAAGTACCTGGAACCTGTTGGCCAGGATGCCAAAGGCGTTCTCCACCACCCGCCTTGCCCTGGACAGCCTGTAGTTGAAGATCCTCTCTTCACGGGTGAGGAGTCTGGAGGTGTAGGGCTTCATGAGGTAGGTTGTGAGGGAGAAGGCGTCATCCCCCACGATGAAATAGGGCACATCTTGCGTGTCGTTGGGCAGGGGGTCTGGATCTGGGAAGCCCACGATGAGGTTGTGTTCCAGCCCCTCCTTGAGGTCACTGGAGTTTTATACCTGGGCATCTGAAGATGAGCCGTTGCCTGAAGCATCGATGTACATTAACTTGTAATCAGCATTGACCATGGCGAAGAGGATGATGCTGAAGAAGACCTTGTAGTTGAAATAAGTGGACCCTGACTTGGCTGGAGCTTTGCAGGCCACGTGCTTGCCATTGATGGCTCCAACGGTGTGTGGGAAGTTCCACCTCTGATACCACTGCTCTGCAACTTTCTTCCATCCTTCTTCAGTGGTGGGGCACTGGAGGAGCTCCTGCAGGGATTCTTCGATGATGGCCTGCACCACTTCTCTGACCACAATGCTGATGGTGTTGTGTGGCACCCTCCAGCCGTACTGCATGCTCCTGTAGGTGGTCCCTGAGGCCAGGTGGAGCAGAGTGAGTGCCACCTTGAGCCCAGGTTCCAGGCTGGGCCGGAAGTTGGTGTTTGCCTTGGTCAACCTGGGTGTCAGCCGCTGCACAACTTCATCAAACATGGCTGGAGGCATCCTCATGAAGTTCTGGAATGCACAAGTGTCTTCATTCCTGAGCTCCACCATCAGCTTGTTGTACAGTCTGTACTCTTCTCTTCTGGTGATCATCTTCGGACCCAGACGCTTCTTGGCCGCCTCTTTTTCTTCCCATAGTAGAGTTCACAGAGCCTGTAGATGGCTTTGCACTGTTGCAGAAGGATGGTGGCTGCCAAAAGGACTTTGTTACGATCCATGGTGGACATGAATGGATGCTGTGGAAGAGGAAGAGTCAGATGAAGGCTGCAGAGGTCTGCACCGCAGGGCTGCTGTTCTGAAAGTGAGATCCAGATGAGTTGCTCCCCCTTTTTATAGGCAGTATAGGTTTTCCCCTATGTGTCCCTTTGCATCCTCTAGGCATCCTCTAGACATCCTTAATATCCAAGATAGGTCCCCTCTGCGGATGTTTTTTCCATTTTAAATGCTTTCTTTGCAAGTTGCATCCGCTTTCATCTGTTCTGCATCCATTCTGCATCCGTTCTGCATCCATTCCGCGTCCGTTCTGCTTCCTCCCTGCGTCCGTTTACCACTGGTGCGGATTGAGTTGCACGGATGCATAGCGGATGCCTAGCGGATATAGCGGATGTGTAACAGATGCAGAACGGATGCCTAGCGCATGCCTAGCGGATGCAGTACGGACGAATTGGATACATTTTCTGTGCAAAAGTTTTGAGCAGCTCAAAAACCTCTGAGCGGATGAAACATCAATAGACGGATGCTGGACGGATAAAGAGGAAGCAAAACTTATGCAGTGAGTACAAAACTCAAGCATCGCGTTAACCAACAGATGGCAAGTGTTTTTCTCCATTTTACATCCTCTTTCCATCCATTGATGCAGTGTGACAGGGGCTTTACCTTCAGATATGAAGATAGCTGTAACATTCACAGTTTTTCCTCCTCCTCCTCCTCCTCCTCCTCCTCCTCCTCCTCCTCCTCCTCCTCCTCCTCCTCCTCCTC
>BLBF01000006.1:49697856-49756689 GCA_015471245.1 Laticauda colubrina | reverse complement strand
TCCTCCTCCTCCTCCTCCTCCTCCTCCTCCTCCTCCTCCTCCTCCTCTGTTTTTGGTATTGTTTATGGTATTCATATGTACTGAACTTTCCCCTTTATTGTTATAATGTGCTGTTATACAGCAATAGTCTCCTGAATAACCATAGTGATATACTATATATTTATAAATCTTTCTATACCTTTCAGATATAGTGGAGGAAGGAGCAGGGATCTAAAGCACAAGAAGTTAAATCCAACTTTTGATAAGCCGATGAGATAGGTTTTAATTGTACCCTAAATTCTTTCAGGAAAGTAACAGCAATTTTACATGTTTGAATAGGTGCTCTATCATTTCAGCAGATTTACTCTTGATGAAAAACAGATGTTTAAATAAAAAAGTTGGAGCTAAAGAAAGTGGCTATGTTTCCTTTGAAGGCAGACAATTGAGGGTAACTATAGAACATTACATAAATTCTGCTTGCTTAATTATCTGCTTAATCAGTCCTTCAAGGAAAATGATATATTTCTAACCTTGTTCTGCTAACAAAAAAGGATTTTTCATTCCCTATGTTGTCTGTTCAACCCTGACAGCTTACAACACACACAAAAAGAAATTTTAATTGATCTTTTAGCTGTGAAGCACTATTATGAAGCTCAGTGCATCCCTAATCTTAATTTACATTTGCTTTTTACTATAGCTGCTCAACTAGATAAAGAGTATATTCTTCAGTTATTGCCTCCTCATTGAGTAGATGAATCAAGTAAGAGAAGAAATGAGCAAGTTAGAAAAATCAAGATTTTGTGATTTGATTACTGTTCTTTCTCCTAATCTTGTCTTTGTAATCACTTTTCTGCTTTTTTATTATAACTCATGTATATTGAATTTATATCTGACAAGGGAAAAACCAATTGTAAAGCAGACAAAAAGTAGAAAGATCTTTCTCTTTCTTGCTCCCTATGTCCTACAGGCTATTTGTCCTTGTAATTGTTTTAAAATTTAAACCCTAAGTAGCAGCCAGATGCTTAGTCTACAATTCAGTTGGTAACATACAGCAGTTCTAGCTCTCTCTCACACTGGCAGTAGATACCCTCAGGCCCTGAAGCAATTTTGTAAGTAAGTGCTTCTTTGACCTAGCACTTCTTCTCCACATCGCTGTATTATTTTAAATCACTAGCAGGGAGAAAATGATTGGTCCCTGCTGTTGTCCTGGCTATGCTAGAAAAAAAAAAAAAAAACTGCAGTATAATCTATAAAACAGTAGTACAAACAATAATTTTAACCAATATTTGAAACTGTATTTCTGAAAATATCCAGACAAGTTGCAACCAGAGTATTTTGTACTTTGTGTAAAAAAGGTTTTTTTCAAGGCTGAAACATGTAATTGTCCATTTTTATGTGTAAAATTAAAAATCAATGCTATGCTGTTACCCTCTCTATTTAAAGCCAGAGTTATAGGTATTCAATCAATTTGTTCTATCAAAATTACTTATCCCCCTCGGATTCAAACTAATGTTAAAATATACCTCTGCTTAAAAATTCGCTTTGGTTTAAGCAAGAAGTATTAGAATGATTATTTTCTGGTTTTGAACTTGGAATGTCTGACATAACCCTAGACTTACAAATGTCATATGTTTCATTGTTTAATCATTACTTTGGCAGTCTTCAGTCTGTCTTGTATCCCAATTAATCAATTAAATCCAAAAAGTAGACATCAAAAAGGATCTTTCTATTATTCTTTTTTCCAGAAGCAATAATTGTGCCTCTCTAGAAAAGATATTGTCCTGGCAAAATGCCATGCTCTCATAAAATCTAGTGAAATATGTCAGTTATTTTTTCCAGTGACAAGTTTAAAGAAGAATTTCAAAAATATATTTGAAAAAATATTAATTCTATTATATATGTTTAATTAATCTATATCATGAGAGTCCATTTGGCTTGCCTAGGCTGCATTAAGTGAAACAGAATGGCTTGGACCACATACAAATAACCTGTATAGTATACAGTAGTTAATGTATATAAATAACAAACTTATTTTAAAAATGTATATTCTTGTGGGGCCACATTACTATCTGTCCAAGATTACATGCATTGGTTGGCTGCGGGTTGGACATGCTGGACTAGATAGATAGATGTCAGAAGGTATATCCAATAATGCTGTAATAGTTGCATGGAACAGAGAAAAGCTGTGATAGCAGTCCAGACAAATCACTTGCTTTGCAACATCCTTCTGTCACCTGATATTTAAGAAGGTCAGATTCCTATGCCAGTGGCGAATCTTTATGACACCAGCAAGCCTCACATTTTAACATCTTCTTGATATCCACAGGAAGCTTTGATATGTAGGTCAGCTGTTCTTTCATTTTGCTGATTTTATCAAGGATAAAAGATAATAAAATCCATTCAGGCTTTCTTATGTGCAGAAAAAGAGAGTCATACTGTTACAATAATATGAAGGGATACGTTATAGGGCATCAGTGTGTTTGATAAGCTAATACCTATGCATTATTTACTTGGTATCCATGCCTTTTGATTTATTTAGTTTCCATGCTTACAATGTTCCAATTCAAAGGTTTGTATCCTTTCTGCTCTGAGGAACGAAGTGCTTCTAGTTCTAAAAAGATAACACATTTTAGATCTTTATATCTATGATTTTACAACAACTAGCCACCTAACCTTTGATTCTTAGAATATGATGTAATGTTATCACATTTCATCGTATTTAAGAATCCTATGTAACAATGACACTGACACTGATAACATTACGTCATATCTTAAGAATCCGTTGTAACACTGATGTTGCTCCAAAATCAGAGCTCTTGGCTTTATTAGTTGGAATCTAGCTGAGAACTATATGGTGCTTCTTTGCTAGCTTAATGAAGAAACTTATTTGGAACTCTCCAATTTTCATATCAATTTTTACAGTCTAATCTATGAGACCATCTTTTTGCTGGTGACTGTGCCCTGAATGCTGGAACTAAGCAGGAAATGCAAACCAGTGTGGACAAATTTGTAGCAGCATGTGACAACTTCGGCATCTTCATTAACACAAAGAAAGACCAAAGTGATTCACCAGAAAGCTCCAAAAGCCCAATATCAACATCACAATGAAGGGAAAAAAGCTGCAAGCAGTGGACCAATTTATATACTTCCACAGAGTAACACTTGACATGGTCAATTGCAGAATTACCAAGGCAAGCTCTGCATATGGCAGACACAACTGACCAAAATGTGGGACCACTGTAGAATAAGCCTTGCTACAAAGCTCAAAGTCTACCGAACAGTAGTGCTAACTACCCTGATGTATGCCAATGAGACTTGGACTATGTGTGTGTGTGTGTATGTACATGTATATGTATATAAATATTCAAATTAGTTTTAGAAAAAGCCATAAAACAAACTAAGTGGCAATACTAATTATTCAGACTGAATAATTAAGAAAGCCTAAGAATATCAAATGAAGTTAATATGTACTTTATGAATTATCAAAAAATCTTTGATTGTATTGACCATATTGAGTTTTAGGAAAATGAGATTGCCCTCATACAGATCAGGAGCATATGGTCAACACAGAACAGAGTAAACAAATTAGAAAATAGTAAAAGAATCTGGCCCTAGATTGGAAGTGGAATGGTAATAAGATGCTCTATGTTCCTTATTTAATATATAGTTGGAGGAAGCTTAGAATGTAAAAAAATATGAGTGTGGTTTTAAAATTAGAAGAAAACTTAACAGCCTATACTATGCTGACCACACTGGCCTGATAATTGAATTACTGAGAGTCAAGTGAAGAAGCTAAGACACTAAGATTAGACATAAAGAAAACCTAACTAATGGCAAGAGGTACAACAATCAATGTTAGAATTGACAGTGCATATACTGAAGTGGGTGGGTATCTTCTACCTTTTAGTATTAATTATCAATAATAAAAGGGCAGAAGTCAGAAAATACACTATATACCAATACTTACTAGGGTGGCAATGAAACATTGGAAAGATATTTATATCTTGTTGTGTGTCTACATCTACAAAGGTCAGAAATGTGCAGACAATTGCTTATCTGAAAGTAACACAAGATAAAGAATAGTGAGACTGCTCAATTTTGGTGTTGGAGAAAACTTGTGACAATATTCAAGACAGCTAGGAAAAATACAGCTGAAAAAAAATAATTTAAGGCACAATTAACCAAACAGAAATTACCATATTTGGGACACATTATATGGAAACCCAACTCTTTTGAAATTCTGTAATGTTGGGGGAAATGGAAAGAAAAAAGAGGACGAGCAGAAACAAGATGTATCAATTTAATTATAGTTTATGATTTAGAGACTTGAAAGGTTTAATTAAAGGTATATCATTCTGGAGAAGATCTAGCTATATGGCTGCTAAAAACTGACATTATCCTGATAACATTGCCTTGATTAATCAATCAATCAATCAATCAATCAATTTGTTATGTTTTAATTATATTTGTAGGTTTCAATGTACATAATTTATAGAATTGCCCTGTATTTCAGTATACCTAGATTTGTCGGCAAAGATTTATTTCAGCTAAACCCTATTTTAAACTTATTTCCAGATGCATTAACCTATAATGCCAACAAGCCTCACAAGCTGAAGATTCAAGAATTATTGTTCCAGTAAATCAGAACGGATCATTATGGCAAATGCTGTTTTAAGACTTAATATTGCTTTTAAAATATAATATCAATACTCATTAATTTTAAAGATTTTTTAGTGAGAAAATCTTTTGAAAAATGTTTCAAATTTTAAAATATTTCCCTTTGCTGGGAAAAAAATAAACTGAAATTATATCAAGATAATGTATCACATATTTATGTATTTTTAGAAAATCATTCCAACTAGCTAGCAAATGTGATATCTAATTGCTTTTTAATACATTTAATGTTTTTAAATGGTCTTGTTTAACAATGCCTCTGAAATGAACAATGTGATTTCTCTTTATGGGGAATTTAAAGTATCCTCTCTATTGCTATTTAAAAATTCTTTCGACTTCCTCCTGTGGGAAAAAACCCGGAAAGGAAGAAGGAAAAAATAAAAGAAATTCTGCCTTTATGCTATCCTCAGGTTCCTCCCAATGTCTTAAAATCCACACCATTGCCTATACTCCTACTGATCTTCAGATATCTTAAAGCGATGTGTTACATACGGCCCAGTCCCACTGGCCGACGGACGCAAAACGTATACATAAAGGACACAGCGGATGAGCAAAATTTCAGGGGTTACTCCATCCATTGTCATCTGCTCCAAAAAGTGGCAAAAATTTGCATAAACAGAACAGAAAAGAACGGAAAAGAATGGACATGGGTAGTATGTAGCGGGGATGTTAAACAGATGTTCATGGGAAGCGTAGCAGATGAAAGCGGATGGAAGCGGATAACACCTCCGAAGGGGTTCTGGGGGAGAATTTCAAAGCAGACACAAAGCGGAAGGGGCGGATGCATAGTGGATGAAGCAGATGCATCATGGACGCCTATAGGAAACAAAGAGGATGCTGCGCAGATGTATATCGGATGCAAAGCATTCACTGTGCATGTGGGGAGTATGAATTGCGTCAGCTCCGCGGATATAAAAGGATGCAGCACGCATGCAGTCAGCATACAGGGGAAAGACGTGCTGCCACATACATCTAGCAGGAACACCATGGTTCACCAATCAGGCAAGAAGAGGAAGCCGGTGCCTACTCGTTCCAGCCCTGGCAAGAAGGACAGAACCTTCTGAACCAGAAGAAGGAGAGCACTCCACCCCCTGGCACTGACTCTGAAGCTGCTGCTGCTGCTGCTATGGTGGACCAGCCCCAAGGCCCTCAAAGACCTGCTGCTGAAGGCTCTGCTCCTCAAGCCCCTGAAGGCCCTGATGCTCAAGCCCCTGAAGGCCCTGCTAAAGTTCCTGCCAGAGGGAGGAAGAGGCAAGGGAAGGAGAAGGGAGAGATGAAACAGTACACCATTTCTGAGGAGCATGAGGATGAGGTGCTGGAATGGCTGAGGGAGAATGAGTACCTCTGGAGAAAGGGCCACAGACTCCATCGCGACACCAAGAAGAAGCTGGCAGCTTGGAGAGACAAGGCAGAGAGCCTGGGGTACACTGCAGAAGTACACCTAGGATGGTGGAAGCACATGAACACCTCCTATGGCAAGCTACACCTCAAGAAATCTGGGTGGGCCGCTGTCAAGCTCACTGATTGGGAGATGTACGTCATGGCCAAGGGCAGTTTCCTGGAGGGTGAGATCTGCCACCAAGGAGCAGCCCCTCTGAGACCCCTCTCCCTCAGAAAGCCCACAGACAGCCAGTCCTCTTCCAGCCAGGAGCCAGTAACCCTGTCCAGGCAGGTAGCTTCAGAGGGCCCCACAGAAGAGTGTCCCCCCCCGACAGATGCACTCCCCATGCCTGTGGACTTGGAGGATCCCGTGGAGGATGACGCCCTGCTGTCACAAATGGAGGAAGAAGCAGCAGCCACCAGAGGCCAAACCACCCCCACCCCCACCCCCAGCTCCACAGAATGCAGGCAGAGAGACAGACTGGAGGGCCAGCACCACAGTGTGCTGTTGGAGATCAGGGATACAATGAAGACCAGCACAGAACTTCTTTCTCAGCTGGTCCACTTGGACAGAGCATCCTCGGGCTGGAACACCTTCATCACCTACATGAGCCAGACCCTGAGGGACCTGCCCGAGGCCCAGTACCAGGTGATGAAACAGATGATCACAGCACTTCTGCACAACCCTCAAGGTCCAACTGAAGCTGTTCCTACCCAGTCCAAGTCTGCTCCTACAACCCAGGCGAAGTCACAGCCCTTCCACGGCTTTCAACAGCCCCTCACCTACCAAGGCTACGATTACAATGACTTCTCACAGCAAAAACAGAACTTCCCAGTCCAGGCCCAGGTAATCGCATGCCACAGACGCCACTCCTCACCCAGCTGCAGACCAGACAGCCCCACAACACTCCTCCTTCCTCCACCCCACAGCCAAGCCCGTCAATGGACAATCTGTCATCAGTATTGGGCCTGACATCTCAAGTCCTTGATGAAGGGACTCTCAACCTCACGGGACTGAGTCAGCTCTCGGACAGCTTCGTGAACACACCATCCCCTGTTGTACCCTTGGGGCCAAGCACCCCAATGGTGCCTAAGACCAGCACTCAAGCCACAGCCACCTCCACAGTCCCTGCCGGCTTAAAAGTTGAGACCATGGACATGACTCAGAGTGACTGAGAATTCAACTCAGAGACTGAGTTGTTTACTTGTTCAGTTTATCTTTGCTTAAGACACTTTGTTAAGCCTGGGTTCCCCAACCAGGGTTAGGTAGACAAGCTAAACAGAATGTGCAGCGTTAGTCAGATAGGCACACAGATAAATGAGTGAGCTAAGCTTGTATGTTTATTAACATACAGTAAAAATAACAGATACGCTTGTGCTATCAAGAATATATTTTATTCCAGTATAAGTTTATAGCATAGTCAAAAACAGTCCAATATTCATTTACCATGTAGTCAGTCCATTCAGGGATATTCAGTTAGCAAAGTCCATGTAGAATATCCTATTGTCAGTTCACATAAATCAGTCCGTTGTTGTCTCTCCCGTTCGAGCAATGCAGTCTTGCTTCCAAGCAGTAATCAGAGATCATCAAAGCCAGAGAGAGAGCGAGCAAGCTGTAGCCTTGCTACTTTTATATGGTTTTCATAACCACACCCACAATAGCTATTTTACAGTTAAAGCTGCATACATTAACTATGATTCATAGTTAGTATTTCACCTAAAACAGTTAGGGTGAACAATGTTATCCCTAACACACTTTACTTGGTTCATTTTTCTTTTTTAATAAAGTCATAAAGTTTACCTAAGAGTGTTAATAAAGGTTATCTTTGCTTAACACACTTAATTCAGTTTACTTGGTTCATTTTGCTTGTTTAATAAAGTCAACAAGTTAAGAAAGTTAATCAAGGTTATTTTTGCTTAAGACACTTGGTTCATTTTTTTTACTTAATAAAGTGTTGGTGAAAACTTTTAAAAAATGGTTAAGCCTTTGCATGCTTGTGGGATATGTGGACATGTGGACCTTTATTATCAATAACAATTTATTCATTGACCAACACATTTTAAAATAAACAAAGCTCTTTATTAATGCCCTATTCATTGTAGGACCACTCAACATACATGGCATAATCTCATCAGTGTTATGCAACAGGCTCAAGGAAGCATCCATTAATCATCTATCATCCTGTCTTGCCACTCCACTGCTCCAGCTGGGGAGTTGCACCAGTGTCTCAGTAGGTTGCGCTGCTTCTTCCCTTCACGTGAAGCTCTGTTTGGGCCTTGTACATCCACAGTGTCTATCAGGTTACAACCTTGCCTCCATTCACCAGGCTCCGTGTCCCCATTGCCTTTTTGATGGTCGACAAGTCTGTTCTGCAACACTGGGTAGTAGGTGCGCATGAGATTGTGCAGGATGCAGCAAGCTTCCACGATGCTCCTAACGGTCTCTGGGTCATGCTGCATGGTGGTGAGAAGGATATGGAACCTGTTGGCCAGGATTCCAAAGGCGTTCTCCACAACCCGTCTTGTCCTGGACAGCCTGTAGTTGAAGATCCTCTCTTCAGGGGTGGGGCATCTTGAAGTGTACGGCTTCATGAGGTAGGTTTCTGAGGGAGAAGGCATCATCACCAATGATGAAGTAGGGCACATCTTGTGTGTCATTGGGTAGGGGGTCTGGATCTGGAAAACCCATGATGAGGTTGCATTACAGCCCATCCTTGAGGTCAGTTGTGTTGTAAACCTGGCCATCTGAAGCTGACCCGTTGCCTGAAGCATCGATGTGGATGAACTTGTAGTCAGCATCAACCATGGAAAAGAGGATGATACTGAAGAAGCCCTTGTAGTTGAGATAAGTGGACCCTGAGTTGGCTGGAGCTTTGCAGGCCACGTGCTTCCCATCTATGGCTCCAACGGTGTGGGGAAAGTTCCACCTCTGATACCACACTTCTGCAAGTTTCCTCCAGCCTTGTTTTAGTGGTGGGGCACTTGAGGAGCTCCTCCACGTATTCTTTGATGATGGCCTGCACCACTTCTCTGACCACTTTGCTGATGCTGTTGTGTGGCACCCTCCAGGCATACTGCATGTTTCTGTAAGTGGTTCCAGAGGCCAGGTGGCACAGAGTCAGTGCCACCTTCAGTCCAGGGTCCAGGTTGGCACGGAAGTTGGTGCTAGGCTTGGTCGGCCTGGGTCTCAGACGCTCTACAAATTCATCAAAAATGGCTGGTGGCATCCTCATGAAGTGAGGGGATGGCCAGAGGATGCAGAGAGGATACAGCGGACATTTAACGGATGATAATGGACATAGAACTTTTGTTGTCCGTATATGTCATGGATGTACATCATACGCGGTGGAAAGTTCATCTATTCACAAAGTTTTGTGCAGCTCAAAACTTCTTGCATGGATGAAATCTCAGTGGATGGATGCTCGACAGATAGAGGATATGAAACATGTATACAGTGAGTACACAACGGATGCATAGCATTTTCCCACGGATGGCAAGCTCTTTTTAACATTTTACATCCTCTTTGCATCCGTAAGTGCAGTGGGACCGGGCCTTTAAATAAATTCTCTTTTTCTTTTATGCTATCACATATGGTATTCACAACTAACAAGTAATAAGCAGATTGTGTCATCCATTTAATTGAAATAATACCTCCAATAATCTATGACACTTTAAAGTATTTTGTTTAAACTACAGAATTCACAACTTAAAATTGTTTAAATTACACAATTTATGCTTCAGAAAAAAACTTAGTAAAGTTCTAAAGCAATTCTAAAAATAAAAAAGTGCAAACAATAAATATTAAAGCCCATGTCACACTGAACCAATGGATGCAAAGAGGATGTAAAACAGACAAAAAACCTTGCCATCCGTTCGAAAACGCGATGTACTCACTGTCTCCGTTTGGCTTCCTCTCTATCCATCCAGTATCCGTTTATGGACGTTTCATCCGCTCCAAAAGTTTTGGGCTACCCAAAACTTTTGCGTGGAAAATGTATCCAGTTCATCCATTCTGCATCCACTACGCATCTGCTAGGCATCCATTACGTATCCGTTACACATCCAGTATATCCGCAAGGCATCCGCTAGGCATCCGCTACGCATCCGCGCAACTCGCATCTGCCTGGATGCAGGGAGGAAGTGAAACGGATGCAGAACGGATGCCTAGCGGATGCAAAATGGAAACAAAGCATTTAAAGCAGAAAAAACGTTCTCAGAGGGAACCTATCTTGGATATTAAGGATGTCTAGAGGATGCCTAGAGGATGCCTAGCAGAAAACCTATACTGCCGATAAAAAGGGGGAGCAACTCGCCTGCATCTCACTTTCAGAACAGCAGCCCAGTGGTGCAGACCTCTTCAGCCTTCATCTGCCTCTTCCTCTTCCACAGCATCCGGTCATGTCCACCGTGGATTGTAAGAAAGTCCTTTCGGCAGCCACCATCGTTCTGCAACAGT
The DNA here is from genome assembly GCA_015471245.1 of Laticauda colubrina. Classification (NCBI taxonomy): domain Eukaryota; kingdom Metazoa; phylum Chordata; class Lepidosauria; order Squamata; family Elapidae; genus Laticauda; species Laticauda colubrina. The sequence continues at coordinate 49,746,200 of BLBF01000006.1, read as the reverse complement.
GCGAAGCCAAGGTGGCACTCACTCTGCGCCACCTGGCCTCAGGTACCTCCTACAGGAGCATGCAGTACGGCTGGAGGGTGCCCTCCAACACCATCAGCATTGTGGTTAGAGAAGTGGTGCAGGCCATCATCGAAGAATACAAGAAGGAGCTCCTCTACCCCTCCACTGAAGAAGGAGGGAAGAAAGTTGCAGAGCAGTGGTATCAGAAGTGGAACTTACCACACACCGTTACAGCCATAGATGGCAAGCACGTGGCCTGCAAATCTCCAGCCAAGTTGGGGTCCACTTATTTCAACTCCAAGGGCTTCTTCAGCATCATCCTCTTTGCCATGGTCGATGCTGACTACAAGTTAATGTACATCGATGCTTCAGGCAACGGCTCATCTTCAGATGCCAAGGTATACAACGCCAGTCACCTCAAGGAGGAGCTGGAACGCAACCTCATCGTGGGCTTCCCAGATTCAGAACCCCCGCCGAACGACACACAAGATGTGCCCTACTTCATCGTGGGGGATGACGCTTTCTCCCTCACAACCTACCTCATGAAGCCCTACACTTCCAGACTCCTCACCCGTGAAGAGAGGATCTTCAACTACAGGCTGTCCAGGGCAAGGCGGGTGGTGGAGAACGCCTTTGGCATCCTGGCCAACAGGTTCCAGGTACTTCTCACCACCATGCAGCATTGCCCAGAGACTGTGAGGAGGATCATGGAAGCTTGCTGCATCCTGCACAATCTCATGCGCACCTGCTACCCAGTGTTGCAGAACAGGCTCGTGGACCTCCAGCAAGGCAATAGGGACATGGAGCCTGGGGAATGCAGGCAAGGGCAAAACCTGATCGACACTGAGGATGTGCAAGGCCCCAACAGAGCCTCACATGAAGCGAAGAAGCAGCGCAACCTCCTGAGACAATGGTGCAACTCCCCAGCTGGAGCAGTGTAGTGGCAAACAGGATGGTAGATGCTTAATGGATGCTTCCTTCAGCCTGTCTCATCACACGGATGAGATTGGGCCATGTATGTTTGTTTGGCCTACAATGAACAGGGCATTTAATAAAGAGTTGTGTTTGTGTTGACATGTGTCGATAATTATTACATTATTATTGATAATAAAGGGCCGTAGGTGTGGCACCTGGGAGGGTGGACTATACAGTCCCACTATGCTTGCACTGGAGGTTTATCTATCCCATTGCTATCCTAACCCATCCCACAGCTATTACCCATCCCACAGGTATCCTAACCCATTCCAAAGCTATCCTTACCCATCCCACAAGCAAGCAAAGGCTTAAATCATTTCTAAAAGTTTCCAGCAAGACTTTATTTAAAAAAAGAAATGAAGCAAGTGTGTGAATCAAAAATAGACTTTGTTACCAACAAGCTATAAGACAAAAATTTGTCTCTGGCACTCCTCTTGGTCGCTAAGTCTCAGGGGTGAAGGGTGCAGGTGCTGTGGAGGTGGCTGGTGCTGGAGTGCTTGTCATCAGCTCCTCCAGAAGCAGAAGCAGCAGAATCCCCAGCCCCAAAAGAGCGAGCCCGTGCTGCAGAAGCCCCAGCAGAACCAGAGTGAGGGCCAGGGGGCGGGATGGTAGCCCTGTCCCACTTGCCAGGGCTGGCAGCAGATGGCTGAGGCTTGCTGTGCTTCTGCATCGTTGTGGGGTTGCTGGCTGGCAGGGAGGCTGGCAGGAACCAAGGCTGGCAGGAAGGCTTGCAGGGAGGCTGGCACCAAGGCTGGCACTAAGCCTGGCAGGGAGGCTGGCAGGGAGGCAGGCACCAAGGCTGGCAGGCAGGCTGGCAGGCAGGCAGGCAGGCAGGCTGGCACCAAGGCAGGCACCAAGGCTGGCAGGCAGACATGCAGGCAGGGCAGGCAAGGCAGCCAATCCGTCCGGCAGCAGGTCTTTCCTCTGAATGGCGACCTGCTTCCGAGGTGCTTCCGTTATATCCACGGGGCTGACGCAATGCATCCTCCCCGCATGCGCAATTAATGCCAGGCATCCATTAGGCTTCCGCTGTGCATCCGCTGTGCATCCGCTTCATCCGTTTGGCGTCCGCTGTGCATCTGCTGTATCCGTTCCTTGTCCGCTTTTCTGAGCTCCCCTGGAAGCCTTGTGGATGCACCACCCGCTCCAATCTGCTTCCATCCACTGGGCTTCCGTTCCACATCCGCTTTGCATCTGCCCTGCATCCTCCCCGCGTCCGTGTTATCCGCTCCGGTTATGGAAATGTTTGCCCCTTTTGAGAGCGGATAACAACAGATGGAACATTTTGCTTGTCCGCTGTTTCCTTTTTGCATCCGTTGGGCAGTGTGACATGGGCTTTAGCATGTTCCATCTGGAAATAAGTTGCACAAGACCGGGTTCCAAGAACAACTCTTTTATTTAACTCAGTAAAGCAATGGTAACGGAACAAGAACCCAAGCTGTGGCTTGCTCGTGGCTTGTGGCTAATGACACCACTTTAAATGTTTCCGCCGTCAGGTGGGCCTATCGGATTGGTTCTCTGATGGCCAATCTGAAAACGGCTTTTTCGGCCAATCAGAATAGGGAACTTGGTGCCTACCAAGTTCCATACATAACACCCCTCCCCCCCTCGGTTCAGTCCAACGTGCATCATGTAGTCACACAGGTAGGTGGGACTTTTTGAGTCCTGGTTGACCTGCGCAGCTCAGTCTCAGCGTGGTCTTTGAGCGGTTCGGATGGGATCGCTGTTTCTCTGAGTTTTCTCCATGGAACCTACTGGAAGGGTGAGTCAGCCTTGCCGCTCCCTCCTGAGTCTTTCGGGCCAGATGGCTCCGCCGCTCCCTCCTGGTTTGTCCGGGTTGGTTGAGCTGGCCTGGCTGTCTCCTTCCAGGAAGGCCTTGCTTCATTCTCCTGCTCTCAGATTTCTCTTTTTGGGTTCTTCTAACTATACGTGCTCTTTTTGATTTATTTGAGAGTCTTTATGTAGTGTTTGTTGCCTTGTTATGGGAGGTTCGTCTCTCCCTTTTTTATTATTTTATATTTCCCCCCCTCCTCAGTTGTTTTTTGGTCGATATTTATTTTTGGCACTGGTGTGTTATTGCATTTGGGGTGCAAGAACGAAGCTGGTCAATGTGCCGCTTCCATTCTCTTCCGTCGTCTAGGAGTAGGGAGCCTGTGATCTGGGTGATTGTGGCTGGAAGCCATAATGGATCCCCGGTGAGGTTTTTTGCATAGACCAGGTTGCCTATTTCAAATGCGCGGTATTTGCTGGAGGAGTCAGGGGGTTTAACCCAGGTATAAGTGAGGCACAGTCTGTTGAGGTAGGAACGCAATTTCCTACCCATTAGGAGTTCTGCTGGGCTTTTGTTGGTTGTGCTGCTAGGGGTAATATGCTGTAGAGTTAGTAGTCGGTTTAGTTTTTCTTGCACATCCCCCTTGTCCATTCTATCCAGGCCCTCCTTTGTGTACCGAACCATGCATTCAGCCCTGCCATTTGCAGCCAGATGGGCCGGCATGGTTAAAGCATGTCGGATGCCCTGGGCTAAGTACTGCTCGAATGCCAACGCAGTAAACTGGGACCCATTGTCCGACACCAATACATCAGGCAGTCCATGCATGGTGAAAAGTTTGTCTAATTGTTTCATCACTGCCTCGGTGGTTGTAGAAGCCATGAGTATTACTTCTAACCAGTTCGAGTAGGCATCCACAACTATTAAAAAGGTGTTGCCTTTCGTGAGCCCAGCAAAGTCAATATGTAGTTTAGACCATGGACCACGGGGAGTTTCCCATTCCCTAACTGGTGCCTGTGGGGGGGGGTAGGCTTCAATTTTTGACAGTCGTGGCATGTTGCCACCCAATGTTCAATGTTCTTGTCCAGCCCTGGCCACAGACGTAACTTCTGGCCAGGGCTTTCATCTTAACTATGCCCGGGTGCCCGTCGTGCAACATGCACAAAACATCTTCCTGGAATCTGTGTGGTATCACCACCCTGTCACCCCACAAAATACAACCCTTCTCGGCTGACAATTCAGTCTGTCGCTTGCAAAATGGTTTAAAATTCTCAGTTTTGTGCTCCTCCTCCTTACCTACCCAATGCAGCATACGAGCTGTCAAAGGGTCTTTCACGGTAGCTCTCGTGATGTCCGCTGTGGATAATGGTACGTTTGGCCAGGCCTCAAGTTGGTGTGTTGAGACGGTGGGAGCTGGGTCCTCTTCTGTGATGGGCAGCGGGGAACGGCTCAGGGCGTTGGCATGGGTGATGGTCTTTCCTGGGCAGTGGATCAGCGTGTAGGTGTAGGCAGCGAGGAATTCAGACCACCTCATCATTCTTGGTGACAGAATGTTTGGGATTGGCTTGTTTCCAGCTAGGATCCCTAGTAGGGGTTTGTGATCAGTGATGATCGAAAAAGTTCTGCCATAAAGGTACTCATGGAATCTTTTGATTCCAGAGATGATTGGGAGGGCTTCTCGGTCGAGTTGGCTATAATTTCGTTCTGATTTGGACAGCGTTTTCGAATAGAAAGCGACCGGTGCCTCTCTGCTGTCTGGTAGCTTGTGGCTCAAGATGGCACCGATTCCAAAAGGCGATGCATCACAAGTGACCGTCAAAGGCAAGGTGTTGCTATACTGGATTAAAACGGTGTTATACATTAATTGGTCTTTGAAATGCTGCTTGTTCCTGATGGTCCCATTTTCAGATAGTTTTTTTTGTCTAACAGCTGATGTAAGGGTTCTGCTATGGTTGCCTTATGGGGCAGACACATACTGTAAAAATTTATGAGACCTAGGAATGCTTGAAGGTCAGTTTTGTTCCTAGGTCTAGGTGTGTCTTTGATTGCATTTATCTTTTTTTCAGTGGGGTATATCCCTTGTTCATCTATTAGGTAGCCCAGAAACTCGACTTGGTTGGTGGCTAAATTACATTACTCTCACTTTACCTTAAGGCCTGTGTCTCTAAATCTTCTTAAGACTTCTCTTAATCTGCTCTCTAGTTGGTTAACGTTTTTTGCTGACACCACAACATCATCAAAATAAGGAACAACTCCCTTGATTATGTTTAACATGAGCTGCATGAAGCTTTGGAACACGCCTGGGGCAATGCTAATGCTGAACTGGAAATGATTACACTTGAATGCCTCTCTATGTGTCACAATAGTCTGTGCCTCTGCGGTAGTGGAGTCAATGGGTAGCTGTTGGTACGCTTGTGTGAGATCAAGCTTCGCAAAAAATTTTCCACCCCCTAGGGAGTGCAATAAGTGTTGCACTACTGGTACTGGGTATTTGCTTTGTTGGAGTGCATGGTTTAGGGTTGCCTTATAGTCTCCGCAGATGCACACTGACCCATCTGGTTTTACGGGAGTCACAATGGGTGTTTCCCACCTGACATGGTCGATTGGCTCTAACACCCCTTGTGCTATTAATTTGTTTAATTGTTCATCAATTTTTGGTTTTAAGGCAAAAGGGACACGTCTGGCTTTTAACCAGATAGGGGCTATTTTTGGATCTGGGCTAAATGAAATTGGGGTCCCCTTGTACTTGCCTAGGGTCCTGTCGAAAACATCTTGGAATTCTTGTAACAGGCTCTTCTTGCAGTTGGCCGCAGCAATGCGGTTGATCCCGGTCATCCTAATTCCCAGGGGTGTGAACCATTCGATTCTTAGCAGGCTAGGGTGATCGCAGTCGACGATGGTCAGAGGCAAGATTGTGGCATGATTTTTAAATTCGATGAGGAAATGTCCAAAGCCCAATAGCGGAACTCGATTTCCTTGGTAGTCTTTTAAAATTAGTCTTTGTTTTTGTAGTTCGTTTGTTTGATGTCCGGTATTAGGCACCGGATGGTATTCCAGGATACCATAGATAAAAAGGACCCGGAGTCGACTTCCATCTCAAAGGGTTTTCCCTCGATGTTTACCTCTATCCGGACCTTTTTTCTGTTTGCTGCCCTGGCATTTCCAATGGTTACCATCTGGTGCATTTCCTCTCTTTCGCTGGTTCTTTTTCTTCAGTTCCATCTGCTTCCAGCTTGTCTCTCTTCATGTCTGGGGGGCAGTTGCTGCTACTGCTGCTGCTGCTGCATCTTTTAGGACTATAGCTCTTTTTGGTTTGGCAGACCCTTTCGATGTGCCCCCGTTGCATCGAAATCTGTGCATTCAGATCACAGGTGGTTGCCTCCGCATCCAGCACACTGAAGCTCCCACCTGTTGCTTCTCTGTTCCCGCCATTTCTTGTCTGATTGAAATCTATGGACATCTTCATTTTCATCCTCAGTGTCGCTCTGGGATTCGAGATCTTCATAGTGGGTGGTTGCTGTGGGCTTTTTCTTGCTTCCCTCTGCCTTCTTCTCTCCGGCTTGGTTTGGTGGATCTGGATTTGAATTCATCTGGCGCATGGTGGCTGCGGATTTCTTTGCTGCTTCGGTGGCGGTTGCTTCCACAATAGCCTCGGCTACAGTTATGTTTAGTCTATTCAGCAGCTTACTCTGAAGTGTAGCGTCCTGTAACCCAAGGACCACGTGGTCCCTCATGGCCTCGTCCATGTTCTGGAACTCGCAGGCTGCTCCGATGTGTCTCAGGGCAGCTCAAAATCTCCAACAGTTTCATCTTCTTTTTGGTCTCTCTTGTAGAACTCATGTTGTTGGAGACCACAGATGCGCAATGTGCTTGGAGCATTCTTTTCAGCTTGGGCCAAATCATCTGTTTGACGTCTCTTGGTTTGGCTAGTACCTTTGCCATTTTAAAGACGGCTGGACCGCAGTGTGTAAGGAAGACAGCCCTCTTCCTTTGGTCAGATATTTCCTGTAGTTCGTTGCTTTCTAAAAACATAAGAAAGCAATCAATATACGACTCCCAATCCTCCTCATCAGGATTGAATTGTGTGGGCAGCGTGTTGTTACCAGCCATCTCTTTGTTCGGTTCAGATCGCCGCATACTTTGGTCTCACTCTTCTACGACGATCCCACCTTCGTCACCAATATTCTGTCCTGAAATAAGTTGTGCGAGACTGGGTTCCAACAACAATTCTTTTATTTAACTCAGTAAAGCAATGGTGATGGAACAAGAGCCCAAGCCACAGCAGCCCTTTTTATAGCGGCTTGCTCGTGGCTTGTGGCCAATGACACCACTTTAAATATTCCCACTGTCAGGCAGGCTAATCGGATTGGTTTTCTAATGGCCAATCCGAGGATGGCCTTTTCAGCCAATCAGAATAGGGAACTTAGAGCCTACCAAGTTCCATACATAACAAAGTATATGTAAATTTATGTGTCCTCTCTGAAGTTCCAGGTAACTTTATGCATTCCACCATGGTACCAAGCCCTTTTCCATATCCTTTATGTGCCATTATTTTGTCTCATTTACAGTTTGATAAGCATCCCTCCCATATCTTCATTCAAGGAATTAAAATGTTGAATAGTACAAGACTCAGGTTTTATCTTTTAGGCAAAATCTCTCAATGTATATCTCCAATTTTAAGTATTTTCCCAATTCATTACTGAACTTAAAAAGATAAAATTAGATCAGTGAGAATGTTTTGCTTTGTAAATCCTTACAATGTTCTGGTAATTTCAACATTCTTTTCAAGTTCTTAATGATTTTTACTGATTTTACTTCCTGATTTTTATATTTTTGTTTCTGGACAAAGGAATAACTGATATTCCTTATGTCTTTTTATTTGTGTTTTTTACAGGTTTTCCAGGATTTGTCATGGAAAATATATTCGAGTTTACCTACTTCATTTAAGACTCTAATGCAAGCTAATTACTGTAGATCCTGAGGAATTAAAGGCCTTCAAAATAAAGACATATTTAGTTCTTAGGTTTCTGTCAGTCTCAAGCTTGATCTTATCTCTTCATCTTGTTCAACATAATTTTCCAATAAACTTGCTTCTGTTTTACTGAAGAATAAAAAGTCCAAAGTAAGAGTTGACTAATTCTTTCTTTTCTTTGTTACCTGTTAGCATTTTGCTTCTTAATTAAGCAGCATGGAATGCTGATACTTAGAAATTTTCTTACTAAATTAGAGAAATAGGTTCAAAATAACAGTATAAAATTAAACAGAAAAATGCAAAGTTGTCTAAAAAGATGAACAAGTGTCAGAAAATTTGAAGTAGCAATTTTATGCATTTATTGCATCTGCACATTTCCACCTAACAGCTGTGTTCTTTAAATGGAAAGATGGTTAAGATAAAATATATGCAGGTATGCTGGATGAATTTATGAGTTTCTGTGCAGTTACTGAATCCATGCTATACTGGACACCAGGTAGGAAAAACTGATTTCTGATTTTAGATTCTTTTGAGCTTGTGGAATCCAATAGACTCCTATGCCATCTAAGCCTCTAACATACACATTGGACTTGTACAACCTCTTGTTTCTTTTGGAATATCAAAGTTATAAATATTTATTTTGGAGAAGGGTAATGCTGTCTGTTTTGAAAAAGGTAGTTCTGCATTGCCTCTTGAAGCAACCATCCCTGGATTCAATTATGTTTGACAACTTCTACCTTGTCTTCAGTATTCCTGGGAAGATAGTTAGGTAATCAACTACAGAAGAAATAGATTATCTAGATCCTTTTTCAGTCTAGTCTATCACCAGAGATTGAAAGCATATTAAAATTAATGAACTTTATTTAAGGATTTGCAACAAGATGAATAAGAGACTTTTTAACAGGCCCACTTTTGATGGTCACACCAAATGGGAATGTTCAATTCTGGCAAAACAACATCTTTAGATGTGAATGTAATCACAGTATTATTCAATTACATATGAATTTATGCATAGGAACATGAGAATTGAAAATGATAAGATAAAACATGAAGATAAAATGCTAGTGAAATCTATGAACTCCCTACTAGAGAACCATACATCACTTTTTGCATTGGTTTTATCAGATTGTTTTAGATAGCTCTAAAATTATCACATTCTCTTCTTCACTACTTTAATTCAGATCAGCTGGATCATAGCATAACTATGTTTTGTTCATATTCCTTTTTATTGCTTTAATGTATTGTGAGCTACCCAGAATTGCACCTACAAGATGACTGGCAAAATAAATCCAATCAATCAAACAAAAATGCAAACATGGAAAATAGAATGATAAGGACAGAGAAATCATAGATTGAATGAGTGACTGAATACTATGAATGATTGAATACTATGACATGTGTGGCAACGTAGGCCAAGTCAGAAAACAGGCTTCACAAAGAGTAATGGAATTCTGCTTTACTGTTGCAGGGTACAATAATAGAATCTTGAAATCTCAGCAGAATTTCTCTCCCACTTCTTTTGTATCAAAGAGAAATGAGGCATGGCAATCCTGGATTTCTTTCTTATCTCTTTTTATTATTTTAGGGCTAAACTGATTTTATGTGGTCATTTTAAATTTTTTCTCAGGTTATTTCTGTATTGTTTTATATTATTCCCCAAAACATTTGGATTTCTTACTAACAAGTAATATTTAATAAGATATGCATGACAAATAAAATTGCCTCTGATAAACTCTTATATCATCTCAACATCTTCAACTTATGATCAACCAGCTACTCTAAGAAACTCTTTTCTCCATATGAATATATATTAATAGAAATGTTAATCTTGTTTTCATTCAATACAGTAATGATTTATGGAAGAAGTTTTGCTTTTAAGTGTAAAGTGCAAATTATAAAGTGCAAATTATTATTCTGAATGGTTGAAGTTGAAAACATTTTTCCTGATAGTGAACTTTGTAATTATTTTAAATATCCAAAAACTTTCTTTGGATAGGTTTATTTTCCAAACTACTTTCACTAATAAATGACTAGGACAAAGAAAATGATGTACCTCTAAAAAAGGCATTAATCCTGTCTAACATTACATATTTATAGATGTGCTTTAGAGCTGGATTTCAGCAACCTTCCACATTTGTATCCATGTTTCTCACTGGGTCAAACTGTACAGAGTAAATAGAGATAGGGACATTTTTCTTAAAACCTTGATCTTCACTCATTGTATTCATTGCAGTGATTTCTCCTAATTTGATCAGTGTATACTATAAAGTTTCATCCTCCATGTTTCCAGTCAGAACCAGAGGGATAATGGCAAGATGCAAATACAGCAACTAGACAGGATTAAAGTACCACTTTCATTCTTTTCTCACTATGATTTATGTTCGTGCCAAAACGAAAGTATTAAAAATTTGATGGATCACTGTTCAGAACAAACAGCAAACTCCACATGGTACAACAATGGGTGACATGGAATATTGCTGCCTTGCCATCTGGTATGAAAGAGAACTCCCAAGAGCTGAGAAGATATGGCAGTTTCCATAATAATAATGTAAGAAAAAAAAAACACCTACTCTTTCCTGCAACTCCCAAAGAAATACAGCAAAAATATAACTGAATCTACATTTTGTATACATATGCATACACACATGCATGTACAAAGTATGGCAGCATTATAAAAATGAGTCAAAAACTACTGCTAAGAAAGGAGAAAAAGTTATCCGTATATTTTTGTATGTAGCCATTATATATATATTCATATTCACAGGTTACTATTGGGAAGCAAGATGCATAGATATCCATTTCACTTCTCAGCTTACTAAATGAAAAAAGAAATTGCATTTCCAGCTTCAAAGTATTGTGAACAATGAAGAGAAAATAAATGTTTAACAACTGTCAAAAAGCAAGGATTTGGTGATCACTTCTTGATAGGTAGGATTGTATTTTGCATTGATGATTTATAAAGAAAATGATGTGACTTGTGCAGTAGACAATTAATAGAGTTTAGATCTGAAGAAAATCAAAAAAGCCTTTCCTCATGGAATTTCAATCATATACAATTAACTTCTGTATGGATATAAGATATCTCATATCTCATAATATAAGCCCTGTGACACTTTCGAAATACAGTTTTCTGTCTGATCTCCACAATACATTTGCGTATTACATTGTTAGAGTGTTTGTATTACTCTAGGAATTAAATTGTAAACTGTAATGAATCCATTAGGAATTGCAAACATAGACATTTATATATAAACAGCAAAACAATAACTGGTCATGTTCTAACCAAACTTAGTTTAAACAACTGTTAACAGAACAATTTGTGCAGAAGATTTATATGTTTCTCAGACTCACCAAACAAAATGACAAGTTAGAAGATGGGTTGTGGTTTTATCTGCCTTACCTTCCTTTTCTCCTTGTTAAATCCACTACTTCAGTTAGTTTCTGGAATGATATTTTCCCTTTTGTTCTATGGTATGAATAAGCTGCGAATTAATTGCAACTAAAATTTATGTAATCTTTTCCAGGCATGCTCCTATCACAGGCATGTGCTCTGTTGATTTTATGGCTTGCACTAGTAGCAAGGTTTTCCACCATTGATAAAGAGATTATCTTCACAATGCTATTTATTATTTGTAAGAATCTTGCCTTTGACACTATATACTGTAGTTATTCTGTTATATTCCAAGAATTAGACTAGTCACTTTAATGGTGCCATTTAAGGTCTAAATGTTCTAATTTATTGCAGAAATACAATAAAACAGTTGTAATTATTTTACAAATGATATGACTTCCCATAATTTTTTTAGGTTGCTTTTTTTTCAGATCCCTTCGATCTGTCATCTACTGTTGCTACATTTTCAAGCTACAATTATCTCATCTGATATCTAAAACATTGTCAAAACTAAACACTGTTTAACAAGCAAGTGTACTGACAAACACATTCTAATACAGAAAACAAAAAGGAATCTTTACCATATGATGATAAATGTAAAATCATGGTTTGGAAAGAGTGACTTCGACTGTTAAGTCCAACTTTATACTCTATGTCAAAATTCAGAATAATATATCTTTGATAGATGGCTATCTAACCTTGACTTGAACAAAATGAAAATGGGCCGACCCAACTGTGAATTGATTTTGCAGTTAAACAGCTCTTTATTGCTAGAAGATATACATAGAGATGTAGATGTATATATTTCAGTTAGAATCTTCCTTTCTCTAAATTAAAGACATTATGTGTATATAGTATAATAAAAGGAGTACAACTGCTTTCCTGTGAAATGCTTAAAGGGGTTTCAAGAATTTTATTTTATTATTGCCTTACCTGTTTTAAGGAATCACTTTTTGTAAGATCCAGAAACCTTCATATTCATCTATCTCTAAATTTGGTCATTTAACATTTTGGTGTCCTTAACTAAATGTAATATTGATAGTAAAGTTATGAATAAAGCAAAATATTCCTTCTTATAGACTAGAAACTATAATTCTGTTAATGCAATCCCAAATTGCTTTCCTCTGTTTTATTTTCTGTATCTTTTATGAGTCTTACGATTTAATCCTACTGTTTCATATTTTTATTAATAATTCTGTTTTGGAAAATTAATGTCATTAAAAAAAATAGCACCAAGATAGCATTGGAATGATCTTTTGACTCTGGTGATGATTTCGAGGGCTTCTTTGTCGAGTTGGCTGTAATTGCGCTCTGACTTGGAAAGCGTCTTTGAATAAAAAGCGACCTGTGCCTCTCTGCCATCTGGTAGCTTGTGGCTCAGGATGGCGTCCATCCCAAAAGTTAATGCACCACAGGTGACCATCAAGGGCAGGGTATTGCTATACTGGATTAAAATGGTGTTAGACGTTAATAGGTTTTTGATACCCTGAAATGCTGCCTGTTTCCAGTGGCCCCATGTCCAAGTAGTTTTTTTATCTAGCAGCTGATGTAGGGGTTCTGCTATGGTTGCCTTATGGGGAAGGAAAACATTGTAAAAATTTATGCGACCTAAGAATGCTTGAAGGTCAGTTTTGTTCCTAGGTCTAGGTGCATCTTTGATTGCCTTTATTTTTTTTCCAGTGGGGTGTATGCCTTGTTCATTGATTAAATAGCCCAAAAACTCGACCTGGTTGGTGGCTAGATCACATGTTTCTCATTTTACTTTGAGGCCTCCGTCTCTAAATCTAGTTAAAACTGCTCTTAATCTGTTCTCTAGTTGGTTGGCGTTTTTTGCTGACACCAGAACTTCATCAAAATAAGGGACGACTCGCTTGATTCCATTTAACAGGCATTCCATGAGGCTTTGGAACATGCCTGGGGCAACGCTAACGCCGAACTGGAGATGGTTACACTTGAATGCCCCTCTATGTGTCACAATAGTCTGTGCCTCTGTGGTAATGCGGTCAACGGGTAGTTGTTGATACATGTGTGCGAGATCAAACTTTGCAAAAAATTCTTCTTCACCCTAGTGAGTGCAGTAAATGTTGCACTACCGGTACTGGGTATGCGCTTTGTTGGAGTGCATGTTTCAGGGTTGCCTTATAATCTCCACAGATGCACACTGACTCATCTGGTTTCATAGGAGTAATGATGGGTGTTTCCCACCTGGCATGGGAAACCCATTGAGCTATTAAAACACCATGGCTCTAGAACCCCTTGAGCTATTAATTTGTTCAATTGTTCATCAATTTTTGGTTTTAAAGCAAACGGGACATGTCTGGCCTTTAAGTGGATGGGGGCTATTTTTAGGTCTAGGCTGAATGAAATTGGGGTCCTATTGTACTTGCCTAGGGTCCCGTCAAAAACATCTTGGAATTCTTGTAGAAGGCTCTTCCCAGTTGGCAATCCGGTTGATCCCGGTCATCCCCATTCCCAGGGGCGTGAACCATTTGATCCCTAGCAGACTAGGGCGATCATGGTCGACAATGGTCAGAGGCAAGATTTCGGCATGGTTCTTGAATTCAATGAGGAAATGTCCTAGGCCTACTACCAGATTTCGATTTCCCCGGTAGTATTTTAAAATTAGTCTTTGTTTCTGTAATTCTTTTTGTTTAATGTCCGGTATCAGGCACCAGATGGTATTCCAGGATACCGTAGAGAGGAAAGACCCTGAGTCGACTTCCATCTCACAGGGCTTCCCTTCGATGCTCACCTCTATACGGACCTTCTTCCCATTTTCTGCCCTGGCATTTCCGATGGTGACTGTCTGATGTGTTTCCTCTCTGATGCTGGTTCTTTTGCTTCGGTTCCATCTGCTTCCAGCTTGTCTTTCTTCATGTCTGGGGGGCAGTGCTGCCACATCTTTTTGGACTATGGCTCTTTTTGTTGTGGCAGAACCTTTCGATGTGCCCCCGCTTGTTACAAGGTCTACAGATTTTGTCGAGGAACTGGAATTCAGCTCATGGGCAGTTGCTCCCACATCCCGCACATTAAAACTCCTGCCGGTTTCTCCTTCTTTCGCGCCATTTCTTGTCTGATTGAAGTCTATGGACATTTGCATTTTCATCCTCGGTATCACTCTGGGATTTGACATGCTTTGGTCTCACTCTTCTACGATGATCCCACCTTCATCGCCAGTGTTCCACCCGGAAAGAAGCATGCGAGACCGGGTTCCAACAATAAACTCTTTATTTAAACTCGCTAAGCAATAGTAACAGAACAATAGCCCAAGCCACGGCAGCCCTTGTTATAGTGGCTTGCCCATGGCTTGTGGTTAATGACACCGCTTTAACTGTTCCCACCGTTTGGTGGGTTAACCAGATTGGTTCTCTAATAGCCAATCTGCGAATGGCCTTTTCAGCCAATCAGAATAGGGAACTTAGAGCTTACCAAGCTCCATACAGGACAGTTTGCATAGCTTATAACAGAACATAACAGAGTAACAGAGTAGGAAGGAATCTTGGAGATTTTCTAGTTAATTCTCTGTTCAAGCAAGATACTCCATACCTCAAACAAATGATAATCAATCTTATCAATGCCTTGGTAAGAGCACACTTTGAATACTGAATCCAATTTTGGTTAGCTCAATATAAAAAAGATATTGAGATTATGGAAAGAATTCAAAGAAGAGCGAAAAAGATAATTGCAGGTGTCACAACTAAAACACTCTGAAAGAAAAGCAACAAAGATGACTCGAGGCTAAAACATGTGAAGAGTGGTTGCAGGAATTGGGTATGCCTAGTCCAATGAAAAGAAGAATTAGTGGTGACATGAAAATAGTGTTCCAATATTTGAGGGGCTAACACAAAGAAGAGGGGTGGTTAATCTATTTTTCAAAGCATTAGAAGGCAAGAGAAGAAGCAATGGATGGAAACTGAACAAATAGAGAAACAAACTAGAACTAATTTCCTGACAATAAGAACAACCAGTGGAACAATTTGCCTTCAAAGGTTGTGGGTAGTGCAACACTGGAAGCTTTTAAGAAGGGACTGGACAGCCATTTGTCTAAAATAGCATAATGTCTCCTGTTAGAGCAGGGGATTTGACTAAAAGACTACCAAGATCTCTTTCAATCTATTCTATTCTATTCTATTCTATTCTATTCTATTCTAATTCAGTCCAGTCCATTCTAAAAAAAACCTTCAGTGTTGAAGAACCCACACCTTCTGAAGGCACATCATTCCACTGATTGTTTGCAATTGTCTGACATTTTTCCTTATTGTGTTTCTTCTTGATTAGTTTCCATCTATGTTTTTTGTTCTGCATTCATGTGCTATGGAGGATAAGTTATCCCTTCCTTCTTTATGACAGCCTTTTTAGATATTGGAACACTGTTATCATATCACCCTAGTCCTTCTTTTCATTAAACTAGGCTACACAATTCCTGCAACTGCTCTTCTTATGTTTTAGCCTCTAGTCCCATAATCATCTTTGTTGCTCTTCTCTTAAACCTTTCTAAATTCTCCATATCTTTTATGTCATGATAATTAAAACTAGATGCAATGTTCCAAATGTGGTTTTATCAAGCATTATAACAGGGCTGTCAAACTCCTGGTCCATGCTGGCCACACCCAAACTTGATTTAGCAAAAGGGGAAAAAGTCCTGATACATCATGTGATGACACCATGAGTTTGACACCCGTGCAATTTAAAGTTTGATTTGGTTGCAGTATTTCTTTTCTTTTCAGTTCTGTTCCATGGACTGGGAAAATATACTGTAAATCCCCAAGGTTTTGAGGTTTGTCCATTAAAGTATGTGGTAATACAGTTGAAATTTTCTTTGTGGTATTATTTGTGTCCACATAGATTATCAGGAAAGATTTTTGTGATAGAATTGATGAATCTTGAAAAATAGTTTTGGCAAGCATTTATCTATGTTTCCAAGAGATAGAGAATTCCCACCCTGCTGGGTCAGGTCAGCACACATTATTTCTGTTCTCAGTAGGAATGAGTCATGAACTACCAAGTCTTTTCTTTTCTCTTAGAAAAGAAAAGAGTTGGAAGAGAGTTGGATCTCTTCCGCTCTTTAGGAATTTCCTGTCTACTCATCTTCTGCTATAGTATATTTACTTCGACAGTGAAAGCTGAAAGCTTTTTCTTTTTTCTGGTTATCTTTCTTCTCTACTAGGCTTCGTGCATTTCTTGATTGTCTTCTTTATGGAGTTGCATCATCTGTCACTTCTTGTAGTATTACCTTTCTTTGATCTTATCAACTTTTATTTACTCTTTTCAACCAGAATGTGACATGTTGGTTTAATATTCTATCTTTTTCAACTCCCATGACAAATCTGCAATTGATAGAAATATATAACCCATCATTCTTAGACAGAAAACATAGTAAAAGCCAATCTATTCTTCATTTTATTTCTTAATGTAATGTTAGGAGCATGATCATCATCATGATCATCATCATCATTATTTCATCTTGTTCCCTTTCTAGGCTCTCATGTTACCTAAAGACTAGGTCCCACTGACCGAAAGACGCAAAACATATGCATAAAGGACACGGCAGACAAGCAAAATTTCGGGGGTGGCTCCATCTGTTGTCATTCACTCCAAAAAGTGGCAAAAATTGGCATAAACAGAACGGAAAAGAACAGAAAAGAACGGACGTGGGTAAAACATAGCAGGGATGTTAAGTGGATGATCATAGAAAGCCTAGTGGATGACAGCAGATGGAAGCAGATGACACCTCCGAAGGGGTTCTGGGGGTGAATTGCAAAGCGGACGCATAGCAGAAGGGGCGGATGCATAGCGGATGACGCAGATGCATCACGGACACCTAAGAGAAGCAAAGTGGATGCCGTGCAGATGTATATCGGATGCAAAGCATTTACTGCGCATGTGGGGAGTATGAATTGCATCAGCTCCGCGGATATAAAAGGATGCAGCACACATGCAGTCAGCATTCAGGGGAAAGACATGCTGCCACAAACATCTTGGAGGAACACCATGTTTCGCCAGTTAGGGAAAAAGAGGAAGCCCGTGCCTACTTGTTCCAGCCCTGGCAAGAAGGACAGAACCAACATCCCACCTCCTGGCACTGACTCTGAACCTGCTGCTGCTGCTGCTGCTATAGTGGACCAGCCTCAAGGCCCTCAAAGCTCTGCTGCTGAAGGCCCTGCTGCTCAAGCCCCTGAAGGCCCTGCTGAAGCCCCTGCCAGAGAGAGGAAGAGGCAAGGGAAGGAGAAGGGAGAAAGGAAACAATACACCGTTTCCGAGGAGCATGAGTCTGAGGTGCTGGAATGGCTGAGGGAGAATGAGTACCTCTGGAGAAAGGGCCACAGACTCTATCACGACACCAAGAAGAAGCAGGCAGCGTGGAGAGACAAGGCAGAGAGCCTGGGGTACATTGCAGATGTACTCCTGGGATGGTGGAAGCACATGCACACCTGGTATGGCAAGCTACACCTCAAAAAATCCAGACAGGCCACTGTCAAGCTCACTGACCGGGAGATGTACGTCATGGCCAAGTGCAGTTTTCTGGAGGGTGAGATCCGCCACCAAGGAGCAGCCCCTCTGACACCCCTCTCCCTCAGACAGCCCACAGACAGCCAGTCCTCTTCCAGCCAGGAGACAGCTACCCTGTCCAAGCAGGTGTCTTCAGAGGGCCCCACGGCAGAGACCCCCCCCCAACAGCTGCACTCCCGATGCCGGCGGACTTGGAGGATCCCCTGTCACAAATGGAGGAAGAAGCAGCAGCCACCAGAGACCAACCCACCCCCACCCCCAACTCCACAGGATGCAGGCAGAGAGGCAGACTGGAGGGCCAGAACCACAGTGTCCTGCTGGAGATCATGGACACAATGAAGACCAGCACAGAACTGCTCTCTCAGCTGGTCCACTTGGACAGAGGATCTTCGGGCTGCCACACCTTCATCACCTACATGAGCCACACCCTCAGGGACCTGCCCAAGGCCCAGTACCAGGTGATGAAGGAGAAGATAACAGCACTTCTGCACAATCCTCAAGGCCCAGCTGAAGCTGCTCGGACCCAGTCCAGGTCTGCTCCTCCACCCCAGGCGATGTCACAGCCCCTCACCTACCAAGGCTATGACTACCAGGACTTCCCACAGCAAAAACAGACCTTCCCAGTCCAGGCCCAGGTTCATTGCACACCACAGACTCCAGTCCTCACCCAGCTGCAGACCAGACAGCCCTACTACACTTCTCCTTCTTCCACCCCACAGCCAAGCCCGTCAATGGACAATCTGTCATCAGTCTTGGGCCTCACATCTCAGGTCCTTGATGAGGGGCCTCTCAACCTCACGGGACTGAGTCAGCTCTCGGACAGCTTCTTGCTGAGACCATGGACATGACTCAGAGTGACTGAGAATAGTGTCAGAGACTGAGTTGTTTACTTGTTCAGTTTATCTTTGCTTAAGACATTTTACTTGGTTCATTTTGCTTGTTTAATAAAGTCATAAAGTTTACCTAAGACAGTTAATAAAGGTTATCTTTGCTTAAGACACTTGGTTCATTTTTTTACCTTAGTAAAGTGTTGGTGAAAACTTTTAACAAATGGTTAAGCCTTTGCATGCTTGTGGGATAGATAAGGACAGTTGTGGGATAGATAAACCTCCAGTGCAAGCATAGTGGGACTGTAGGGTCCACCCTCCCAGCTGCCACACATATGGCCCTTTTTGTCAATAATAATTTATTCATTGATCAACACATTTCAGAATAAACAAAGCTTTTTATTAATGCCCTATTCATTGTAGGGCCACTCAACATACATGGCACAATCTCATCAATGTTATGCGACAGGCTCAAGGAAGCATCCATTAATCATCTATCATCCTGTCTTGCCACTCCACTGTTCCAGCTGGGGAGTTGCACCAGTGTCTCAGTAGGTTGCGCTGCTTCTTCCCTTCACATGAAGCTCTGTTGGGGCCTTGTACATCCACAGTCCAAACTCCATTCTTCTCACGATCCATCCTCAGACCCACACAGCTCTTGGGCGTCTCCTTCTTCTCCTTCTGTATAAAAGTTGAAACAGTCTCAACAGGTTTTGGTTCTGGTGATGAATGATCACAGCTACCATACGGACTTTGTCATGATCCATGGTGGAGAACAATTGATGATGTGGAAGACCAAGAGCAAGGGTGAAGATGTCCGTACACCATGGCTGCTGGACTCATACTGAGATTCAGGTGATTTTCTCCCCCTTTTTATCGGAAATATCAGTTGTCTGCTATGGGGCCTTTTACATACTCTAGACATACCGCAGACATCCTAAATATACGAGATACATCCCAGATACAAACGTTTTGTCCATTTTAATCCTTTATATACGAGATGCATATGCTTACATCCTTTCTATTTCCGTGCTACTAATGCTGTGTGGATGTTCCGTGCACCTTTCATTTCGTCCCTCTTTCCGTTTTCAGCTGCAGTGAATGTGAGTTGAGGGGATGGCCAGAGGATGCAGAGAGGATACAGCAGATGTTTAACGGATGATAACGGACACAGAATGTTTGTTGCCCATATATGTCGTGGATATACATCATACGCAGCGGAAAGTTCATCCATTCACAAAGTTTTGTGCAGCTCAAAACTTCTTGTGAGGATGAAATCGCAGTGGATGGATGCTCGAGGGATAGAGCTTATGAAACATGTATGCAGTGAGTACACAACGGATGCATAGCGTTTTCCAATGGATGGCAAGCTTTTTTTAACATTTTACATCCTCTTTGCATCCGTAAGTGCAGTGGGACGGGGCTTAAATGAATATAGTGTTTTAAACTTCCTCACAGACTTCAACTGCAAAACCATTATCTGTTATCCCAATTCTTCGTAAATTCATTTATTGAAACATGGCTAGTTTTGTTTGAACATCTTGATCTTTGATTTCTTTTATTCCTATTTTCTTCAACTGGAAATATACAGTGTTGTGCAATTTTCTCAGATTGATAGAAACACCCTGCTGATAGCAATTTTGGTGAGACAAACAAATGAAGCAATATATCTTCTCAGAATCTACCAGTAGATTTAAAATATGTTTATATTTTTATCTAATCTAATCCTACATGCACCTCTGTGGTGGTTTATCTTTTGGATTTTGTATAAATATGTACTGTTTAGCCTGAGAGAATAGATCAACAGTCTTACTCAGTATGTAATATTAGTTAATGAATAGTTCCATACCTGATGTACTTCATTATATTATCCTTATGAAGAAAATGAAGTGAAAGAAAAAAGGTACCTTTATCTGATGAACCAAAATTTTTCTATTATTTTGGTTCATTTAATACCTCAGAAATAACATTCTGAAAGAAATAATTAATATGCAGTGGATCCAAAACTGGTGTCCATTATCATTTTTAATGCAGGCATGACATAATTTATATTCTATTTAATATAATATACCCTAGGAAGCTTACACTGAAAATTGTCTAAGCCACAAGGACAAACATAAAGTTCAAGTTTAAATTATTGAAAATTAATATTAACAATATTAATTAAAATTTATTAAATTAATTCAAAGAAAAGAATCACCAGATATGAAAAATCGTGTTTTCAAGTAATAGAAGCACCTTGATGGGATGGAAGTTTGAGATGCATAAGAAAGAGAAAAATATACCATTGTTGACGATGTACAAAAAAAAACATAAAATGAAGCTAGGGAACATACATTAAATTATGAGACATTTGAATGATTAACTAGCAATTCATTGAAATGAGGCATATATCTAAAGAACAATTACTCAAATAAGAAATCCTTTCCAAACTTTGTGTTCTCTCTATGTCCTTTTGGTTTGTCTGGAACATTCAGGCTTATATTTTTAAGTTTCATAAAATGGAAAGGACCCTTTCTTACTGTTCCTTCCAAGAGTCTGGTCAACTTCAAAAAAGGTATATACAAAAATACAAAACTCCTCTCCCTTTCTCAAGTTCATCAAATATACTGCCAACATTGTTTGCTGACTATACTAAAAAATCTCTGACCCATTCAATGACATGCTTAGAAAAAATAAAATGAAATGAAATGAAACCAAAACCAACAACTGAAACATGAAAGTGCAGTGTTTATGTATTAAAGTGGATAGAAGCAAGAAACTTTGTACACTTTGCAGGGAAAAGAAATATCTTGCAGCTACAGTACTAGAATAAATAGAGAATAAACTTTGTTCCCTTCTAGCACTGATGAAGTTACCCAGTTGTTTAATGAAGCATCTTCAAGAAAATATCAAGTTGAGAGGACACCAAGGACCCCACAGTTCAACGGTGAATTACAATTATTCTCTTCTAAAACAAAAAAACCCACTTGTTTTCTTGATCCTTTGAAAAACACAAAGAAAGAGCATGGACAAGACAAAGGCTAAATGCATCTCATCACATTACATTAGAATAACAACAGCAAGAAAAAGAATAGCTAGTTGGCAAGGTTTTATTGCAATGTCAACCCCTATCCGAAGGAGAAGGAGAAGAATTAAACATTTGAGACTCCAGAGCATTCCTGCTGTCCAGATTTTATCCAGAATAGTGTGACAAGAAGTACAAATCCTTTCCCAAATAACTTGAGACAAACTATATTGAAACAGAAAAGTACTTTCTTATGAGGATGAGATATCCTCCACTTCCAGCTTATCATCTTACCAGACAACTACAGGGACACCAGGTTAATTTTCTTGTTCATAGAAAGACAGTAAATATATGAAGATAAGTCAGAGAAGGATGGTGAGAAATATCAAAATAAATTCCCTACAGGAGTCCAAATATACCATCAATTTTTCACAATTCCTTTCCCAGTGTGTACATTCATTGAACAATGAACATGATCAGCAGAATGGCTTGAGTTTTCAGGCCAAAGGTTCCATAAGAGTTCAGCATGGAGATCTCTTATGGAGAGCATAGAGATTCATCTCTACTATGAATAGTCTCTGACCCTGAGGGAAAAGATTTTAGAAAACATGTTTTATTTTCATTAATTCCTGGTTTTCCTAAATAACATCAAAAACCAATCATTTCACTCAGGATATAGAAAACCTGTGATCAAAGGAATGCAATATAGGACAAGACACAGGAGACTTCCTCTTTTTCACTGTGCATATAAAACTATAGCAAAACAAATGGCAAAAAAAATGATGCAAGCATTTAATCATGATACTTCTATATCTGCAGCCACAAAGAAAGTTACATATATTATGCATTGTGTTTTAGGTAAAGGCAAGTTGATTATATGGAACATAAAATGGAAGAAAGGAAAGGGGATATTATGCAAGGATCTGCTCCATTCCCAAACTGGAATGAGTGAGTCAAGAGAGAAAAAGAATGGAAGGAAGCTTTTGCAAGTTAAGCCCATGTCCCACTGCACCAATGGATGCAAAGAGGATGTAAAACGGACAAAAAAGCTTGCCATCCATTGGAAAACACAATGCATCCATTGTGTACTCACTGCGTACGTGTTTCATATGCTCTATCCATCAAACATCTGTCTACTGCTATTTCATCCGCTCAAAAAGTTTTGAGCCGCACAAAACTTTTTGAGCGGATGAACTTTCCGTCGCGTACGATGTACATCCGCGACACATACAGGCAACAAACGTTCTACGTCCGTTGTCATCCATTACATCTCCACTGTATACTCTTGGCATCCTCTGGCAATCCCCTCAACTCACATCCACTGCAGCTGAAAGCAGAAAGAGGGAGGAAGCGAAAGGTACATGGAACATCCACACAACGTTAGTTAGTAGCACGGAAATAGAAAGGATGTAAGCAGATGCATCTCGTATATAAAGTATTAAAATGGACAAAACATTCGTATATGGGATTTATCTTGGATATTTAAGATGTCTGGAGTATGCCTAGAGTATGTGGAAGGACACCTAGCAGAAAACCGACATTTCCTATAAAAAGGGGGAGGAAATCACCAGGATCTCAGTATGAGTCCAGCAGCCGTGGTGTACAGACCTCTTCACCTTTGGTCTTGCTCTTGCTCTTCCACATTATCCATTGTTCTCCACCATGGATCATAACACAGTCCTTATGGTAGCGGCCATCATTCAACACCAGAACCAAGCCCTCTTTGGACTGTTTCACCTTTTCTACGCAAGGAGAAGGAGATGTCTAAGAGCTGTGTAGGTCTGACGATGGATTGGGAGAAGAGTGGAGTTTGGACTCTATGACAAGCTGATGGTGGAGCTGAGGAATGAAGATGCTCGTGCATTCCAGCACTTCATGAGGATGCCACCAGCCATGTTTGACGAAATTGTAGAGCGTCTGAGACCCAGGTTGACCAAGCCGAGCACCAAATTCCATCCCAGCCTGGACCCTGCACTGAAGGTGGCACTGACTTTGCAGCACCTGGCCTCTGGAACCACATACAAAAACATGCCTGGAGGGTGCCACACAACACCATCAGCAAAGTGGTCAGAGAAGTGGTGCAGGCCATCATTGAAGAATATGTGGAGGAGCTCCTCCATTGTCCCACCACTGAAGAAGGCTGGAGGAAAGCTGCAGAAGAGTGGTATCAGAGGTGAAACTTTCCCCACACTGTTGGCGCCATAGATGGGAAGCACGTGGCCTGCAAAGCTCCAGCCAACTCAGGATCCTCTTATCACAACTACAAGTGCTTCTTCAGTATCATCCTCTTTGCCGTGGTTGATGCTGACTACAAGTTCATGTACATCAATGCTTCAGGCAACAGGTCAGCTTCAGATAGCCAGGTATGCAATGCCAGTGACCTCAAGGATGGGCTGGAACGCAACCTCATCATGGGTTTTCCAGATCCAGACCCCCTACCCAATGATACACAAGATGTGCCCTACTTCATCGTGGGTGATGACACCTTCTCCCTCAGAACCTACCTCATGAAGCCCTACACTTCCAGATACCTCACCTGTGAAAAGAGGATCTTCAACTACAGGCTGTCCAGGGCAAGACGGGTGGTGGAGAACGCCTTTGGCATCCTGGCCAACAAGTTCCAGGTACTTCTCACCACCATGCAGCATAACCCAGAGACTGTGATGAGCATTGTGGAAGCTTGCTGCATTATGCACCATCTCATGTGCACCCGCTACCCAGTGTTGCAGAACAGGCTTGTCGACCATCAACAAGGGAATGGGGACATGGAGCCTGGTGAATGGAGGCAAGGATGAAACCTGACAGACACTGTGAATGTACAAGGCCCCAACAGGGCTTCATGTGAAGTGAAAAAGCAGCGCAACCTCCTGAAACACTGGTGCAACTCCCTAACTGGAGCAGTGGAGTGACAAGACAGGATGGTAGATGTTTAATGGATGCTTCCTTGAGCCTGTCTCATAACATTGATGAGATTGTGCCATGTATGTTGAGTGGTCCTACAATGACTAGGGCATTAATAAAGAGCTTTGTTTATTTTGAAATGTGTTGATCAATGAATAAATTGTTATTGATAATAAAGGTCCACATGTGTGGCAGCTGGGATGGTGGACTCTACAGTCCCACTATGCTTGCACTGGAGCTTTATCTATCCCACAGCTATCCTTACCCATCCCACAGCTATCCTTACCCATCGCACAACTTTCCTTACCTATCCCACAAGCATGCAGGTTATCCCTTGTTTCAAAGTTTTCACCATCACTTTATTAAGTAAAAAAAATGAACCAAGTGTGTGAAGCAAAGATAACCTTTATTAACAACTATCTTAAGTAAACTTTATGACTTTATTAAAAAAGCAAAATGAATCAAGTAAAGTGTCTTTAAGCAAAGATAAAGTGAACAGGTAACAACTCAATCTCTGGCACTATTCTCAGTCACTCTGAGGCATGTCCATGGTCTCAGCTGTCGAGCGGCCAGGAACTGTGAAGGTGGCTGTGGCTGGAGTGCTGGTCTGAGGCGCCATTGTGGTGCCTGGCCCTGAGAGTACAACAGGTGGTGGTGTGCTCAGGAAGCTGTCAGAGAGCTGACTCAGTCCTGTAAGGTTGAGAGGCCCTTCCTCAAGGACCTGGGGTGTCAGGCACAGGACTGAAGACAGATTTTCTGTTGAGGGGCTGGGCTTGGGGTGGAGGAAGGAGGAGTGTAGTGGGGCTGTCTGGTCTGCAGCTGGGTCAGGTGAGGCATCTGTGGCGTGCGATGTAACTGGGCCTGGACTGGGAAGGGATGCCTCTGCTGTGGGAAGTCCTGGTACTCATAGCCTTGGTAGGTGAGGGGCTGTTGAAAGCCGTGGAATGGCTGTGACATCGCATGGGTTGGAGGAGCAGACTTGGACTGGGCAGGAGCAGCTTCAGCTGGACCTTGAGGGTGGTGCAGCAGTGCTGTGATTTTCTCCTTCATCACCTGGTACTGGGCCTTGGGTAGGTCCATGAGGGTCTGGCTCACATACGTGATGAAGGGCTTGCTGTTTAAGGATGGTATATTGCTGTGGACCAGCTGAGAGAGAAGATCTGTGCTGGTCTTGATTGTGTCCCTGATCTCCAGCAGGACAGTGTGGCTCTGGCCCTCAGTCTGCCTCTCTGCCTGCTTTCTGTGGAGGTGGAGCTGGGTGTGTGTGTGTGTTGGTCTCTGGCTGCTGCCTCTTCTTGCTCCATTTGAGACAGGGGATCCTCCGCGTCCTCTGGCATGGGGAGTGCTGCTGTTGGGGGGGTCTCTGCGGTGGGGCCCTCCAAAGACACCTGCCTGGACACGGTCGCTGTCTCCTGGCTGGAAGAGGAGTGGCTGTCTGTGGGCTGTCTGAGGGAGAGGGGTGTCAGAGGGGCTGCTTCTCGGTGGCAGATCTCACCCTCCAGGAAGCTGCACTTGGCCATGACGTACATCTCCCGGTCAGTGAGCTTGACAGCGGCCTGGCCAGATTTCTTGAGGTGTAGCTTGCCATACCAGGTGTGCATGTGCTTCCACCATCCCAAGAGAACATCTGAAGTGTAGCCCAGGCTCTCTGCCTTGTCTCTCCACGCTGCCTGCTTCCTCTTGGTGTCGCGATAGAGCCTGTGGCCCTTTCTCCACAGGTACTTGTTCTCCCTCAGCCATTCCAGCACCTCCTCCTCATGGTCCTCAGAAATGGAATCCTGTTTCCTCTCTCCCTTCTCCTTGCCTTGCCTCTTCCTCCCTCTGTCAGGGGCTTCAGGGCCTTCAGCTGTAGGGCTTTGAGGGCCTTGGGGCTGGTCCACCATAGCAGCAGCAGCAGCAGCAGCAGCAGCAGGAGAAGCAGGAGAAGCACTAGCAGCAGGAGAAGCACCAGCAGCACCAGCAACAGCACCAGCAGGAAAAGCACCACCAGCACCAGCACCAGCAGGAGAAGCACCAGCAGCAGCAACATCAGGAGCACCACCAGCAGCAGCAGCAGAAGCACCAGCATCAGGAGAAGCACCAGCAGCACCAGCAGCACCAGCAGCAACAGCAGCAACAGCAGCAACAGCAGCAACAGCAGCAACAGCAACAGCAACAGCAGGAGAAGCACCACCAGCAGTAGAAGCACCAGCAGGAGAAGCACCACCAGCAGCAACACCAGGAGCACCACCACCACCAGCAGCAGAAGCACGAGCAGCTTCAGAGTCAGTGCCAGGGGGTGGGATGGTGGTTCTGTCCTTCTTGCCAGGGCTGGCAGGAGTAGGCACAGGCTTTCTCTTCTTCCCTGACTGTCGAACCATGGTGTTCTTTCAAGATGTCTCTGGCAGCAGGTCTTTCCTCTGAATGCTGACTGCGTGTGAGCTGCATCCTTTTATATCTGCGGAGCTGACACAATTTATCCTCCCCGCATGCGCAGTTTATGCTTTTCATCTGCTACGCATCTGCTACACCTTCACTATGCATCCTATAGGTGTCCATGATGCATCCGCGTCATCCACTACGCATCCGCTCCTTCTGCTATGCGTCCGCTTCGCTATTCTCCCCCGGAAGTCCTACAGATGTGTCATCCGCTTCCATCCGCTTCCATCCGCTTCCATCCACTTCCATCCGATAGGCTTCCTACGAACATCTGCTTACCATCCTCACTACTTACTACCCCATCCGTTCCTTTCCGTTGTTGTCCCTTCTGTTTATCCAACTTTGGGGCACTTTTGAGAGCGGAGAACATCCGATGGAGCCACCCCCGAAATTTTGCTCATCTGCTGTGTCCTTTTTGCATACGTTTTGCATCCGTCGGCCAGTGTGACCTAGCCTTTAGAAGAAGCAGCCTCATTTAAAAATTAGGAGAGAAAAAGATTTTACAGATAGATTTGCTTTAGAATTTTAGCTCAGCCTCATGGAGCATCTTTAAGTTATGTGACATATATGGATCTGACTCTCCCTTCTGTAGTCTCTGACTCAGGAAATCAGGATATGGAGAATGCTTGCGGGAAGAAAGTATGGAGCAAGGAAACAGCAATACACCTTCGTATACAAGGTATGTGCTTTTTAACATCAATTGCTGAAACATGCAGGAGGTATAAAAACAACTTGTATGTAATGTATGAAAGGAGAATGTGAAACAGAAATATCTTATTCTGTACAGATTTACACAGAAACTAGATCTCTTTTTGTTGCCATGTAATACATGTTTGTGACAGAAATGAATGAATTACCTGTCTTCTTTGTATGATTATTTTTAGAAAATATTTATTTCCATGAGCACTTTTCAACATTAATGGAACATTAATCTCTTATTCCACAGGATAATACAACCTGTTTTACAGATTGTATATGACAGGAAACGTGACTTGATTTTTTTTCTTCAGCTTTTCTTTCTGACAAAATTCAGAAGATAAACATGTAAATTTATACTATAAACTTGCCATATACATTTTAATCTAAAAATTGGCATTCTGATTCCATTAAGAGTTAAGTTTCCTTCTTTTCTATGTATTAAAATAAATTGGTAAATAATATCAGTTTTGAACATATCAATGAATAACTATATCTTGGAGGAGAAAGGAAATTATTAACAATAATAAAATTAATGTTTTTTTAACTTTTTTGACAGTTTAAAAAAAACTTAATATTTAACAGAAACACTGGATTCAAAATCATAAGAAAGATTAAATTTAGAAAAAGGTTTTAGGTACAGGATTATATTTATGAAAGTGTCATTATAATCATTAGCTGTCCTCTACAATAAGAAATATCTTTTCAGCCAAGCTTTTAAAATGTTACTCAGGAAACACTGCCAGTACATTCTTCTGTGGAACCGCTATTTCATTAATTTATGGCCTTTTCATGTCGTGCTATTTGCAAACTCAAGTAGAACATTGGCCCACATTTAGTTTAGTTTCAATAATTTGTATAGTCAGTCTATACAAATAATTTCCTCACAGAGTTTATAGACTTTTTATATCCACTGCTTTATCTGTTTGCCTTTCATAAGATTACTCAGGTTGGCACATTGACTTGAAAATAAACAGAAGGACATAGTATTGGAAAAGAAAACAAAAGAAAGGAAAAGAGAATCCACAGGAAAAATAATGGAAAAAACTTTAAAAAATATTTGTCACCCTGTCAAATATTTACCTGTGTATTTGTAAGAGTACAGCTGTTTGCCTTACGTCATGGTTACAATAGTAATGGAAATTGACAGTTCAAGAGAATTCTACAAGGCAAAAAAGATGATATAAAAGAAAACAATGCAACTGAAATATAAACAATAGACTCATATATTTGACACTGAGCAAATCTTTTTAGTTACCATTCACAGAATTTCCAGTAGGGACCAGATCTCAGATATTCAAATAGATCTTAATGTATGGCAAGTTTTGTCCTTCAAGTACTCAGTTCACACTATGTAATGTCGTTCTACATAGACATGAGAACTACAGTTTATTGCTAATGTTTCCCTGTTATGTGGCTTAAGTTAATATTTCCCATGCTTTTTCCCTTCAAATCAGCTGCAGTTCCTGAATCCTTGTCAAAGGATGGTTAAGACTAAGCCAAAGGTTATTGATCTTATATTTGACCTTTCATTTGATCTTATATTAGACAAAGGATCAAAGGGAGAACTAAGATGTAACTAGGATCAGGACTTATTTTTTTACTTTAAATTTAGTGAAATATAATAAAGTTATTGTGATTATTCATCATATAATTTTTCATATTCCTTTCCTGTCTCAGTAACCCTTATATCACGAAACAATTTAATCAGGCTATGGGAATTTGAATACAACCAAGAACCTTAATTTTGTTGTTCTGCTTTATGAAACAATGTCCCTTCAAGTACATGCTAATAAATGTTGAGAAAAGACTTTCTCGTACATAAGAAAAGATGTCAGGTGTTAATCAATTTTGGAAACTTTATTTTTCTTAGAAATACAGGTATCATTATGATGCAGAAAGAAAGAAAAATCATATACTTTTGACTACTAATATTCAGAGGATGATATAATTTGATCATAATGGTTTGCCTTAAAATCTAAGGAACTCAGGGCAATTCTTCTCTCACCTTTTATATCCTGGGTAGGGTTAACTCAAAGCTTGTGCTATGGTGACCCATGAGCAATTATTTTACCTCCTTATGCAGGATTTGAGCACCTGACATGAAGATGACCTTACTAAAGTGACAGTAGTCTCAATCTGCCACTCAGATCTACTTGAGTCTTCCTCCCCCATCACTTTTCCCTCGAACCAGCTCGTGAATATGATCAAGTTTCCCATTAGACTCTAATCTTTAGGATAGATCAGGTAAATGTCAGAATGTTATTCTTGTGCTTATGAATTATTCAAAAATATTTTAAAGTAAAGCTATTATTGGCACTGCAGTGACCTGAAAGGAATTTAATTTTTATAGTACTGTAAATGAAATTGATGCTGTCTGAAAAAAGGGAAATATTTTGGAGAGGGGAATTAGCATGTGTCACCTAGTGTTTTATGTATTTTGTTATCAAAGCACATTCTGCCAATTCTTTCCCAACAATTTCATACAAACACCTACAGAGATACAAGCACATCAATGTATGTGCGCACATGTGCATGCACACACACACACACACACAAATGAGTATCGTAATAATATAATAAAGTTTCATAATTCTTTTTTTTTATCTTGATCTGAATGAACTTTTAAAAATATATTTGTGACATCTCCATATAGTTGGCAAAATAGTTTTTGACTACAGCATTATTATTTAATCTGATGTTTTTCCTTTGTTCACATACAAATATATAATGAAATATTTTCCATATCAACTTAATTTTATTTTGGCAAACTGACAACTCTATATATCAAAATACATTTTACTGGTTATCTGTGCATATTTCTGTAAACATGCCTATATTTTTCATACACATGTACAAATACACATACTGTAAAATCAGCCTAAGAATAGCAAGATCAACTTTGAGCTTAGAGGTAGGTATCAGAAAAGGGAGTAGATTTTTAAACATATTAACCTTATTTTTTTTTAAAAAAGGACAATTAACAAGAAAACAGAATTCCTTGTGAGATACTTTATACATAAATGTTAAAAGAAATGAACAAAATTATAAAATGGGACTATTCTATAGGATAAAATTCTGAAGGGGGCTTTCTTTCCCCCCTCAAAACTATTAACAATCTGTAGGTTGGAAAGGAGAAAACACATTTAAACCAGCTCTGGAGCTAGATATCACACTATATCTCATTTACAGATCAGGAATAGTATGTTGGACTGAAACACTAACCATGACACAACATGTGTCCACTGAGCATTCCATTAATCATCTAGCTTTGTAACTTTTAGCAGATATATGTTCATCATTATTCTAAGGCTATTTTTAAAAAACATTTGACAACAATGACATGATTATTTTATCCTCTATCTGGACAGGCCTAAAGTGAATATTATTGAAGCATGGCAACTGGTACAAAGACAAAAATGCCATTATAAAATATTACAATATAAATGAAACATATTAAGATAAAAGAAAACCAAAGTAAAATAAGCTTTATAATTTGACAGCAAAAAAATCTGTCCAATTATACACCATTATTTAGTCTTCAAATATTAATATGCATTCAATCAGATACTTTAATGTTAGAATATTCTGCAAACAACCAAGAATAGATGAAGAAGTGATACATAGCTGCATCTCAATAAAACCCCAGAGAAAATATGAACATGCTGATCAGGCTGAATGCCAAATTGCAACTAGAAATAAAAATAAGAGAAGAAGCATGAAAGACAAAGTGTATCCCAAAAGTCAATTGAAAAGACAGATAATAAAATGTCTAGAAGGCCAATCAGTTTTTCCCTTTTCTCTACAGTGCTTTTATCTTGCCATTGACTTAATTGAAACAAATTATTTATTGAGGAAAACAAAATGGAAACTTGGAAAAAAACAAAACTTTTTTTCCCTTTCCTAATTGCTACTTGAATATTTTTATACATTATTTTGGACATTGTTCTTAATTTCTGTTTGGATTATGATGTGACCCCTTACATCCCAACATAAACTGTTTTAATTTCTTCCCTCAAAACGACACTATAGAGTACTGCACACCAGAACGAGACAAAAGAACAGTTTTTTTCCAAACATGATCACTTTGCTAAACAAATAATTTCATCAACACTGTCCAACTATTTACAGTCTGCACTTCTATTGCTATTAATCTTGTCATCACTCCTTATCACCCTTATCACCCATGCCCTCCCACTTGTGACTATATGACTGTAACTTTGTTGCTTGTATCCTTCTGATATATATTGACTGTTTCCAAGTATAATTAAATTGCTTATTGTACCCTATGACTATTATTGTGTATCTTTTTTGTGTATACTGACAGTATTTACACTAAGATAAATTATTCATAACAGACTCTATAATCTTGAACTTGACAACAAAAGAATAAAGTGCTTCTCAAAAGGGGTTTTGTCCTTGTTCTTCAGTATTTAATTGTATAGGTCATTAGCATGCTCAAAGGGTTAATATACCCATAAGTCACTTTCCTTAATGTTCCCTCGATTACTTAATTATCCTTCTTATTGTTTAATGCTTACCAATAATCAGAAACATCTTAGAAAACTTACTGGAATAGTAAAATATCCACAATGAATACTTTCAAAGTTCTGACAATGTCTTAAAATGCTCTTTAGAATATTATCAGGAATAAAATTCTTTGTTGAGATTGCATATTATAAGCAGCTGATTTTTATACAACTTCAGCGAAACAGCAAGTGCTCTATATAAATAAAGCCAAACTATTCCAATATTCCAGAAAAAGCCAGCTCAAGCATGAAATCTGTTGAATTTTCTAACAGTAAGGACAGAAACAAAATAATTTGGCTTTTATGTGAATTTTTTTCCTTAGTGCATCTTTAATGCCAATATTAGTGACTTGATGGTCTTGCAGGCTGCTTGGTTGCATTAAGAATATATCTAAAGTTTTATTAAAAGAAAATTTTACATAGGATGTTCATATTACCTTAGGCAGTACCTATATCAATAAGAAATGCATATTTAAACAATAGAAAAAACATACCATATTTCTAAAGCCCATGTCCCACGGCACCAACGGATGCAAAGAGGATGTAAAACAGACAAAAAAGCTTGCCATCCATTGGAAAACGCGATGCATCCGTTCTATATTCATTGCACACGTGTTTCATACACTCTATCCGTCAAGCATCCATCCACTGAGATTTCATCCATGCAAGAAGTTTTGAGCTGCACAAAACTTTATGAATGGATGAACTTTCCGCCGCATACGATGTACATCCGTGACATATATGGGCAACAAACGTTCTATTTCCGTGATGATCCATTAAATGTCCTCTGTACCCTCTCTACATCCTCTGGCCATCTCTTCAACTAACATCCGCTTCAGCTGAAAACGGAAAGAGGGAGGAAACAAAAGGTACACGGAACGTCTACACAGCGTTAGTAGCATGGAAATAGAAAGGATGTAAGTGTATGCATCTCATATATAAAGTATTAAAAATGGACAAAACGTTTGTATCTGGGATGTACCTCGTATATTTAGGATGTCTGGAGTATGTCGAGAGTATGTAGAAGGACACCTAGTGGACAACCGATATTTTCTATAAAAAGGGGGAGAAAATCATCTGGATCTCAATATGAGTCCAGCAGCCATGGTGTACAGACCTCTTCACCCTTGGTCTTGGTCTTCAACATCATCAATTGTTCTCCACCATGGATGATGACTCAGTCCATATGATGGCTGCGCTCATTCATCACCAGAACCAAGCCCTGTTCAGACTGTATCAAGTTTTACACAGAAGGAGAGGAAGGAGACGTCCAAGAGCTGGGTGGGTCTGAGGATGGATTGTGAGAAGAATGGAGTTTGGACTGTATGACCAGTTGATGGTGGAGCTGAGGAATGAGGACTCTTGTGCATTCCATCACTTCATGAGATGCCACCAGCCATGTTTGAAGAATTTGTACAGTGTCTGAGACCCAGGTTGACCAAGCCGAGCACCAACTTCCATCCCAACCTGGACCCTGGACTGAAGGTGGCATTGACTCTGTGGCACCTGGCCTCTGGAACCACATACAGAAACATGCAGTATGCGTGGAGGGTGCCACACAACAGCATCAGCAAAGTGGTCAGAGAAGTGGTGCAGGCCAACATTGAAGAATACATGGAGGAGCTCCTCAGGTGCCCCACCACTGAAAAAGGCTGGAGAAAACTTGTAGAAGAGTGGTATCAGAGGTGGAACTTTTCCCACACCATTGGAGCCATAGATGGGAAGCACGTGGCCTGCAAAGCTCCAGCCAACTCATGGTCCACTTATTACAACTACAAGGGCTTCTTCAGTATCATCCTCTTTGCCATGGTTGATGCTGACTACAAGTTCATCTACATCAATGCTTCAGGCAATGGGTCAGCTTCAGATGCCCAGATATACGCCAGTGACCTCAAGGATGGGCTGGAATGCAATCTTATCATGGGTTTTCCAGATCCAGACCCCCTACCCAATGACACACAAGATGTGCCCTACTTCATCGTGGGTGATGAAGCCTTCTCCCTCAGAACCTACCTCATGAAGCACCACAGTTCAAGATACCTCAGCCATGAAGAGAGGATCTTCAACTACAGGCTGTCCAGGGCAATACGGGTGGTGGAGAATGCCTTTGGCATCCTGGCCAACAGGTTCCAGGTACTTCTCACCACCATGCAGCATCACCCAGAGACTGTGAGGAGCATCGTGGAAGCTTGCTGCATCCTGCACAATCTCATGCGCACCCGCTACCCAGTGTTGCAGAACAGGCTTGTTGACCATCAACCAGGCAATGGGGACATGGAGCCTGGTGAATGGAGGCAAGAACATAACTTGATAGACACTGTGGATGTACAAGGCCCAAACAGAGCTTCACGTGAAGGGAAGAAGCAGCGCAACCTACTGAGACACTGGTGCAACTCCCCAGCTAGAGCAGTGGAGTGGCAAGACAGGATGATAGATGATTAATGGATGCTTCCTTGAGCCTGTCTCATAACATTGATGAGATTGTGCCATGTATGTTGAGTGGTCCTACAATGACTAGGGCATGAATAAAGAGCTTTGTTTATTTTGAAATGTGTTGATCAATGAATAAATTGTTATTGATAAAAAGAGCCATATGTGTGGCAGCTGGGATGGTGGAACATATAGTCCCACTATGCTTGCACTGGAGGTTTATCTATCCCATAGCTATCCTTACCTATCCCACAAGCATGCAAAGGATTAAACATTTTTTCAAAGTTTTTACCAACACTTTATTAAGTAAAAAAAATGAACCAAGTGTGTTAAGCAAAGATAACCTTTATTAACTGTCTTAGGTAAACTTTATGACTTTATTAAAAAAGCAAAATGAACCAAGTAAAGTGTCTTAAGCAAAGATAAAGTAACAAGTAAACAAATCAGTCTCTGAGACTATTCTCAGTCACTCTGAGTCATGTCTATGGTCTATGTAAAGCGGGCAGGGACTGTGGAGGTTGATGTGGCTGGACTGCTGGTCTGAGGCACCGTTGGGGTGCTTGGCCCTGAGAGTACAACAGGGGATGGTGTGTTCAGGAAGCTCTCAGAGAGCTGACTCAGTCCTGTGAGGTTGAGAGTCCCTTCATCAAGTACCTGGGATGTCAGGCACAATACTGATGAGAGATTGTCCGTTGATGGGCTTCGCTCTGGGTTGGAGGAAGGAGAAGTGTAGTGGGGTTGTCTGGTCTTCAGCTGGGCGAGGTGTGGCATCTGTGGCTTCCGATGAACCTGGGCCTGGACTGGGAAGGGCTGTTTCTGCTGTGGGAAGTCCTGGTAGTCGTAGTCTTGGTAGGTGAGGGGCTGTTTAAAGCCGTGGAAATGCGGTGACATCACCTGGGGTGGAGGAGCAGACCTGGACTGGGTCGGAGCAAGTTCAGCTGGGCCTTGAGTGTTGTGCAGAAGTGCTGTGATCTTTTGCTTCATCACCTGATATTGGGCCTTGGGTAGGTCCATGAGGGTCTGGCTCACATAGGTGATAAAGGGCTTCTGGTCCAAGGATGGTATGTCACTGTGGACCAGCTGAGAGAGAAGTTCTGTGCTGGTCTTGATTGTGTCCCTGATCTCCAGCAGGACAGTG
The DNA here is from genome assembly GCA_015471245.1 of Laticauda colubrina. Taxonomy (NCBI): domain Eukaryota; kingdom Metazoa; phylum Chordata; class Lepidosauria; order Squamata; family Elapidae; genus Laticauda; species Laticauda colubrina. The sequence goes on along the minus strand of BLBF01000006.1, from coordinate 49,710,638 downwards.
TGGCTCTGGCCCTCCAGTCTGCCTCTCTGCCTTCATCCTGTGGAGCTGGGGGTGGGGGTGGGGGTGGGTTGGTCTCGGGTGGCTTCTGCTTCTTGCTCCATTTGTGACAGGGGATCCTCCAAGTCCTCCGGCATGGGGAGTGCAGCTGTCAGGGGGGTCTCTGCTGTGGGGCCCTCCAAAGACACCTGCCTGGAAAGGGCAGCTGTCTCCTGGCTGGAAAAGGAGTGGCTGTCTGTGGGCTGTCTGAGGGAGAGGGGTCTCAGAGGGGCTGCTCCTCAGTGGAAGATCTCACCCTCCAAGAAACTGCACTTGACCATAACGTACATCTCCCAGTCAGTGAGCTTGACAGTGGCCTGCCCGGATTTCTTGAGGTGTAGCTTGCCATACCAGGTGTGCATGTGCTTTCACCATCCCAAGAGAACATCTGAAGTGTAGCCCAGGCTCTCTGCCTTGTCTGTCCACGCTGCCTGCTTCCTCTTGGTGTCGTGATAGAGCCTGTGGCCCTTTCAGATACTTGTTCTCCCTCAGCGATTCCAGCACCTCCTCCTCATGGTCCTCAGAAATGATGTACTGTTTCCTCTCTCCCTTCTTCTTCCCTTGCCTCTTCCTCCCTCTGGCAGGGGCTTCAGCATCAGGGGCTTCAGGGGCTTCACCAGCAGGGCTTTGAGGGCCTTGGGGCTGGTCCACCACAGCAGCAGCAGCACCACCACCACCAGCAGCAGGAGAAGCACCAGCCTCACCAGCAGCAGGAGAAGCATCAGCAGCACCAGCAGCTTCAGAGTCAGTGCCAGGGAGTGGGATGGTGGTTCTGCTCCTTCTTGCCAGGGCTGGCAGGAGTAGGCACATGCTTTCTCTTCTTCCCTGACTGATGAACGATGGTGTTAATCAAAGATGTGAAAAATAAACAGTACATCTGTGGCAGCACGTCTGGCACGTGTGGCAGCACGTCTTTCCTCTGAATGCTGACTTTGTGAGAGCTGCATCCTTTTATATCCACGGAGCTGACGTAATTCATACTCCCTGCATGCGCAGTGAACACTTTGCATCCGATATACATCCGCTATGCATCCGCTTTGCTTCCTATAGGCGTCCGTGATGCATCCATGTCATCCGCTACACATCCGCCCCTTCCGCTATGCATCCGCTTCGCAATTCTCCCCTGGAAGCCCTTCAGATGTGTCATCTGCTTCCATCCGCTAGGCTTCCTACGAACATCCGTTTAACATCCCCACTACATACTACCCCCGTCCGTTCCTTTCTGTGCTTTTCCGTTCTGTTTATGCAAATTTGGGCCACTTTTTGGAGCGGATAACAACGGATGGAGCCACCCCCGAAATTTTGCTCGTCCGCTGTGTCCTTTTTGCATACGTTTTGCATCCTTCGGCCAGTGACCTAGCCTTAAGTTTACATGCCCCCCAAAAATTAAATATAAGTTATTGTAGGATGCTAAAGAAAGAGGTGGCCTAGAATTAAATTACAATTAAAATTGTATTTTACTGTTTCTTGTCAGGTATGGATAAAAGATTGGGTGACTGAGAAATAGGAGGTTATTGCAGTTGAAAGAATATGATTTGAGATTTAGATGGCATGGCTATCTAAATTTTTGTATGACAAAATTAAGATTAATATAGATTTTAAAATCATTTTATTACGCATCGTATATTTAAGATTTTGAACAGATATAGAATACAGTTACTTCCCCAGATTCTTCTATGTTTGTCATTCCAACAAGCTTTTTAAGCTTTTTTAAAGAAGATAAATGTAAGTTACCCAAACTTTGTTGACTTATACTAATTTGTTTTTCTGAAGGAGAATCTCAACTAAAAACAACAGAAAAATTGGAAATGGAAGTTCATACCTGTGAATGGTTTCCTTATGCTCAGCTGACAAAAATACTAGGCAAGATGGAAGACTTAGACAAAAAGGATTTTGATTTTACTGATGAAAAAAATAATTTTGAATTGGATTTGTGTTCAGTGACAAGCACATTATTGCTATGTTATACAAACTATTGTTTAAAATGAAAATGTTAATGAGTGCATAACTAAATGGGCAGATATGTTTTGTATATAATATAATGCTTGAACTATAGGAATATATGTGAGTAAAGGATTAAAATTTATTCTGAATTACAACTACACCTTCAATAGAATATATTATTCTGTATTGTAACCTTTGTTAGATCAGTGGCTACCATTTGATTCACAAATCAAGGCTTCCATTTTTTTAATGAATTTGTCTTGCCTTTCATAATCTCTTTAATCCTGCTTATTAGTTATTCTGTTCTCTTGATTTTGTGGGATTTTTCCTGACGTAGCTGAAATTCCACACTGCAATTTTAAACAATTGTAACTATAGGAAAAAAAATACTCTCTCTGATAATTTTCTTTTCACTAACTCCTTATCCTGTTCTTATGAAGTTTAAGGTCACTATGTTAGATTTATTTGGCAAGTGTCAATATATCTGCACATCATTGTTACTCAATAATAATTAAGATTTGGAAAAGATATTGGATTCCCTTTATGATTAAGTGTAATATGGTAGCTAATCATATTGGCTCCTTTATGCTTTTCCAGACACAATAATTTAGGATATTTATAAATGTGGTTTCTGTGCATTTTCTAGATATGTAAGATTGATTTAAGCCATCTGTTACTATTACTGTTTATTTTTCAGATGTTTCTCTAATTTCATTTTCATCAACATGTATGAATGTATTTATTTATTCCAAATTATTAGCTAGCCAACTCTAGTAGATTCTGAGCATGGCATATTTCCTTGTTTTTCTTGATCATTGTATGTCTCTTGTATCAAGTTACTTTCGGGGATTTACATGGACATCCATGAAACAGAGAAAGATTTTATTCAATTATTTGGGAACTATAGTTTGTAGGTATCTATATTCACAGGGAAACTCTAACTAAGCCATCTGTTGATGTTACTACATGTAGATGTACTATGTACAACTGTGTATAACATACATAATGTTGTGGGAAATAATATAGCAAGAACCATGCTGTCAAGTCAAAATGTTTAAATAATCCTTTCAGTATATTCATACCTGGACAAAAGGGACAGGGTGCTTAGAAGAGCTCATATCAATTAGATTAACTAGCCATACTATAAGGAAATTGTTCCTGAGCACTCTGGAGTTAGGAAAAATCTATTAGTCTCTGAAGTAGATGATTTTAATAAATCCTCTAGTTATGCAAGGGAAAAGCTGCTGACAATCATTGTTTATATTGCTAAACTGCTCTTTGTTTTATATTGTTCTGTAAGAGATTTTGAGAAGAAAGAATATCTGTAAACACAAACAACCATTATATTTGGAAAACTTGTTATAGGCATATATAGTAGGCAAGATCCAAAAGCTTCAAAGATATCCCATGTTCATGAGCTCAAAATCAAGGATGTATGAAGATTGCCTTCTCAGTTTTCAAAGCTCTATATGGTAATCCCTTATTCCTGGCATTAAAACTCACAAAAGAAAGTATGCATTAATCTTTCTTCCTGATGATGCTCTGTGGTTAAAGGCCCTGAAAGTAATCACACCACAGGCATTTTAGATGCTGTGTTTGTGAGCTGTCCTGTGTCTTAAATTATTTATTGATATAAATTCAACAAACAAATGAATACAAACAAGGATAATTTTCATTGAAAAATCTATTTCCCATTAGCACCTCAATCTGGATCAGTTCTTCTGGTAGTTGCTTCAACTGAGTGCAAAAATTATGCATCTACTGATTACACAACTTACTCTTGAATTTTTAAAGAGTGTAATATTGTAGGTTTTGGCCAAGTGCACATTTTAATTTCTTGTGTGTGTGTGTGTGTGTGTGCTCACTACAATCAAAAAATATGGAAAAGAGAAAATAGGTTGTGATTCTCACTGTTTATTTTTAGTTTGCAATCTGGAGCTATATGAAATTAAATCACAGGTCTAATGAATGGACTATGTATAGATAACAATGGAAGAATCAAAAACATAAGTGAGAGAGGAATATCTAAATAATAATAAATTAAAAACAATTCACTTCTTTTATATGTGTGAAGAAAAACTTGGTTGTTCTCTTATATGTTCATACCCAAGCTACTGATATCATTTTAATGTCTGCCTTTGCTTTCCTGTTTAATGTAAAAGTTAATGTAGCTATCATAGTCTTAATTTACAAACCATTTTCCTTGAATACATGATACAACTACACTTTCACTACAATATTCTTCCATATTGTAACCTTTGTTGGATCAATTACTACCCTTTGATTCACAACCTTTGTGGAGCCATAAAGTGCAATATTCTCAAGAAAGTAAATAATGTTTATTTATAGCTGTATCTATTTGAAATGGGATGCACAATAATATGGGATGGGATGCACAATTGACATTCATACTTTTCAAAAGCCAAATCTTGTGTTGCAAAGTGTTCTCTTCATACATGGGAATGTCCAGATCCTTGTGTGGTCCTACCTTTATGCTTTAATCAACAGTAAACAATTATTTGCCAATGATGAACAGTATATGTATGCTCATTTTTAGTCACCATTCATAAGAACTTTATTGCCAGAATTTAGCACTTTCCTTCTTGATACCAGGAAACCAGTGATTCACTATAATTGATAGCTGTAAATCAAGCAAGCCTCCCTAATTATTGGCATTTTCCTAGTTGTTCTCTTATTATCATTATAATATATTTCTATTCTCTTCTGAAATACAGTCATGCTGCTTAGAATCTTTCAGATCAATCAAGCTGCAAGTGATTTTTTTTTGTCAAATTGTTTTGAACTCCATATTACCTTTGGTCATTATCTACCTGTTCAGAATATTGAAAGTGTTATTAGAAGTTCACTGGGTTTTTGTTTTTGCCAAGGATATTTCCAGCTTTTTAAAAAAAGAATGGGATTACCTATATCACTGTTGTTTAACAATGATGAAACTTGGTATCTGCTAATGAACTATATATGAGAAGATTGTAGTGAAGCAGTAAGTAGTCATCTGTATCCTGTGTCCTTTCAACTATGTATTTTAATTCATTATTTCAATGAAATTCAGCTCTAAATGTAACAGAGCAAGGTAGAGACCAGTGAATGGCAAGAAATGTTTAACAATAAAATGTTTAGCATTTGCTCAATATGGGCCCCATGACCAGAATTTGTAGCTTTACTAGAAGTTCACCAAGGAAACAGAGCACAAAGCTTTCTGCAACCCTTTTTGCTTTGGTTCCTAAAGTACCCTTCTGTTTCTTGGAAAATAATAACAGAGGAGAATACTTTCTTCCTATGTAATGTTCATTTATAAAGGAGTTATCTTAAATTCAGGAATGCTTTTATTTTGAGCAAATTTAATATTAAGAGATCTTTAAATCTGCATAATGAGAATAGGATATAGCAGCCAAAATAAGGAGCAAGGTTTTCCTGTTTGATGGCTTGTGAAGGATTTTGCATAATAAGGTTATCCAGAAAGCAAAATAATCTTCTATTTTGCCAACTTAAATAGAAAGATATGTTGATAATATCTTATTCCTATAGATTTAAATGTATGTATTTCACTGTACTGGACTTTTTATAATTGATTCTTTAATTACTTTATAAGTTAGTGGTAAACAAATTAACACAATTGATAACCATATATAGAATTGTAAATATTTGCTTCTAAAATGATATTTTATTTATTTGGTTGTTTTTTATATTATTTTTATGCCACCAGTCTCACTGTTACAATGACTCTGGATGGCTTACATTATGATTACAATGTGAAAAAGTCCTGTCAGACAATTAAAATTAGAGCAATTAAATATAAAAGCTAAAAGCCAGGGCAAATTAAAGGTGGGATCTTCTCCACCTGGCCAGTCATCCTTAATATAATAGACCCCTCTGAGGACCCTGGACCAAGTGGCAGAGCTAAATCTTCAGGCTCTTCTGAAAGACCAGGAGTGTGGAGATGGGTTTCCCATAAATATCATATCCCACTTTTCTTTCTGTGGTGTATTTTTTCACTTTTTTTTTTTAAATAAAGCTCTTTCTATGGTTTTTCAAAATTTCCTTGACAGTTCCTAACATATTTAACCCAAATTACACGATTCTGTGATTTCACCCCAGCTTTGCTCTCTTTTTCACACACTTATATGTAGTTCTCAACTTGCAATCATTTCAGTTATCACATCACTGAAAAAAGTGTTATAGGTCCAGTCCTTACACATACAACCACTGCAGCATCCACATTATCACAACTCAGGTCTCGGCAATGACCATTTATTTATAACAATTGTAGCATGCCAGATTATGTGATTGACATTTGGAACATTCCCAGTTGACTTCAAAGTCAATGGATAAAATCAGACTCATTTAATAATCATATGATATACTAAACAACTACAGAAATTTGCTTGACAACAATGGAAAAAAGATAGTAAAATCAGATTGGACTCATTTAACAATTGGCTTGCTTAGCAAGATAAATTCTGCTACCAATTGTGGTTGTAAGTTGAGGACTATCTGTATGAGAGAAATATTTATCTCACTTATTGATTCAAAGGGAAAGTAGACCTGCTAGTGCTTCTTTTCAATAAAATATTAGGCTTCATGAAATTGGAGCACAGTATTGATTGTCCTCAATTAACAACTGTTTGTTTAGTGAGCATTCAAAGTTACAACATCACTGAAAAAGTGACTTATAACCAACATTCTCAGTCATCCGGATCATGGTTATCCTAAATATGCTTTTTCAAGAGACAACTGGATTTTCTGGTTTTCCTTTGAAGACATTTTGCTTCTCATCCAAGAAGCTTCTTCAATGAAGAAGAAGCTGAAGAGCTGAAGAAGCATCTTGGATTAAAAGCGAAACATCTTCAAAGAAAAATCAGATAGTTCAGTTGCCTCTTGAAAAAGCAGCTTTGTGATAACTTATGATATCACAGCCTTGTGATAACTTAACATTTTTACCGTAATACTTACAACTGTTACAGCATTCCCATGGTCACATGATCAAAATTCATGAGCTTTGCAACTGACTAATATTTATTTATGCAGTTGCAAGGTTCCGGGGTCATGTAATCACCTTTTGCAACTTTCTGACAAGCAAAGTCAATGGCGAAGCCAGATTCACTTAACAGCCGTATGACTAATTTAAATAATAGCAGTTATTTACATAACAACCATGGCAAAAAAAAAGTCATAACATGAGGTAAAACTCACTTAAAAGTTTCACTTAGCAGCAGAAATTTTGGGCTCAATTGTGGTCGTAAGTCGAGGACTGCCTTGAGGACTGTATTGCTTCAATGTCTTAAAACTCTGCATCAACTAATTGGGGGGGGGGGGAATGCATTTATGCAAAAGGAAAAGTGCCTGAACAATCTGTATTGAAAATGTTAAAATAGTTTTCACATTGTAATTATATAGGAATTAAATACAGAAAATCATTAAAACAGGAAATAAGTGCGGATATTCCCATATTATTAAGACTTTTCAAAATCTTCCTTGTATCACTTCGATTTTTGACAGACCTTTTATATTCAGATTTGAGGTCACCTCTTTTTTTCCATCTGCTATTAAACTGGCAGCCTATAATCCTATTTTTACTGAAAGCTAATCATTAGAAAGTGAATGTCACTCCAATATTACAGCTATACATTTAAAAGTGAGATCAAAAGCTTGTTCAGTTTGGTTTGCTGACCTCCCTTATATGGTGAGAACTTCCAAATCATTGCCTTCTAGACAATTCTTAGAGAGAACTGCTGACACATTGTCCTCATGGAGAAGAAACCTGCAGTTGGTCCTTGTAGCTAACAAAACCTTTTAAGCTCCTGCCAGCAAATCCATGCAGAAGAAATGATTAAGAAAATGCTACCTCCAGGCATCCAGGGGAAAAAAAAAACTTTGCACAATAAACCAGATGGGATAAAATTAGACTATGTTATCAACTCTGAAAAGCTAAACATTAATGCCGTAATTGCAGCTAGAAGTGTGCTACAGAATGCTGATAAAGTCGCTTTGAATTAAAGATGGATATGGATTAAAATACAAATTGTTTTTCTGCCAATGAAAATACAAAATATTAGCAGTCATTTCATTTTAGAAAGTACAATTTTAAATAAAAGTGTGACTGGTGAAATTGTTTCGAGTATAGTCACATAAAATGTGATCAATTAATTATCAATTAATTTTGCTCTTAAATTCAGAAGAAATAAAATAAGAAAATATTAGCTAGATTGATGCTTTGCTATAGACAGAAGACTCCAAAAATTTGGCATAGAATGCCAAAATAACAAAATTGCAACAAAAAGGTATTCTTTATTGGTATTGTGATGGAAGAAATATAATAAAAAAAAAGAAAATAAGAAAATAAGGAAAACCAGAATATCACTAATGTTACATGAACTTGAAGAAAAAATAATCAAATGACAATAAGGTATAAACAACTATGAACAAACAAAATTCAAAATGTTTAAAATGAAGTGGAAAAATATCACTTATGGAAAATCAATAAGGAGATAACTATAATATGAAATGATATAATCAAACAAGAAGTTTAGCACAAAAACCAAAAGAAGCAATGAAAATATATCAACATTTAAAGTATGAAGGAAATATTCCCTTCATGTTTCAAACTGAAGTTTGCAGAACATGTTAGGACGCACTTGTATATCAGTTTTTTCTTGTTCAGGAATTGCATTTGTGGTAATCCACAAAATCCTGTTGTCCAAATTTAATAAATATTGAAATCATATTTTGAGAAACATATTTTAATGTCAATAATTTCTCCTTTGTGTTCTAAACTAATTTTTATTCATGAAAATATACACAAATATTATACAAAATGGTAGCATAAGTACAAACTTAAAAGAAAAATAGCAAGGCTCATACCTAAAATTAAAGGAAAAAAAAGCTTATTGCTTTGGAGTCAGTTTGGATCAGAACAGGCAAGGAAGGGTTAATATGGATGGGAATTAAATGGTAAGAGGAAAAATAGATAAAAATTATTAGAAAAAATTAGATAAATTATTGTTTTATGAAAGTTTATTCAGTCTTAAAAGAGAACATTAGATATTCTTTCAAAGGGGAAAGAAATTTGGATAGAATTCTTATGGGTAGATGCTGGAATTTTGGTGCTCTGACATTTGTTTAATGATGAAGCATCAACTGGTAAATTCCTATAAGGTATCTCTCTCTCTCTCTCTCTTCCAAATGATTGACAGTCTGTGGAATCATCTCTTCTATTCATGCTTTCAGGTCTTTTTTCAATCTCTATGGCTTCTCTGATGATTCTGTGGCTGGGGTTTTCTATAATGGCCAGGGTTTTTGTGCCATTAAAGTTGATGTTGTGACCTGTGGTTTTCATGTGTTGGACTAGTGAGGAGGTGTGTTCCAGCTTTTTTACTGCATTTTTGTGTTCATCTAGGCGGGTACTTATTCTTCTATTGGTCTGTCCAATGTATGTGGCCGGGCATGATGTACAGGGAATTTCGTATATGCCTTGGTTTTCCAGGTCAATTTTGTCTTTGGGGTTCCTCAGGATGGCTGCTATTTTTTTGTCTATTTTGAAGGCAGTCTTGATGTGATGCCTGTGTAGTATCTTACTGATTTTATCTGTGGTACCTCTTATGTAGGGCAGGACAGCTGTTCCATGGATCTGTTGATCTTCTAGGTCTCTGTTATGTCTTGGTGGGTTTTGGGGATCAAGTTGGTGATTTTGTTTTTGTGGAAGCCATTGGCTGTCAATACTTCAGTCAGGGTGCATAGTTCAGTCTTTATATGTGTCTTATCTGCCAGGCGTTTGGTTCTGGTAATTAGTGTTTTCGCTACGGAATTTATCGGTGCTGGGTAGTGGTGGGATTGGGCGTTGAGGTAGCAGTTGGTGTGTGTTTTCTTTTGGTATATGGTGGGTCCCAGTGTGCCATCTGTTCTTTTGTAGATTAGTACATCTAGGAATGGTAGTTGTTTGCTTATTTCGGTTTCCATGGTGAACTTGATTTTGGGGTGTGTGTTGTTTAGGTGTGTTAGGAAATTGTTTAGGTTTTCTTTTCCATGGGGCCAAATCACAAATGTGTCATTGATGTATCTTAGCCATAGTTTGGGTTTGTGGGTGGCATTAGCCAGGGCTCTGGATTCAAATTCTTCCATGAACAGGTTTGCAATGACGGGTGACAGTGGTGATCCCATAGGGGCTCCTTCAATTTGCTTGGATCTTTGTCCTTTGTATGTGAAATATGTGTTGGTTAGGCAGTGTTCTGTTAGTTCCATGAGGTCTTTAGCTGGTTGGTATTTATTTTTGATGATTTCAAGAGTTTCTTTTATTGGGACTTGAGTGAATAGTGAAACCACGTCGAAACTTACAAGCAGATCTTCTTGTTCTACATGTAGATATTTGATCATTTCTAAGAAGTGGTATAAGTTTTGTACATATGAAGCTGCGGTTTCAGCATGGGGCTGTACTTGTTTTGCTAAGTATTTAGCTAGGTTTTGTAATGGTGCTCCTATGGAGCTGACTATGGGTCTGAGAGGTATGCCTTCTTTGTGTATTTTTGGGAGGCCGTATAATTTGGGGCGTCTAGAAGATTTTTCTCTTGGGATGATTGTCTGTTGGATTTCTTTGCTTATGTGGCTGGTTATAATTTTCTTCTTGGTTGATTTTTCTAGATATGTGGTTGGGTCTGTGTTTATAGGTTTGTATGTGGAGTCTTGGAGTAGGTCTGTCAATTTTGTTTCATAGTCTTTTCTGTCCATTACTACTGTGGCATTTCCTTTGTCTGCTGGGAGTATTATTATGCTATTATCATTTTTCAGGGTTTGTAACGCTCTGAATTCATCTTTTTGCAAATTATTTTTTGGTGGTTTCGTTGTGCATAAGATGTGAGTAACCTGGTGTCTTATTCTGTCAGCTTCATCTGTGTTTAATTTGGTTAGGCTGGATTCTACTGCACATATGATGGATTCTGTTGGGATTTTTTTGGGTGCTATGGCATAATTGAATCCTTTGGATAGGACATCTGTTTCTGTTTTGTTGAGTTCTCTGTTGGAAACATTGTATACTAGTTGTTTCAGGTGTTGTGGTGGGTTATTGGGAATTTTCTTGTCATTTTCTAATTTTTTCAGTTTTTTTGAGAGTTTGTCATTTTTATAAGTGTTTTCAGTTTCAGCTCTCCAAGTTGTAAGTTGTTTGATCTTATCCCAAAGTAGAGGGTGGATTTTGCTGCTCAATTCCAGGTGTAGTGCTAGCAAATCTTTGTTTAACTGATCTAATTGGAATCTTGTACTGTGAATTTCATTTCTGAGTAGAGATATCTCTGTCCTTTTCAGGATACTTTTGGTAGCTGCTGTGTTCTTATGAAATGTTAATTTGAAGCAGGTTGGTGTTACATTGTTGTCTCTGCAGCTGCATAGGAATTTTAGGTCACATAGTATTCCTGCTCTTTTAACTTCCAGCTTCTCATAGCTTTTGATCTGGCTGTTTATTTCCTCCCCGTTGAGGTCAGATATTTGTTTTCTTAGGCTTTCGCGGGTACTTACATGTGTGCTGTTTAGCTTCCTTCGGGTATTATCCCACGTCATTGTAGTTCTGTTAAAGTTGTAGCAACGTTTCAGCAGAATCCCATCTGCCATCCTCAGGCTTCTGTATAGAGTTAGTTCCTGGTTTCAAATTTGAGGCTGGTCCATTCTGATTGGCTGGGAGCCTGGATCTGTGTTCATTGGACTTGGAGTTTGATTGATTGGTGTTTTTGGTTTCTTCTGTCTGTTTTGTGGCTTTGATTGGCTGGCAACACTCTGTTCTTGTGCTGGAGGCTTTCAGTGCAGCTTGGCTTCGTGTGAAAGGACGGCTGTTATTCATCAGCCAGCTAGGTTTCACCTGGATGCCTGGTGGGGGGGGAGGTGTTTGAGTTGGAGGCATCAGAGGGATATATATAAATATGGCATAGGCATACCTCTCAGGCCCATAGTCAGCTCCAAAGGAGCACCATTACAAAACCTAGCTAAATACTGAGCAAAACAACTACAGCCTCATGTTGAAACCACAGCTTCATATGTACAAAACTCATACCACTTCTTGGAAATGATCAAAGATCTACACGTGGAACAGGAAGATCCGCTTGTAAGTTTCGACGTGGTTTCACTATTCACTCAAGTCCCGATAAAAGAATCTCTTGAAATCATCAAAAATAAATACCAACCAGCTAAACACCTCATGGAGTTAGTGTAGGGCAGGACAGCTGTTCCATAGATCTGTTGAGAGACCTAGAAGGTCAACCCGAATGAAGAGGAACAGCATATATATATATATATATATATATATATATATATATATATATATATATATATATGTGTGTGTGTGTGTGTGTGTGTGTGTGTGTGTGTGTGTGTGTGTGTGTGTGTGTGCTGTTTAGCTTCCTTCGGGTATTATCCCAAATAGAAAGATCTCCACAACACAAAACAGACAAACACCTGAGCTCAGACAGACTCCCTCTGATGCCTCCAACTCAAACACCTCCCCCCCACCAGGGACCCAGGTGAAACCTAGCTTGCTGATGAATAACAGCTGTCCTTTCACATGAAGCCAAGCTGCACTGAAAGCCTCCAACACAAGGACAGAGTGTTGCCAGCCAATCAAAGCCACAAAACAGACAGAAGAAACCAGAAACACCAATCAATCAAACTCCAAGTCCAATGAACACAGATCCAGGCTCCCAGCCAATCAGAATAGACCAGCCTCAAATTTGAAACCAGGAACTAACTCTGTACAGAAGCCTGAGGATGGCAGATGAGATTCTGCTGAAACGTTGCTACAACTTTAA
>BLBF01000006.1:49662505-49687856 GCA_015471245.1 Laticauda colubrina | reverse complement strand
TATTTCTTTTTTCCTGCTGTAAAATTAGTAAAGTCTGAAATATATTTGTTAAATTATTTTCTTTTCTAATAAATTGGAGTGATACAGAGAAAAATTAGCACAGCAGCAGTTTGTGGTAGTTAGCACTTCCAATAACTGAAAAATAATAACTGAAAAATAATATTTACCTGACCAGAAAAGGTAATGACAAGACAAACTTCATATACAGAATCACTTTTCAAGCATTTAATTAGAGTTAGAATTTAAAAATTGAGTTTATGTTAATTGTATTATGTTGTAACTGGATACATATTTGGAATAAAACCCAGTTATGAATTCTTTGTTATTGACTAATTCTGAGATTCTTTTAAGGTTCTCAAGAAAATCACGTTTGAATAGCTGTTTACCTTTCCATTAGAGTTCTATTTATAACAATGCAATGATACCTTATGAAATGATTGGATAAATACTCTGCCTAATTCCACATGTATAGTAGTTCCCTAAATAAAAGTTGAATAAAGATATTATATAAAACATGTTTACAGTTATGATTTATGAGGCCTTAATTTCATCTCAGTGATCTGCTGACTAGATTTGGCCTTGAGAAATCTCTTAGGAGAGGAGGCAGAAGAATTATAGCACAATAATATTCAAACAGCAGTATACTCTGTTTAAACTCCACAGGTTTCTTTAAATTAATAGCACTTAGCTTGTTCATATTTCTGGAGGATACATGGCAGCAGTTTATAATTACCTAGAACCTTACAAACATTGTTTTAGATACTGTGCAATAAAAAGAAAATATTGTGAGTGGCAAAATTATACACTATTAGTATTTTTAAAATGTGTATAACTGTATCTAAAAAGAATTGTTATGATTTGCTAATATCCTATCTTTTATCATCCTTACCCAGATTGGAGTTTTATTTCAAATATTAAATTAAGATTAGATGGGTGGATGGAATTTTTTTTTAGCAAAGTGACAAATAGCATGAAACAGCCCTTTAATATATTGAGAACCACAAGTTGCCCATAAAGCAGTATGATTACTTAATATGAGATATATGACCTTTTGTTCTAATATGCTGGCCTCTTTCTGTAATGGAAAGTGTTGGAATTTATTATTTACAAGGAAGATAATATAATAGAGTTCATAACTGAGAAGAAAGTACAATAATTATATCTGGCCTGGAATATTGGCACATTAACCAGGCTTTAAAACATGGTGCATGGTGGTTTAGGATAAACTGAATCTCTCAAAATTGTCCTAAATGATTGATAGATACGAACACCTTTTTCCAAGGTCTCATTGTTGGCAGAATCAATCAATCTAGAGCGGGGTGTCAAACTGGATTTCTTTGAGAGCTGAGTCAGCCTTGTATCTCTCCTCCGTGGGCCTGCCAGAGGGGGAGATGGAATGCATGCCTCCTGCAGCACCCGCTGGTCAAAATGGGGCACAAGAGACTGTGTGCATACACCTCCCACACCCCATTTTCAGCCTAGATAGCCTCCTGCAGCATTTTGCTGGACAAAACATCCAGCCCCCACCCCCACTCCATTTTGGCTGCCAGAGGCGCTGCAGGCCGGTCCTTTGCTATTTCCAGGCTGGCCCCACAGACCAGATTTAAGCCACCAAGGTCCAGATCTGCCCCGCAGGCCTTCAATTTGACACCCCTGATCTAGATTCTGAGCAGACATCTCACATCTCCAATATCAGGCTATTGCTTAGCCATCATGAATGGGATTTGTTATAACATTTATTACAAATTGATTACAAAAATTTTACAAAAAATTTTCACAGTATGTCAGCTATGGTCCTATTAAGGGTTCTAGACATCCATAACCAGAGTTTTTCCAAATTTTCCACTTCTGCATCTCTTGCACATCTAAACTAATAGGATTATAGTTCATGTATCTGTACCAAATTTCAAAATGTAGCTTGAAAATAATATTTTAGAAAGGATAACAAAATGTTCAATCCTGAGCTACAAATATTCTCTTCTTTTGATACCAAAATGCATTTGGTAGAGTTTCACATTGTTTAAAATGATATACATTTGCATCAGTAAAGGATCATTCGGACCATGAGATTCAGTTCACCAAATTAAAGCTCCAGCAGCTCAAGAAATCAATTTGGATGGTCTTTTCAAACATTTTCCCAGTCTTGGCCAAAAAGTGCTTCCAGGCTAGACTGTTAATAAAAACTGCTAAGTTGCTAAATCAGATGCAGTCCAGCAAGTCATTTAGGGCAACAATGGTAGTGAAATCTTCTAAGAAAGTCACAAAGGACCTACCAAAGTTTCTGGTATCCACTTAGTGTCAAAGTAAAGTGTATACTAGAAGACAAACATCAAAGCAGAATGTTTAATCTAACTGAGGAAATTTGTGACTTGGGGTTGGAGGGGTAAAATCTAAAAAAAAATCTTTTCAGCTTTAGAGGGCCTAAAGCTGCACTCACATAATTTTTTAAAATATTTTTTTAATATGTGTTTAAAATGATATTTAATATTTTTCAAAAATATGGTTGTCAACTGAAACATTAAGGCTTCAACTTGATGCTTGGTGTTGACACCCCCAAGTATCTTATATGCTAGTATATACTAAGTAACGTTTCACCACTTTACCGTAATATTCAAATCAAAATTACTTTCTCATCTGTAATACTTTTCACAAGTTCATGTACTTGCCTGAAGATATTGTGATCTGTTTCAGCTGGCCAAAGAAAGAAACTGGCTTTTCATTTGTTTTTTGATGCAGTTCCTTTGTTATTTGCCTGAGCCCGTTTGCTTCTATAGGTTGCTGATTCTTGATCAATACTTTATTTTATATCTTCTTCTTTTTGCTTTTTTTTTCTTCACTGAACTTTCCATCTGATGACTCTTTAGTCTTAACAAGGCTTGAAACTTGACTTTTATATATTGCATAATAATTGAAACAAGATTTCAAACTTGACAGTAGAATATCTTAAAGGAGAGATATGGTTTTCCATTTTCTTTAAGAGCCAAATTAATATATGGGTAGATTTCAGTTTATAATGTAATCGTCATCTTAGAAACAAGCACATAAAACAAAACAAAAACCCCTTAGTTTTATGAAATAGGTAATACAATGCTTTTTGTTGGCAGAAAAAAAGACAAGAGAAAGAAAAGAAAAAGAAAAAAGAAAAGAAAAGAAAAAAGAAAATCAGTTGTCTGTTGATTGGCAACTAATAGATTTTCCTATTAGATAGGTTTATTGTTATTATTTATTATCTATTTGTTAAACAGATTTGAAAACTTGTTTCACATTTCAGAACCATCTCTTTAGAAAATTCTCCTAACTATATCATTGCTGAACTCTACAATTAACTAAAAGCACTGTAGTATTCATGTCGTGGAACTGAATAAAAGAAACATCTATGATAATATTACAGATTGTTTTCTATAATTTACCTAACAGTCTATGATTTATCTAATATCATCTTGAATAAATATAAATTCTCTTAGTTTTTGCAAATAATAATGGAATAAGAACAATAGAGTTTAAATATCACAGTTATTTAATGCAATAAGTATTATTTTCCATGCACAGAGTTTGAATTCAAAGAACACAGGAACATGAATATAATAAAGTCAATTATCATTAAAACTTTCAGTTTCTTCTAGAACTTGTAGGAGATGGGAAGGCATACCTTTTATTCTCCATGAATTTTATACAGCTCTCCTTCAGTAAATACATATGACTCTTGTATGAAGATATCAGGAATATTAAATCACTTCAAACATTACTAAAGCAAAAAATAAACATGACAAATACTTTATTTTTCCCCACGCAGTATTTATATCTTGCATTTAGTCATTTTGCCCACTCACTATTTATATCTTGCATCTAGTCATGATCACTTCTATTCAATGAAAAAAGATAGCCGTAATAGTTTTCTGTAGAACTTCAACATATTAAATTTTACTGGAATTGCATTATTTCTAGATATTCTTTCATTCTTAGAAAATTCAAATTTTAAAATACATGCCAAGCTTACCTTTCACTTCCAAACTATTGCCTTCAGTGAGCACAACTTTGCATTTTCCCGACAACCACATGAAGAAAGTTTTAATGGCATGATCTGTTTGCTAATAGAAAAAATTACACAGGTCCAATTGTGAGCTCCTCTTTGAAAAAATTCTTCAAGCCAGTCATTAGTTTTGACAGACATTATTTGGGAATATTGTATTTCGGGTTTTCTGCTTTGGACTGTAAGAGGAATGGGTGCTATTAGTCTATAATCATGTTTGTTTCTCTATGTTAAATGTCACATACATCAGACAGGAGCATTTTATAGCCTGCAGGCCACATCTGGTCTTTTTTCTATCCCTGTCCAGCCTGCATGAAGTCAATTAGCAATTAATAATCAAAAATAAATAAGCACACTGCAGAGGGCAGGAGAAGAAGCCGAGTTAGGTCCCGCAGCTCTGGCTCTGCATGTGCTCTTTTAGTTGTAAACTGAAAGAGAACAAGGAGATGAACCATTTTGCTGTGCCTAAGCATCATTTGGTCTTCCCTTGGAGCAGCTTGACAGGTGGAAGTGATAGTGTTTAAAGACATCAAATTAGATTACATTGATTTGGCTCTCCACAACACTCCTAGTTTCTCATATGCCTCCTTGGGAAAATTAATTGCTTAGCCCCAACATACATCAATGGTTTTATAAATGATATGTTTATATTATGGAAAGTGAGCACAACATGAGAACACCTAGTATTCATAAATATTATCAGTTATAAAGAGATTCCTTTTCACATCAATTTTGTTTCAATTTTAATCTTTAAATATTTACTACAGTCCTTACAGCATATTTTGTAATAGTATTTTATAAACATTGAAAATGTTGAAACTTGTAGGAAGATATTCTTTATATTTATTCCAGATTGCTAACTAGTTTAAACTTACTAAAAACTGATGTGTAAACTGATGTGTATTAAAGACTTAATAAGTAATCCACTCGAAATTGAAGAAACAATTATTGTTCAAATTGTAAGCAAATATAAATGGGAGGAATATTAATGTAAAAAAGAAATGGTAGAAATGGTACTATTTTCCGTAGACACCACTATTTTACTGATCTGAGTTGGGTATATTTAACAGAATATATTGGGTATATTTAACAGAAAAAAAACTTTTGTCTTAAGAAATATTTCAGTGAACTGAATCAAATGTATAGTTCCAGCTTTGAATAATATGTGCTTTTACAATGCATTATTCTAAACTAGTTCCCAATATGTAAGTTGGTTTCAATCTCCACTTCTAATCAGATTTATCAGAAAGATCTTCAGATCCATTTTCATCCACTTGTTTAACAATAAACAATATGGATAGTGATTTAATAACTGGAGAATCAGGAAGATCTTCAGATCCATTTTCATTTACTTGTTTAACAATAAACACTATGGATAGTGTTTTAATAATTGGAATGGTTGATACTTTGAAGGAAAAGCCAGCATGTGTACTGATGTTATGAAACCTTACAGCTTACTATCCTTGTATTTTATTGTGCAAAATAAAATAATTCAATAAAATAATTGCAAAATTTGGAATAAAAATTATTTGTTCCATAGAAAGAACAATGTATTCCTTTATTGAATAGTTCCTTTTTTTTTAATCATAAGCACATAATTTCTCAGGGATACCTGAAGATAATTTTATTAATGCAATATGAAATAATGGAAAATTTTGAAATGCATATTTTTCAGTGGATACATGAAGATATAAATAATAGCTACTGGCTAGGCTAGTTACATTCAACTGTTCAAAAATTGTAAGAGTTCATGGAAAGTTGATTTTCATTGACTATGTGGAGTAGGAATGAAAGAAATATCTATACTTTTACTTTCGAGGCTTAAAGCTCTTACATTACTGCTAGGAATGACTATATGCTGTCTCAAGGCCATTCAGGAAGTGTTGCAGAAGGACACAGGTTGTTTTCAGAGCATGGGACATTATATGTTTCAATTTAAATCAGAAATGCACTTCTCTGGTGCTCAATAAAGTGAGGCTAATTTATCTTTATAAATGGTTCCAGTCCCATAAATGCTGATATGAAATAAATCATGCACAGTCATACATAACTGTGGACTATCAACTATCCCAAAAAGGACATATTGAAATATAGAGTTTGTTTTGCATTTTTTCTTGCATTTTCAAAGATGTTTTTGTTTCCAGTAATAGGGTCCTGCTCTAATTGTCATAGAAAACTTCAAATTATTTCTTGCATCAATTAATTAATAAGTATTAGCCAATCAGTGTTTTATTTATAATCCCAAAGAAATTCCCCCTTCTATGAAAAATTATAGCATTTTCCTTTGCTTTTCCTAGGGAAAATGATAGGTATATTTATACTCAACAAATAAGAAAGAAACTGAGAAAAAATAATGCAGGAGTCAAACCATTGTCTTAGCAGTTATGTAAACAAGATCCTCATATTAACTAATAACATGATTTATTTGTTTGTGTATAATATATTATATGAATTCAGTAATTGCATTTTCTTTATTGTTTTTAAGGTTTAGTCTATTTATCAACTCACCCATATCTCTAAATTTATTTTCAGCTCATGCTTTAAAATTTTAAATTGTTCTTTAAACTGCATAATAAATAATTAATATTTATAGCAAAAAATACTTAAAATGCTGTTATAATAACTATTAATGTCTCCTATCAATAGCAAAATAGCAACATGTACACCATGTCAAGATTGCATAAATGACATGAATTTATTATTTAAATAAGATTTTTCTGTGTCCCAAGTATAAAATGCCACTTGTGTAATGATACATTTTGCTGCCTTTCTCAAAAGAGATCTATAATGATAATAGTTGATTTAATTAGGTAAAATGTGCTCAAATTGAAATTAAATTAAAATTTGCTCTCATTGTCTCTTTAGATATTTCATAGAAAGAAACATACATGTGTTAAATATAAATATTTTTATATTTAACTAGATAAAGAATTGACAGTTAAAATTAGGTTAATTAAAACTAAATATTTAATAGAATTCAAAAGGCCATTTTGGATGCTGCTTCCTTTCCTCGATTTATTCTCCCTTCCCCCAGAATAAATGTTCCGTCTGGAAAACCGCGAGGTAGATCGGGTTCCAACAGTAAAAGTCTTTATTTCAACAGCTAAGTGAAAACGGAACAGTTTGGTTCTTGCTGCGGCAGCCTTTATATACGGCTTGCCTGTCTGCTTGTAGCCAATGACGGTTACTTGGTTTTGCCGCCTTTTGGCAGCTCTTTTGGATTGGTTCCTAGTGAACCAAACCCTATGCTGGCTTTTCTAGCCAATCACAATCGAGGATTTGGAGTAAACTATTTTATACAGAACACCCCTCCCCCCTTGGTTAGTCCTACGTGGTGACGTAGTCGTGCAGGTACGTGGGGCTTCTTCTGATTCTACTGGACCTGCGTGGTTCATTTTCGCTGGAGACTTCAACCGGTTCAGATGGGGTTGCTGTCTCTCCAGCTCTTTTCCATGGAACACCTGGAAGGGTGAGTTGGCCATTTTGCTACCGCTTGAGTTTCTCAGGCCGGTGGTTTTGCCACTCCCTCCTGGTTTCTCTGGGCAGGTCGAGCTGGCTTGGCTGGCCCCTTCATCTGGATTTTTTTTGCAAGTCTCATCTAACCGTAAGTTTCCTTTTTGCTCTTTTTGATTGGTTAGATGTTCTGGGTTTTTTTTAAAGGTTCTTTATTATTTTCTTGTATTTCCCCCCCCCCCCTTTGGTTTTGTTTTCGTCTATTTTTATTTTTTGTGGTTGTGCGTTTGTATTTCTTTCAATGTTTCAGGAATGAAGCTGGTCTATGTGCCGCTTCCATTCCCTGCCATCGTCTACGGTTAGTCGGTAGGACCGGGGGCCTGTGAGATGTGTGATTGTGGCTGGAAGCCATAGGGGGTCCCCAGTAAAAAATTTTGCGTAGACTAGGTCACCGATTTCAAATGTTCAGCAACGGCTGGAGGAGTCGGGTGGTCTTTCCAACATGTAATTTGGGTGCAACCTGTCTAATTGCGACCTAAGTTTTCTTCCCATTAATAATTCTGCTGGGCTTTTGTTGGTTACAGTGCTGGGTGTGATATGTTGGAGGGTGAGTAGATGGTTAATTTTATCCTGGACATCCCCCAGGTCCATTTTCTCTAAACCCTCTTTGGTAAACCTGACCATTCTCTCCGCCCTACCATTTGCTGCCGGGTGGGCCGGCGCAGTCAGTGCATGGCATATACCTAAGGAGGCTAGATATTGTTCAAATTGGATGGCGGTTAATTGTGGCCCGTTGTCAGACACTAGGACGTCCGGCAATCCATCGGTTGCAAAAAGTTTGTTAAGTTGTTTAATGACCATCTCGGTTGTTGTAGATGACATTACTACAAACTCCAGCCAATTTGAGTATGCATCTATGACAATTAAAAAGGTATGCCCCCTAGTAGGACCTGCGAAATCAATGTGGATCCGAGACCAAGGTCCTCGTGGGGTCTCCCAGTCCCTTATGGGTGCTTGTGGTGGGGAAGGCCTGGTTTTCTGACATTTAGTGCAAGTGGCAACCCAATATTCGATATCTTTATCTAGACCAGGCCACCAGACATAGCTTCTAGTGAGGCTTTTCATTTTTACAATACCAGGGTGGCCTTTGTGAAGCATACCCAACACCCTAGTCTGTAGTTTAGGAGGATTACTACCTGATCACCCCACCATAAACAAACTTTTTGAATTGAGAGTCTGGTCCGGAATGGTTTAAAGTTTTCTTTTTTTTGGTTTTCCAGCCAGCCTTTACCTACCCAGTTTAATATGCGGGCAGTCATTGGGTCCTTTGCGGTGGCTCTGGCAACATCGTTTGCAGATATTGGTAGTTCATGGCATGTTTCTATTTGCAGGGTGGTCATTGTTGGTCTTCCTCCGTCGTCGGCAGCGGTGCTCTGCTTAATGCGTCTGCATGGGAGATTTGCTTCCCGGATCGATGTGTCAATGTGTAAGAGTATGCTGCTAGGAATTCTGACCATCTAGTCATCCGTGGGGATAAAATGTTCGGTGTAGGCTTGTTTCCCGCCAGAATTGCTAGCAACGGTTTATGGTCCATTACAATCAAAAATCTTCTTCCATAAAGGTATTCGTGAAAACGTTTCACTCCGGCGACGATTGCCAGGGCTTCTCTGTCTAGTTGACTATAGTTATGTTCTGTTTTAGACAGAGTCTTTGAGTAATAAGCAACGGGTGCCTCTCTCCCATCTGGAAATTGGTGGCTCAGGATGGCACTGACTGCAAATGGTGAGGCGTCGCAGGTTACCATCAATGGAAGTGTGTTACTAAACTGGATAAGAACGGTGTTTGATGTTAATAAATTTTTTTATTTTCTGGAATGCTTTTTGCTCTCTATGACCCCAAGTCCAATTAGTTTTCTTATCCAGCAAATGGTGTAATGTTTCCGCTTTTGTTGCTTTGTGGGGGAGGAATACGTTATAGAAATTTATTAGACCCCAAAATGCCTGCAATTCCATTTTGTTTTTTGGCTGTGGTGTGTCTTTAATGGCTTTGACTTTTTTTTCAGTAGGGTGTATACCCTCTCTGTCAATTAAGTAGCCCAGAAATTCTACGCGATCAGTCATTAAGCAGCAATTTTCTTTTTTAACTTTCAGACCGGATTCTCTAAATTTTGTTAGTACATTTCTTAGTCTTTTTTCTAGTTGGGTCATATCTTTAGCCGAAATCAGGACATCATCAAAATATGGTACGACCCCTTTTATTCCATTTAATAGGCATTCCATGAGGCTTTGGAAAATGCCTGGGGCAACACTCACTCCAAACTGAAGTCTGTTTGACTTGAATGCCCCTTTGTGAGTCACTATTGTCTGTGCCTCGGCCATTAAGGGGTCTACTGGAAGCTGTTGGTAAGCTTGTGCTAGATCTAGTTTAGCAAAAAATTTTCCTCCTCCAAGTGAATATAGCAAATGTTGTACGACTGGCACCGGGTATGGGCTTTGTTGCAGCGCATGGTTCAGGGTAGCCTTGTAGTCTCCGCATATTTGTACTGACCCATCAGGTTTAACAGGTGTTACTATTGGCGTCTCCCATTTAGCATGGTCAACAGGTTCCAAAACCCCTTGGTCAATTAATTTATTCAATTGTTCCTCTATTTTTGCTTTTAATGCAAAGGGAACTCGTCTGGCCTTTAATCTTTTAGGGGCCACCTGGGGGTCTAAGCTAAAGGAAATTGGGGTTCCCCGATACCTGCCTAGGGAACCATCGAAAACATCCTGGAACTCATGGATCAGGTTTTCTTCCCAGTCGGTTGTGGCCACTCGGTCTACTCCGGTCATTCCGATGCCCAATGGTGCGAACCATTCAATGCCCAGGAGGCTGGGTCAGTCTTGGTCAACTATTGTCAGAGGCAGGACTTCAACATGCTGCTGGTAAGCGACTCGGAAATGTCCTAGACCTACCACAGGGATTCGATTCCTTTGGTAGTCCTTCAGAGTTAAGTTTTGTTTCTGGAGTTCTTTTAGTTTGATATTTGGGACCAGTTGTCTGATTGTGTCCCATGACACCATTGACAGGAAAGACCCTGAATCGACCTCCATCTCACAGGGGCTGCCTTTAATTTTTACGATGATTTTAACTTTTTTTCCGCTTTCCGTCTGAGCGCTTCCGATAGTGACAGTTTGATGGGTCTTTTCTCGGTTACTGGCTCATTTGTTGCGCTCCCACTTTCTTTCGGCTTGTTTCGATTCAGCTTGTGGGGGAGAGTTACTGCATCTGTTAGGACTGTTATTTTTTCGATTCCTACAGACCTTCTCGATGTGTCCCCTTTTCTTACAAGCTCTGCAGATGGCATCAAGGAATCTGCAATCAGCTCGAGGGTGGTTTCCTCTGCAACCGGCGCATTCCCGCCAGTTTCTTTTTTCACGCCCTTTTTTGTTGGTGCATAGGCGGTGGACCTCATCGTCTTCTTCTCTGGATTCTGATGTCTCATCAAAATCTTCATGGTGTGTGGTGGTGGAAAATTGCTTCTTCCCTCTGGTTAGGCTTGTTTCATCATTGTTCGCGTTCATTTGTTTCATGGTGGCCGCTGACTTTTTCACGGCTTCTGCAGCTGTGGCTTCTGCGATTGCTTCAGCCACGGTTATGTTGGGTTTATTTAGCAATTTACTTTGTAAATTAGAGTCTTTTAAACCCAATATTACTCGATCTCGCATGGCTTCATCTAAGTTCAGGAACTCACATGCTCCCCCCAGTTGTTGGAGGGCTGCCACAAAATCAGCAATGGTCTTGCCTTCTTTTTGGTCCCTTTGGTAGAATTTGTGCCGTTTGATGAGATTTGACACCACTGGTGCATAATGAGCCTTCAACATTCGCTGGAGTTCGGGCCAGGTCATTTGTTTTATGTCTCTGGGCTCCACCAATGCCTTGGCCATTTTGAATACCGTTGGTCCGCAATGCGTTAAGAAGACAGCCCTCTTACGCTGGTCTGAGATTTCTTCCATCTCGTTACTTTCTAAGAACATTTGGAAACAGTCTACGTAGGATTCCCAATCTTCTTCATTGGGATTGAAGGGCGCGAGCGGTGCATTATTTCCGGCCATCACTTCAAGCCTGGGTTTCAATTCGCTGCATGTACAGTCTCACATTTTAGGATGATCCTATCCTCGTTGCCAGTGTTCCATCTGGAAAACCGCGAGGTATACCGGGTTCCAACAGTAAAAGTCTTTATTTCAACAGTTAAGTGAAAACGGAACAGTTTGGCTCTTGCTGCGGCAGCCTTTATATATGGCTTGCCTGTGGGCTTGTAGCCAATGATGGTTACTTGGTTTTGCCGCCTTTTGGCAGCTCTTTTGGATTGCTTCCTAGTGAACCAATCCCTATGCTAGCTTTTCTAGCCAATCATAATCGAGGATTTGGAGTAAACTACAGCCTGAAAATATTGTATTCCTTTGTCTTTGCTAACCAGAACACTTTATATTTGTAGCTAAACTTTCCAAGAGTTTCAATGAAAGAGACATGTGGTTCATCAAGTGTATTGTGATATAATTTTTGTGCATTCTATTTCATTTCATTAAATGCATAACTATAGACCATAGAAGTTTATATCATTAAAATGAGTTTATTTTTAGAGTAGCACGAAGTTATGGATTCTTTCTACTGCCAAGCAAAAATTTGGCTGTCTCTAGAAATCATTTAATCTTTTTTTCATCATAATATAGCCATAATTAAGTATTAAATAAAAATATTTTATTAGCTGAATTTTATAGCTTGCCCCACATTATTGCCTCACTTTATATGAACTCTAGTGGTTTACAATACACAGTACTTATTGTAATAAATTATAATTTAATAAATATATTACAATATACTACTACATATATAGCACAAACTTTGCATGTAAGAAATAAACTACAAAATGAACATTAAAATTCTAAAGTGCAGCTAGTTGAGTGTGTTTGAAAACTCATTAATAGAAATGAGTGATGGACATTCTGGTTGTTTATTGTTAGCATGTTCTAATTGGTATCTCATCATGGGGATTCTAATAGTCTATTCTTCTTTAATTTATTTAAGCTTTTTCTAATCCCATCAGGGCTAGTAGCTACCAAAATCATTTTATAATGCTGAATACCATGTAATTTTTTTTCAGAAACTAAAACTGAAAAGGTTAAGCTAGTTAAAATAGTATTGTACTATTTTTTTACAACCAACATTGTCACTGCATCAACTCATTGCCAAAACGACTCAAATCCTATTATATAGGCCCTAAGAAAACCAATGGCTTCTGACCTCAAAGACATTTAAAAAATAAAATCAATCTCACTTCCTTAATACAATTATGTAGCTTATGCTATCCTTCTCTATGCCTCATTACTACCATGCCCATTTCATAATTAAGTCTGATTCTTCAAACCTTTTTTATTGTCTGCAAATTAGATATGTATTTTGGAAGATTTTCAATTTATATCTTGTTTATATTTTCTCTGATAAAATCCTTTCATTTTTTGAATGTATGTTGTTTTTCTATTTCCTTGTATGCCATTACACTTAAGCCACTTTATCCAATGACATGAAATTCCATTCTAAAATGTACCTAGCTGGCTTCTCACTGGATTCATATAACCCCCTTTGCAAACTGCTGGAGAAACCCTTTCCAAGTTTTTAGTCACTTTGAAGACAACACATTTCACCTTCTCCTAAAATTTGCCTTTTAATTTGTTGTTTTTAATTTGTTGTTTCAACAGCTCTACATTTTGGGGGGAAAACAACAGATGAGGAAAACCAATGTGAAGAAATGGTTGTTTATCCATGAATGTGATAAAATGACCATGTAGCACCAAACAGCATGGCAGCTAGCAATTTCTACACTATTGACCTAGTGAATTAGGAATAGCATGTTATAACAGAGTCATATCAGTTGGAAAGCCAAAAATTTTGCAACATGTCAGCATGGTTTTGCCATTAAAAAATCTCACAAAACTTTGAATATTCATTAAGATCACAGAGACTGAGTTTAAGGATTTATACATAGAACCGTTAGCCTGCCATTCACATCTTGTGTCAGTCAGATAATTCCATTTACTGCAATCAAGTCTTCAAATGGAAACTTACTGCCCCATTTTTGCTCCCAGGAGGCTCCAGGGTGGCTTGCTAGGCCAAAAACAGGATGTGAGGATGCCACAGGAAGCCAAAACGTGCCTGTTTTTGGCTGGCAGAAGGCTTCTGGGGTGCAGGAAATCCAAAAATTCCAGGCATTGCAGCCTGTGTGGCTTTCTTTTCACTGGGACCCTACATGGAAAAGCCAAAGCCATGGTAAACACAGCCACCAGAAGCTTTGCCAAACTCTGGAATGAGATAGAAATGAGAAGGAGGCAGGCAGGGAAGGAAGAAAGGGAGGAGAAAAAAAGATGATTTTTTTGTGGGGAGGCGGCAAAAGAAGCAGCATTCCTTGGCTGGGAAGAGGGCAAAGGCAGAAAGGGAAACTAAATTTCAGACCCTGCAAACCAAGTGCAGTTCCTGCCGCTCACTGAAAAGAAAGGAAGGAAATAAAATGGGAGCCCAAAACTTAAATCCCCAGGACTGACGATTGCTGGCATTTGATCTCTCTTACTCTACCTTCCCTGCTCAATTGCTAGCCTTCTTTAGTTTAGCAGCAGCAATGTGGGAGAGGAGGAGGGAGGTTCTCCCTAAATGTTTAAAGTCACAAGGTTTTTCTTTTTACTTGCTTCACAGTACAGCTCTCCAGCTCTGGGAGCTTTTTCTTTTGGATTTGGAAGAAAAGGAAGTGGGAGTGGAGGAGGCAGTGATTGAGGCTTGTAAGAGTCCCTTCTCTGGATTCATCTCCTCTGCATGTGTTTACTAAAGTTGTTTATGTTCCATCCAGAAAAGAAGCGCATGAGACCAGGTTCCAACTAACAACTCTTTATTCGGTTAACAGCAACAGTAACGGAACATCGGCTCAAGCCGCGGCAGCCCTTTATATAGAGGCTTGCCTGCCGGCTTGTAGCCAATGACATTAATTTAATCTTGCTGCCTTTGAGCGGCTTCTTGGATTGGTTCCTAATGAACTAATCCACTACTGGTCTTTTTGG
The DNA here is from genome assembly GCA_015471245.1 of Laticauda colubrina. NCBI lineage: Eukaryota > Metazoa > Chordata > Lepidosauria > Squamata > Elapidae > Laticauda > Laticauda colubrina. The sequence goes on along the minus strand of BLBF01000006.1, from coordinate 49,673,288 downwards.
CCAATCAGAATTGACTACTTGGAACCTTCCAAGTTATACAGAACACCCCTCCCCCTTTAGTTCAGTCCTATGTGAGTGATGTAGCCGCGCAGGTAGGTGGGGCTTTTTCTGGTTCTAGTTGACCTGAACAGCTCATTCTCGCCTAGGACTTCAAGTGGTTTGGTTGGGATCATTGTCTCTCCGGCTTTTCTCCATGGAACCACCTGGAAGGGTGAGTCAGCACTGCTGCTCTCACCTGAGTTTCTCAGGCCGGTCAAAGTGGTTCTGCCGCTCCCTTCCAGTTCAACTGGGCTGGTTGAGCTGGCCTGGCTTGCACCTTCCAGGTTGGCTTCCCTTTTGCCAGGACTTCTCCCAATGGTCTCATCTAACCGTAAGTGCTCTTTTTGGTTGGTTAGATTTTCTGTTTGTGATTTTAATGGTTCATTTTCACACCCTTTTTTATTTATTTGTATTTCCCCCCCTCCTTGGTTTTGTTTTCATCGAAATTTATTATTTGAGGTTACACGGTTGTTTTGCGCTTGATATTGTGGAAACGAAGCTGATCTATGTGCTGCTTCCACTCTCTTCCATTGTCCACGGTTAGTTGGTAGGACCGGGGGCCTGTTACTTTTGTGATCGTGGCTGGAAGCCAAAGAGGGTCCCCGGTAAAGTTCTTTGCATAGACCAGGTCACTGATTTCAAAAGTGCGGTATCGGCTGGAAGAGTTGGGGGGGTTCTCACAAGTATAATTGGGGTGCAACCTATCTAAATGGGATCTGAGTTTTCTCCCCATTAATAATTCTTCCTGGCTCTTGTTTGTTGTGCTGCTGGGAGTGATGTGTTGTAGTGTAAGTAAGCGATTTAGCTTGTCTTGGACATCCCCATGGTCCATTTACTCAAGGCCTTCTTTTGTGAACCGGACCATTCACTCGGTTCTACCATTCGGAGCCGGGTGAGCCGGCGCGGTTAGTGCATGGCGTATACCCAAAGAGGCTAAGTATTGTTCGAATTGTATTGCAGTTAGTTGTGGCCCATTGTCAGATACCAACAAATCAGGTAAACCATGAGTTGCAAACAATTTGTTTAGCTGTTTTATAACAGTTTCAGTTGTTGTGGATGACATTAAGATGACTTCAAGCCAATTTGAATATGCATCCACAACTATTAAAAATGTATTGCCCCTAGTTGGTCCCGCAAAATCAATATGGATTCGAGACCAAGGGCCTCGTGGGGTCTTCCAGTCCCATATGGGAGCTTGTGGTGGTGTGGGTCTAGCTCTCTGACACTTTTGGCAGGTTACAACCCAGCATTCAATGTCCTTGTTTAAGCCAGGCCACCAGACATAGCTCCTGGCCAGGCTTTTCATTTTAACTATGCCTGGGTTGCCCTCATGTAACATGCCTAACACCTCTTCTTGTAGTTTGGATGGAATCACCACCCGATCTCCCCACAACAAACACCCCTTTTGTATTGACAGTTCAGTTTGTCTAGTCCAGAAAGCTTTAAAGTTTTCAGTCTTTTGGTCTTCCAGCCAGCCTTTAACTACCCAAGTCAAAATGCGGGCAGTCAATGAGTCTTTTGCCATGGCTCTGGCGACATCATCCACAGTCAATGGAAGTTCAGGGCAGGTTTCTAAGTTGTAGGGTGGTGGTGGCTGGAGCCGGGTCATCCTCTAAGATCGGTAATGGTGTTCGGCTTAATGCATCTGCATGGGCAATTTGTTTCTCAGGTCGATGCAACAATGTATATAAATAGACGGCCAGGAATTCTGACCACCTAGTCATCTGTGGGGATAGAATGTTTGGTGTGGGTTTATTCCCAGCCAAAATCCCTAGTAACGGTTTATGGTCAGTAACAATGGAGAATGTTCTACCGTATAGGTATTCATGAAAGCGTTTTACTCTGGTGACGATTGCCAGGGCTTCTCTGTCTAGTTGGCTATAGTTGCGTTCCGCTTTCGAGAGCTTTTTCGAATAAAAAGCGACAGGTGCCTCTCTCCCATCAGGTAATTGGTGGCTCAGGATAGCACCGACTCTAAATGCTGAGACGTCGCAGGTGACCATTAAGGGTAGACTATTACTAAACTGAATAAGAACGGTGTCTGAGGTTAACAAGTCTTTTATATTTTGAAAGGCTTTTTGTTCATTGTGACCCCAAGTCCAGACAGTTTTTTTATCTAGCAAACGGTGCAATGGTTCTGCTAATCATTGCTTTGTGGGGGAGGAATACATTATAAAAATTGATCAGACCCAAGAATGCCTGTAAGTCTGTTTTATTTCTAGGTCTGGGTGTGTCTTTAATTGCTTTGACTTTTTTTTCTGTTGGGGAATACCTTGTTCATCAATCAAATATTCTAAAAATTTTACGCGGTCAGTGGCCAGGCAGCATTTTTCTTTTTTAACTTTCAGGCCGAATTCTCTGAATTTTGTGAGCCTCAGTCTAGCTTCTAATTGGGTCATGTTTTTCGCTGAAATTAGGATGTCATCAAAGTATGGAACGACCCCTTTTATTCTGTTTAATAGGCGTTCCATGAGGCTTTGGAAGACTCCTGGGGCAATGCTCAATCCGAATTGAAGTCCGTTACATTTGAACGCCCCTCTATGCATTACTATTGTTTGTGCCTCGGCCGTTATGGAGTCTACTGGAAGATGCTGATACGCCTGGGCCAAATCGAGTTTAGCAAAAAAATTTCCTCCCCCAAGTGAGTGAAGTAAGTGCTGCATGACTGGTACCGGGTATGCATTTTGCTGTAGCACATGGTTCAGGGTAGCCTTGTAGCCTCCATGGATGTGCACAGACCCATCTGGTTTTACAGGTGTTACTGTTGGTGTCTCTCACCTGGCGTGGTCAATTGGTTCTAGGACCCCTTGTGCAATCAATTTATTTAATTGCTCATCTATTTTGGGTTTTAATGCAAAGGGGACCTGTCTGGCTTTTAGTCTTCTCGGTGCTATTTGGGGATCTAGGCTAAAGGATATTGGGGTTCCTCGGTACCTGCCTAGAGTTCCGTCAAAGGCATCCTGGAATTCGTGTAGCAGGTTCTCTTCCCAATCACTCACGACTATTCGGCTCACTCTGGTCATCCCGATGCCCAATGGTGTGAACCATTTGATGCCCAGAAGGCTGGGACGGTCTCGGTCGACTATAGTCAATGGCAGGACTTCAGCGTGTTGTTTGTAAGTTCCTTTGAAGTACCCCAGACCGACCACGGGAATCCTATTTCCCTGGTAGGCTTTGAGAATTAATTTTTGTTTTTTGAGTTCATTTTGTCTGATGTTAGGAATTAGATGTCTAATTGTGTTCCAAGACATCAACCTCCATCTCACAAGGGCTTCCTTCAATGGACACTACAATTCTGACTTTTTTTTCCGCTTTCCATCTGTGCACTTCCTATTGTGACTGTCTGATGTGTGTTTTCTCGGTTGCTGGTTCCCTTGCTGCACTCCCATGTTTTGTTGGCTTGCCTCAAGTCAGTTCTTGGAAGGAAATTACTATGTCTGCTAGGGCTGCTGTTTCTTCACTTTTGGCAGACTCTTTCAATATATTCCCTCTTTTTGCAAGCCTGACAGATGGCATCAAAGAACCTGCACTTGGCTCGGGGGTGTTTTCCTCCGCAACCAGTGCATTCCCGCCAATTTTTCTTCCTTTCGCGCCTTTTTTGGTTTGCGTAAAGGCGGTGGACCTCATCGTCATCTTCATCAGTGTCTGATGACTCATCTAGGTCTTCATGGTGTGTGTTTGTGGCAGCTTGCTTTCTTCCTCTGCCTGAGATCTTTTCTTTTGGAAGGGTTGTCATGTCAACACTGGCGTTCATCATCTTCATTGTGGCTGCTGATTTCTTTGTGGCTTCCACAGCGGTTGCTTCCGCGATTGCCTCTGCCACAGTTATGTTAGGTCTGTTTAAGAGTTTGCTTTGAAGGGTAGAGTCCCTAAGACCTAACATGACATGATCTCGCATTGCCTCATCCATATTTTGGAATTCACAGGCTCCTCCAATATGGCGCAGAGCTGCCACGAAATCAGCAATGGTTTCCTCTTCCCTCTGGTTTCTCTTATAAAATTCATGTCTTTTGATGAGGTTTGAGACAACCAGCGCGTAGTGAGCTTTCAGCATTTGGTTAAGCTCAGACCAGGTCATCTGTTTCACGTCTCTGGGCTTCGCCAATGCCTTTGCCATCTTAAATACGGCTGGCCCGCAATGTGTTAGGAAGATAGCCCTCTTTCACTGATCGGAAATTTCTTCCATTTCGTTGCTCTCCAGAAACATCAGGAAACGATCAATATAAGACTTCCAATCTTCTTCATTGGGATTGAATGGTGCGGGCGGCGCGTTATTACCAGCCATCTCGCCTAGCATGGTCTTTCTCTCGCTGTGTGCTCGGTCTCCACTTCAGGACGATCCCATCCTCATCGCCAGTGTTCCGTCCGGAAAAGAAGCGCATGAGACCGGGTTCCAACTAACAACTCTTTATTCAGGTAACAGCAACAGTAATGGAACATTGGCTCAAACCTCAGCAGCCCTTTATATAGAGGCTTGCCTGCCGGCTTGTAGCCAATGACATTAATTTAATCTTGCCACCTTTGAGTGGCTTCTTGGATTGGTTCCTAATGAACAAATCCACCACTGGCCTTTTTGGCCAATCAGAATTGACTACTTGGAACCTTCCAAGTTATACAGAACAGTTTAGATGAATGTTTTGCTTAGGATCATCTTTCCCACTTTGGCTTCCCTGCTCAATTGTTAGGCTTCTTTAGTTCAGCAGCAGCACATGGAAGAGGAGAAAGCTGGGAGAGGGTGTGTTTTTGTTGTTGTTTCATTGCCTGTGTTCCAGGATCTAAGTTGATTTGCTGTGTAATCACCAGAGTAAGCCTATTTAACTGTTGAAAGGCTGTCAAAATGCCTCTCTTCTGAGGATTCAAATTTTCCCACTGGGAGAGGTCCAGCGCAAGGATACAGACAACTGCTTGAAAGCTGGATCTTTTTATTTTTCAGGAAGGTGAGAGATAGCAAGGAGGCTGTGTTCCTGGGCTAGCCAGCTTCGTATGGTAAGTCCCTGGTTTCTTATACCCTTTTCTCCTTTTGTGTGTGAATGTTCGTTATTTGTGTTTTATGTTTAAAATCCTGTCAGAGTTTATCTTTATTTCTGCTGGAGGGCAAACTTCACGAGGTGCAGAAGACAAACTCTGCGGAGTGGCTTGATTGTATTATTGGTTCTTTCCTAATCTCTTTTAGCTTTACAATGTTTTTTTCTATTTGTTTTGTGGCAATCTCCTGTCTGTCGCCTTTGTAATATATTTTGTTTCTTTTGTCTGTTTTTTTTTTCTGATTTGGCATGTCTTGTGTTTGTAAGGGTTTTCTTTTCTTGTTTCCCTAGTTTTTTTAATTATTTGGGCTTTTGTTTAAGGGGCTTCTTTAATATCTTTTATTTGATTCCTTTTCCTATGCAAGTTTGTTTTATGGCTGGCCTGATGTTCCCTTTGGGCTTTTCCTGCTTGGATGACACCACTGTCCTCATAAAGTTCCCTTTCCACATAACTTAAAAGCTTTTCTTTTCTTTCTCTGTCATCCCTCCAATTCTAAATGAAACTTGAGGAGGACCTGTCTTTAGTTATCAGGGAATCACTTTCTGGTCTGTCTTTTTCCCTTGGGAGGGGGTGTCTTATTAAATAAATAGATGCCTTGGGTTCAGCAAGTACAGTTTAGGAAGGACAAAGACAAAATGGACTACTAAACTGGCCACGGCCACCCAGTCACATGAACAACAATAAACATAGATGGCTGATGCTTTATTTAACATCTTTATAAACATAAGTAGATTTTACAAACCAGTTGTAGATTTCTCCAACATGAAACAAACTCAAACAGAAACATATTGTAAGTTCAGAGCATTACTTTTCCTCTCTTGACTACCTCATTTCTCCAGCCCAAATAATCTTCCAATATTCTCAGTGCCAAATGGATCAGCAACTCAGTGTCACTCTTAGCATACAGATATCATTCATGTAGAAGCAGTGGTGGGCTGCAACTGGTTTAACAATCAGTTTGACTGAGTGCTTTGTGCGTGCACATGTGCTATGTGCGTGCATTGAAGCTTTCAAAAACCACCAATTTTAGCCTCTAAAGCTTACCTTCTAGGGCACCATTGATGAGTAAAACAGCTGAGGTGCAGCAATCCACTGTGACATGCAAATCAGCTGAGCTGAAAAACATGGATATATAGGACCAGGATAGGGTGGGACCAGTAGCTGATCGCCGGAAGTACCAATTCGCTAGGACCCATCTGAACTGGTAGCAGTCCACCACTGGCAGTGGCTAATTGTAGTTCACTCCTAAACCTATATTCATAGCCAATTTGTTTGATTATCAGGATGAGAGAGTTTAAGCAAGTGTAGAACTGGAGAGAACACTTTCTTTGTATATGATGCATTTGATGGCCATTTGTGCGAGCTGTCTTGAGTTACTTCCAGTGTTCTCTTCCACAATGCCACTGAGTTATTGAGGAAGGTCTTCAGTGTCCTATTGACTTGTATCATGCCAGGCACTCACAGAACCAAATGTATGGCACTGAGTCATAGGTTTTCCTGTAGTCAATCCAGGCTGTATTTAGATTAGTATGTTAGGCCTTGGGTCTATTGCTCTATCTATAGGCAACTGGTGTTTTGAGGCTGAGATAGCGTTCCCAATGTCCTTCTCCTATATTGTGTTCATGTGTTGGTCCATATCAGCCTATAGCTTTACAGAGCTATGAAGTTGGATAAGATTTTCCATATAGTGGGAGAGAGATTATTAGTTAGTAGATGGACAGCACTGTTCCCTTGTGGAGGTCTTTAATGATTAGAAGTTCCCTTCTTAGTGTTACCCAGTCTGGGTAGGATTCTATTATAGTGGCATGCTAGCATTTGTGCTGCTAGACATTCATCCATATTGTTAGTTACTTTAGCCAGCTGGTGTGGATCATATCGGACAGGTGCTGCCCAGCTCTTCAAGTGCTTAATTTGGTCTTGGATGTCTGCTACTATGATGACTGGTTCTTGTTCTGGGATATTGCTGTGGTCTGTTTTTAGGTCCTGCAACCACTTTGTCCTTTTATGTGTCTTTATTTTCTCTTTATGTTCTTCCAGTATTGTTTAGGTTCTACAGTTGAAATTTCTGCAGTTGATGATTCTACTTTTACTGTATTGTTGCATAGCAGTTGGGAGTACACCTTGAATGGTTCTTTGGAAAACAGGGCATTTATCTTCTTGGCCTCTGTGATTCTGGTAGCAGATACTATGACCTATGTTTGGCTGTCTCAAGGGCTTCAAATGGAGTCAGTATTTTTTCAGTATCTCAGTGTTATCCAGTATTATACTTCAAACAAATTTGTAATTCCATCATATGATTAACTTCTCTGATTTGCCTTGATGTTATCCTTTAACTTCATTTTCTTGAGGGAGTATGTACTTCTCTTCTTTATCATGTAGCAAAGCATTTCTAGAATTACACTAGCTATAAGACTTGCCAGCTCATTGCTTTGAGTTACGGTGATCATAAGAATTATTGGATGGTCACCATTACTTCAGAATTATTATTAGCATCTTATAGCATGCTATCTAATGGTACTAAGTCTTGGTAATTATTGTTATGGGTTAATTGTAGCTATTTATCCATGTTTCTATGTCTCATATCCACTGCTGTGCCCTGGAATGGAGGAATAAGCAGATATATTCAATTGACTGCACAGTCAATTGTGATTCTGTAATGTAATGTGTATTTGGTATACCTCAACTTGTGAGAACAGCTTCCTTTTCATGATGTTGAAACTTAGGTATCAATCTGTTTCTTAATTATTGTGGGTGCCAGTCTTCTGTCCATCCATGGTTCTCTCATATTTTACATATTTCGTCTCATTAGACATACTGTTGTAGCAGTATTCCATCAATTCCCATTTCTCTTATCTTGTTTGTTTTAGTTATCCATGCTATAAGCATAACATGGATCTTGTTAAGCAGATGATGATCAAGCCACCATCACTCTCCTAGTTCATATCACTTTCATATTTGTAGTAGGCAGGTCAAGAGTTATGTTGTCTTTATTCAAAGACCCCTTCTGGTAAAAATGAATACCAGCTGGGATTTGGAGTCATCATGCATTAAAGTGTTCTAACCACTATGCTATGCAGTCACTCATTCACACAAACACACACACACACACACACAAACACACACACAGATGCACACACACACAAGTATGTGTACGTGTATCACTTTTTAAAAATTAAACATTAAATATGTAGTAGCATATAAAGTAAAGGAAAAAAGAATAAGAAAAAGTTTTAAATTTATACATAAAGTTTTATGTGCAGAATCACTTAAAAATACAGATTACTGAACATTTGCTTGGTAACACTATAAAGCTAGATTCTTTTATTGTACCTTTCTATGTGAGTACATCATTTTTGTGACCTAGTAAGATGGGCTAATATATATACAGTATGATACATACCCCCGTATTTTGTATCACTATGAGTTTTTCAGAAATATTCTTTTTTTTCTCTCCATGATCCATGTAATTGATTTGCACTGATCATGTCCTTTCAATAAGCTGAATATATCCTTCAGGAAATTAATCCTGTAATATTTTCCAACTTGAGAAACACTTGAAACTTCAAATATCCTTCCAGCTCAGTTGAATCTTCATTTTACTGTGAGGTTTAAAAAAAAAACTCTGAAAAGGCAGTTTAAATGGAAATATCCAGGAGCTACAGAGTTAAAATGGAAATTAGGAGGTTAAAACAGAGTAGAGAGAAATTTATATCTTCTGTGAAATTGCAGTTAAATTTGTATTTCATGAGGCTTGCAGTTTATTAAATTGAGTTGTTTTGCATCCAGCTTTTTCACTAGCTTTGTCCAAGGTTGTAAAGGAACAATTGTTGAAACAGAATCAGTTATCATGAATATGACAAGAGAATAAATGCTTTTAAATTTATATACCAGGGAAAGATTGAAAAAATGCAGATAAGCACATAGGCATACACACAAAGAGAGTAATTATCCATTTTTACGGGACATTAAAGGCTATAAAAGTGGTGACAGATGATAATATTTTTGTACATATAATGTACATAAAATTGTACATATAATTCATAGGTAAAATGTTGAAGTGCAGAACAGATCAAAATTTAAAAGTAAATGAAGTGCCATTTTTGTTGATGGAAAACTAAAATTAAAAGTGACATTACTATGTATCTAGAAATGGAAAACAGCATTAATTTCAATTTTAGGTGATTTCTTTCTTTTGTGAAAGAAAAATTTATAAAATTTATAAAATTTGTGAATTATATGATTCACTTGAAAAAAGTATAAGCACCCATAGTCAGTGAATATGACTGAGAACAAGTCATTGTTTTTAAAGCAAAATGCGAAGGAAGAATGATGGCTTCATGCCTAAATGTAGAGCAATAATCTCTACCTTTTATACAATTTATATTTAACTTGATGTTTGGAATACAAATATGATATTTTGAACTTTGTTAATGTTAACAAAGGCCGTGTCACACTGCCCAACGGATGCAAAGAGGACACAACGGAAGGGAAAAATGTTCCTTCCGTTGTATCCGCGCTCAAAAGGGGTGAAAATTTGCATAATTGGAGCGGATGAAATGGATGTGGGGAGGACGCAGGGCAGATGCAAAGCGGATGCGGAATTGAAGCCTAGTGGATGCAGAACGGATGGCGCATTCGCAGGGCTTTGGGGGGATCTTAGGAGAGTGGACGCAGAACGGAAAAAACGGATACAGAACGGATGCACAGCGGATGAAGCGGATGCACAGCGGAAGCCTAGCGGATGCACAGTGGAAGCAGAACGGATGTTGCGCGTTAATTGCGCATGCAGGGGGGATGCATTGTGCAAGCCCCCCGGATATAAAGGGAGCAGCTCGCACGTGGCCAGCATTCCGAGGGAAGACCTGCTGCTGGACACTTTGAGTTCCTTGCCTGCCCTGCCTGCATGCCTGCCTCCAAGCCTGCCTCCCAGCCTGCCTCCCAGCCTGCCTCTCAGCCTCCTGGGCAGCCTCCTTGCCAGCCTGCCTTCCAGCCTACGTTCCAGCCTTGCTGGCAGCCTGCATTCCAGCCTCCCTGCCAGCCTTGCTACCAGCCTGCCTTCCAGCCTCCTGGGCAGCCTCCTTGCCAGCCTGCCTTCCAGCCTCCCTGCCAGCCTGCCTTCCAGCCTCCCTGCCAGCATTGCTGCCAGCCTGCCTTCCAGCCTCCCTGCCAGCCAGTCTGCCTGCCAGCCTTGGTGCCTGCTTTCCTCCAGCCTTCCTGCCAGCCTTCCTGCCAGCCTTGGTGCCAGGCTTCCTGCCAGCCTTGGTGCCTGCCAGCCTCCCTGCCAGCCAGCAACCCCACAACCATGGGGAAGAAGCGAAAGGCTCAGCAACCTGCCGCCATCCCTGGCAAGAGAGACAGGGCCACCCTCCCGCCCCATGTCCCTGACTCTGCTTCTGCTGGGGCTTCTGCTGCTTGGGCTCGCTTTTCTCTTGCTGGAGCTTCTGCTGTGGCTGCTCCTGGCAGTGGTGCTTCTGCTGCATACTGTGCTGAAGCTGCTCCTGGTGGTGGTGCTTCTGCTGCTGTGCACTCTGATGAAGCTGCTCCTGGTCCTGCTGGTCCTGCTCGTTCTGCTCGTGCTCCTGGTCTTGCTGGTCCTGCTGCTGGTGCTTACTCTGCTGCTGCTCATCCTGGTCTTGCTGCTGCTGCTGCTGCTGCTGCTGCTGCTGCTGCTGCTGATTCTGATTCTGATTCTGATTCTGATTCTGATTCTGATTCTGAT
>BLBF01000006.1:49632855-49643415 GCA_015471245.1 Laticauda colubrina | reverse complement strand
CCCAGCCCCAGAAGAGTGAGCCCGTGCTGCAGAAGCCCCAGCAGAAGCAGAGTGAGGGCCAGGGGGTGGGAGGGTGTCCCTGTCTCTCTTGCCAGGGCTGCAGCAGATGGCTGAGGCTTTCTCTTCTTCCCCATGGTTGTGGGGTTGCTGGCTGGCAGGAGCCTGGCAGGCAGGCAGGCTGGCAGGCAGGCAGGCAGCAAGGCTGGCAGGCAGTCAGGCTGCAAGGCTGGCAGGCAGGCTGGCAGGCTGGCAGGGAGGCTGGCACGCAGGCATGCAGGCAGGCAGGCTGGTTGGAAGCAAGGCTGACAGGCAGGCAGGCAGGCGATGTCTCTGGAAGCAGGTCTTTCCTCTGAATGTTGACCTGCTTGGGAGCTGCCTCCCTTTATATCCGTGGGGCTGACGCAATGCATCCTCCCCGCATGCACAGTGAATGCTAGGCATCCGCTAGGCATCCGCTAGGCTTCCTCTAGGCATCCTCTCGGCTTCCGCTGTGCATCCGCTTCATCCGCTCGGCGTCTACTCTGCATCCGCTCTTTCCAGTCTGCGTCTGCTTTGCTGTGCTCCCCCGGAAGCCTTGCGGATGTGCCATCTGCTCCCATCCACTTCCATCTGCTAGGCTTCCGTGGAGCATCCGCTTTCCATCCGCCCTGTGTCCTCCCCCCCTCCATTCCTTTCCGTGTTGTCCGCTCTGGTTATGCAAATTTTTGCCTGTTTTGAGAGCGGACAACAACGGATGGAACATTTTTCTCGTCCGCTGTGTCCTTTTTACAAACGTTTTGCATACATCGGCCAGTTTGACAGGGCCTTTAACAAGGGGTTCTATAGAACCTGATAGAACCGGTAGAATCCCACCCCTGCCTGTACGGGTGAAAGAAGCTATGAACACTTATGAAATAAATATAAAAATAATTTATTCTATACATTCTCCTTACTATACCTCAATTGGGTTTATACTTCAAAGCCAAGCACAATGACTGCCCCTGATTCATCATCATCTTGCTCTTAATAAATATTTCATTGTCCAACAAACCATTTGGCTTATGTAGTACATTTTCAAATTTTTCTTTGTAAATACTTTTACTAAGATTTTGTAAGTCAATTTGATTTAAATATGTAATGCAACAACAAATTTTACAATCGCACCACACTTTATTTATCCTTTTTACAAAAGAATACCAGCATGCATTTCTATAGCATGTTAAAATGGCCTATACCTCATCGCTCACAGCTGTAGTTTCTGACAAGAATATTGGTGATGCTTTGTACTCTTTTGATTACTATAGCAGTTCATTACAGTAATTGTGTACACATTCCTGAGTAGATGTGGACAATAAGGCCTTTTTATTTCTCATAGAGATCCTTCTTTGTAGAGCTATTGGGTTGCAGAAGAAAAGATTATACACATTTTGAATACAGGTATTTTTTAAATAAACACATGAGATATGTATTTCAAGTTGCATATAAAAAAATATATATCTGAATATCTTATTGAAGGTATTTCGAATGATAGTCATCTAACAGTTGGGTTGCAAATATATAAACCAAGATAGTAATTTAATACTGTATCTTTAAGAGAATGCTGTAATTGTGATTGTCTGAGATTCCTCCAACGGCCATAAGATAGAGCCAGAAATCTGGTTTGTTGTCTTTTGCATTTCCTGTTTTGCCTTTTGCCAGATTGTCATTCTGCTCGGATTGCTATGAGTCTTGCAACTGTTCACAAACTTCGTTCACTGAACTTTGTTTATGATATTTGACCTCATTTTTGGATTATCCCTGGACTGATACTAACTGCTTTAACCGTGTATGATTTGGACTGTTTATTGGACTTTGTTTACCCGTTTACTGGAAGTAAAACCTGAATTTTATTATTCAGTGTATTTGAATGCTGGTCGTGTGTTATTCAACATCACTCTCACCATGTTTTTCTAAGTGCACTCATTCTCCTCAATAGAAGGGTTTAATTATTATAATATATTGAGTTTTAAAAGATAGGAAGTAAAACTAATTTTAGAAGCTATCAAAGAAATCAATATTTAATATTATATTTTCTAATAGTTCACCCATTTGAACTTTGGCAATACTATGAAATATTTACATATATTTTACTTTAAAATGTTTAAATATTTAATAATACTGTCCATGATATGACTAATGACACCATGTGGTCAAATGAGGCAAAATTCTTTTGAAATGTTCCTCAGATTAACATTAGCAAGACAATATTCTAAAACTGTAATTTTAGAAGATGTCATCAAAATGCTTATGCAAATATTTTGAATACATGTAATTATGGGAAAGAAAAAATGTCATTCAAGATAACAGGTGCTATTTCCTGGGGTGCTTTTTCTGTGATTCTATCAAATGATGAGAATCAGTGTAAATTTTAAAAAGCTTTACAGTGGCATACAGCCAATGAAGCCAAACATCTTCTAGCACAGAAAACAGTGTCTAAAAGAATGAAATGTAACATGGAGATATAGGTACTAAAGTGCTTGTAGACATCTTCAATTATATGCCTCTGGTATTGTCACTGCCTCCCAAAAATATATATTTTTAATTTGAAAATTAAATATAATAGAAACTAGCAACTTTATATACTCCACAGTATTTCTAATATCTCCCTAGGACAAGACTAGGGAGGATCTCTAGGGAAGGACAAGACAAGGGACTGAAGAGGACAAGACTAATGTAGGATCTGTACTATAGGACTTGTAGGGATCCTACATTAATCTTCAAAAATAAAAATAGTATAAGACTGCAACATGTTATTTGGAAATATTTAATAGTAAGAAGGCTTCAGAACTGGAACAAATCTATCTGGATGATTACAGTGTTGATTATTTGGCATAGTATTTTGCTATGAGACACCACATCAATTTTTTTCTACAACAATCTATTCTTCGCTTGATTTTTCAGGTCTTTCAACTGTTCACTCGACACCACTGTGATGGTTGGTTATCCTCTTTTTTTCCTTCCATCTTTCCTAGCAATAGAGTATTTTTCAAAGAGCTGGGTCTTTGTACTGTATAATGTGTCCAAAATAAGATAATTTAAACCTGGTAATTTCTGCCTCAAGTGAGGACCCTGATGATTTATTTGAGGATCTATTTATTTCTATTCTGGGCTATCCATGCAATTGCCAGGAACATTCAAAGGCATCAATATTTTCCCCCTCTTGCTTCTTCAATTCCAAATTTTGCTTCTATAGAAAATACCACAATTGTGTGACAGGAAATACCACAATTTACACAAATGTGATCTTTATGGGTCTAGAGACATTACAATATTGGAATATCTTTTTCAAGAACCTTCATGGTTGCTATACAAGTGCTAGTCTGCAATGTATTTCTTGGCCATTTTTTCTTTTATTGTTGTAGCAATCCTAAGAGGCAGAAGCTCCCCACTATTTTGATGCCCTCATTACTCATTTTAAGACTTGTTCTACCTGTTGGCATTAGTTTGGACTTCTTTTTATTTAATTTTAGTGCTATTTTCCCACTATATTCCATTTCTTTTATTACTTTGGCTTCAGTCATATCTCATGAAGACAAAGGAATGGTCTGGAAGATTGTAAAATATTCCAGGGGTTTTCTTGAATTTGGATTAAAATATAACATTTCCTGGAATGTTGCCATAAGATTGGAATGAAATGGGAATCTTATACCATATTGTTTCAAATACTGAATGATCAAATGTATATAGTATGCTTACCCAGGCATTTAATCTATGAAAGTACATTCATTGATAAAAAATAGAAACCGAGTGATTTGCCTATTGCCAGCTGAAATGAAGAGTTGGATGTAGTATTTCATTTGAGATGAAACATTTGGGGAATAATAAATAGATCAGTGGCTTTCTGATAGGTAGCTACATTGCAATGAAACAATTAGAATTCATGAGTTTTAATGTAATATTGCAGTCACTCTGTGTTGTGCATTCTGTATATAGTTTAATTTATGTTGCTGTGTGGTTGTGCTTTCAGATTGCTATATGCAAGAATGATGTTGCTTTGTTTTGTTTGTTTTGATGTTGCTTTGTGTTTTGTTTTAATTGAGTATTCCAGGCGAATTTCCAAATGTTAAAATGTATGTTGTATATTATGGATTGCGTTACCATTCTTGTGAGCTGTCATGTTGTCCAGTGCAAACTGTTTAGTTACAATATGTGATGAGTTTTTCAGCCAGACTAAAAGCAAAAAGTGTACACTTTACAAATATGTACTGTGAAGAAACCAAAGGTATCAGCCAGATATATTTGTTATATTCATGTTAAAATGTTACCATTGTTTTTGGTTTTCTTTCTGGGCACAGGGGCAAGAACTTATATCTCTGAATAGGAAAATGTTAAAACAAAAACTTTTACACATATTAAAAATATAAGTACATCGCTTCCTGCTTATATACATATAATTTTGAATATGTTAATGGTTTAAAAATAAGATCCATGCACTACAATCTAGCTTGCCTAAATACTAGTACAGACCAGTGATTATTTCTTGGTGGCCAGAATACATTATCAGATCATCCACCTGCCCATTAGAAAGACAACATCATGTGCTTCCCCTACATGTTAAACACAATGCTTTCCTATTTGTGCCAGATCTAGTAAAACTGTCTTCTGTGCCTGATTTCATTGTAGGTAATCCCCTCCACTATGATAGAATAAAATTTGAATAGAATAAAAATTCAAATTGAGTCACTTTTGTAATGTATGTATATATATATGTATGTACGCATGCATGTATTATTTAAATACATAGGTGTCTTATGCTGTGCCTCTCTAGGAATGAAACTTGATTAGTGTGCCTGTTTGTGTTTACTAGTAGTATTTTTGCATTTGAGATGAGGTGGTAGATTGAAGACTTTTTTTAACAGTCATTCTTTCATAGGAATAGCTTGTTAGAATAAAAAATAGAGACTTGTAAGACATATATCTTATGTATGTGTGTGTGCGTTTGTGTGTGTGTTGTGTTCAAAGTGTCATTGATCAACATCTGTTTAAAATTTACATTGTCTATGTAATCTAGTGATTTTGCTGTTACCCCATTTGGTTAAAAAAAAAACAATGAATCACTGTAACATGTTAGTTTTGTATAACAAAGCAATAACTTCAACCATTGTTAGCCTTCTTCATAAATTATTTTGCCACTACAATTTGGGCTAGCCACTATGCTCTCTCCTTTCCAAGGCCCTTTTTATATATTTATTCATATTTATTTTACAAACACATAGTACAACTATGAAAACCTGCAGAGGATGTTATGGAGTATGGGCCCTGACTTTTGGTATACTTATCTACAGTAGGAAAAATTTATTGTATTTCATAATAACTTGAAGGATACCTGTTTAATTTTATTTCTCATTAGTTAGGGACAGAATGTCTAATCTTAATTATTTTGTTTTCCATAGCCTAAAAAAATCTCTCTTTTTTTGCTGATGAATAACCTTCTGACATGCTTCCTTATTTGCATTTTGACAGAATTAGTTAGATATTGTGAAATCTTCACAAAACATGTTTTCCTGAAATTTTTTACCTTTTCTCAATTTTCTTGCTGATATAATGTGTAGCATAAATAATTTCCAGAGCCAAATATTATAAAAGAAGATTTGCATAACAAAAAGTGGGTGTCAATTACCTTTGCACATGCAGTGTTCAATTCATTCAGCACATTTATTTCTAAACATAAAGCATCCAGTCCATGATCTTGATTCAGAAACTACAAATGGAATCCTTTCAGTTCAAACTATATTTTTTCTATTATTAGAAATATTTTTTTCTTGGTGGGACGACAATGACAAAAATGCACCTATAAGTATAGGGCTTTGGGAAAATCAGTTTGAAAGACAGCATCAGTTTTTTAAATATGTTTTTTAGAGCTTCTTAATATTTGGATTTTTGAATGCTTTACTATAATTTAAGAGTCAAGAATCACTTAAGCCACAATTGTACAAATAATTTTATATTAAAAATTATTCCTGAATCATTTCTGAAGCTCATTTATCTATATCATAAGGGTGCTTTTTGTAATGTTGTAATGTTCTTTTTTTAAAAAAAAACATGTTTGTGTGATATTTACATGTCATATCATATGTCTGAAAAAGCATCGTAACCCCAAAACAGTATACAAGGAAAATATATGTTAATATATATTCATTACTGCAACATTATAAATTCTGTGTAATGGTCTCTGCTTGATCTGTTTAAGGTTATCAACTCGATCTGAAACCAAGTTTGTTTGCCAGTTAACATGTTTGTATAGTGAACTGTGAAGTGAAAAGAAACAAACATATTTTCAGCAAAACAGCAGCAACAACAGATGGACTGAGGGAAGAGTACCTGTGACGAGGAGAGAAAATTAGGTGGAAAAAAAATCTTGAAAGAAAAAATAGAAAGAGAAACTATTTTATATCCATGTGTTCAGGAAAGTGCAATCAAAGGAAAGAAAACAACATTGCCACATTTCGGTTTCACTGAAAGAAGGGGGTTCAAAAAGTAAGGATGGAATCCAGGAACAGAGAAAGTTTTCCATTTATACCCATTTGTTCTTAGTCTCAATGATCTCCTCCATTTTATAGTACCTATTCCCTTTAAACATCATCTGCTTTTATTTTGTGAATATGACTTAGATAATTATCAGGGAGGAAGGAGACTATATTCCTTGTAATTCTGTATTTTCAATATATTTTAAAATGATTGATATAATAAGTGTATTGCAGCATTTTTCATGTGTTTAAAAATAATTTTAGAAGTCATGGAAAGAAGATTCCAGTCCTTTGCTTTGCCTGTTGTAATTATCATACTGATAATTACAGAGAATTATTTAACAAGCATTAACAATTCAGTGGTATATTTGCCTATTTGGAAATATATCCTGCTGAGTTCAGTACAGTTTATTCCCAAATAAATCTTCCTGTGCAAATTTACTCAAAAGTAAATCTTCCTAATTCTAAAGTGACTTAGATTATAAAGTTTAGTGATATAGAGACAGCATGTAACATTCCCTTTGTACAATTTTCTCAGATTGGCTTAAAATCTGAAGTTACAGCTAGTCCAAATGATATATACCCATAAAGCATAGAGACTTAAGAGGAAGGGAAGGGAAGGAAAAGAAATTTAATTTTTCTTAAAGGATAAAGTCTCTGTTGCACTCTGATTTGAAATCTTTCACAAGCAACCAATTGTTTCTTTTACAGCACTAAAGCCCACTTTTGGGTTGCAAGTTCTGAGAAACAATTATTGTTGCTCCTTGAAAGAAAACAGTTGTTATTTGGTTTTTTTAAAGAAATCATTTGACTGTCCCCTAGGCTGTTATACAAATCCTATATGCAAACAAATCTAGCTTAAATTAATCTTTAGAAACAAATATAAGCGCTCTAAGCTTCTACTTGACATTACAACATTGTCCTCTTTCTTCTCTCATTAATAGAGCTAAGCTGAAACTTTCAGAAACAGTAAGGCATCCTGAAAGGGGAAAATAAAGAAATGTTTCAAAGATGGAAAAGAGTAAAAAAGGGATGGGAAAGAGTTTATCCAATAAACATCAGTGGTGTACTCCTTTAAAAGCTCTGATTTGCAAGATGCAATACATTTACAAATAACTACCCAGAATAATACAATTAACACTGGGACATTTCAAGAAAACTATGCCAAGTCAAGTTACAGTTTAGATAAAATGAATCCTCCTAGGAAAGTTACAGTTTTTTTTTTTTTATGTTCTCTAATTTTAGCTCTGTTCATTATTTAAATCATCTAATTCATTTAGAAAGTTTAAAGAACTTTTTTTAAAAAATAAAGGTCAGTTGTAGCTTTCATTGCTATTGATTGAAAAGGTGAAAAGTCATTTCGGAGGAATGAGAACAGCTGCATTTCAATAAAATCAATAAAGTAGTGGAAGTAAGTAGAAGTCATGCATAATCATCTTTTTATAATTAGGATTTAGATTGAATCTATGATTGTTGAATTATATTTTTGCTCATTAAAAACTGTTTCTTTCTGTACTCCATACTGAGCTATGCCATTTTTTTTTCTAGCTAGTGGTACAGTAACACTTCACTTTGATGGCATTTAATGGTACTTTCTGAGTATATGACACATTAGGATTTACAGAAGGTTAGAAGAACAAATAGCTTTCACTGTTCCAATCCTAGGAACATTGCTTCTAATCATGGCTATTTTGTGGTCTGAGGTAACCCACAAGCTGCTGTATTGTACTGAGTGGAACCATTGGGAATTTAAAGGAGCGGCATTACTCTATTTATTAAGCACTAATAGTCCATCTGTGCTAAGTATTGAGTCTAAAAACAAAATCATGTTTTATTACAATTTTATTCAATGTTCTTTTCCTTTTCATAACAATCAGAAAGTCTGGCCAATAGTCTTTTCAGGCCAATCTCCATACAGGGAATGAACAATGTCACAGGGATAAGTTAACACTCAAAATTTATGTCCATTAAACGAGGGACAGAATAAAACATTGTGATTTCATGACTACTGCAATATCATTCAAATAAACTTTAAAGGCCCAGTTCCACTGGCCGATGGACGCAAAACATATGCATAAAGGACACAGCGGACAAGCAAAATTTTGGGGGTGGCTCCATCTGTTGTCATCCGCTCCAAAAAGTGGCAAAAATTTGCATAAACAGAATGGAAAAGAACGGAAAAGAACGGACATGGGTAGTATGTAGCGGGGATGTTAAACGGATGTTCATAGGAAGACTACCAGATGAAAGTAGATGGAAGCAGATGACACATCCAAAGGGGTTCCGGGGGATAATTTCAAAGTGGATGCATACTGGAAGGAGTGGATGCATAATGGATGAAGCGGATGCATCACGGATGCCTATAGGAAACAAAGGGGATGTCATGCAGATGTATATTGGATGCAAAGCATTCACTGTGCATGCGGGGAGTATGAATTGCGTCAGCTCCGTGGATATAAAAGGATGCAGCATGCACACAGTCAGCATTCAAGGGAAAGACGTGATGCCACATACATCTAGCAGGAACACCATGGTTCGTCAGTCAGGCAAGAAGAGGAAGCCCATGCCTGCTTGTTCAAACCCTGGCAAGAAGGCCAGAACCAGCATCCCACCCCCTGGCAATGACTCTGAAGCTTCTGCTGCTGGTGGTGTGGTGGACCAAAGCCCTGCTGCTGAAGGCCCTGCTGCTCAAGCCCCTAAAGGCCCTGCTGCTCAAGCCCCTGAAGGCCCTTCTGAAGCCCCTCCTAGAGGGAGGAAGAGGCAAGGGAAGGAGAAGGGAGAGAGGAAACAGTACACCAGTACAAGCAGGCAGCTTGGAGAGACAAGGCAGAGAGCCTGGGGTACACTGCAGAAGTACAACTAGGATGGTGGAAGCATATGCACACCTGGTATGGCAAGCTACACCTCAGAAATCCGGGCAGGCCACTATCAAGCTCACTGACCGGGAGATATACGCCAAGGCCAAGTGCAATTTCCTGGAGGGTGAGGTCCACCAACTAGGAGCAGCCCCTCTGAGACCCCTCTCCCTCAAACAGCCCACAGACAGCCAGTCCTCTTCCAGCCAGGAGCCAGTAACCCTGTCCAAGCAGGTGTCTTCAGAGGGCCCCGCGGCAGAGACCCCCCCGACAGCTGTACTCCCCATGCTGCCAGACTTGGAGGATCCCGTGGAGGATGATGCCCTACTGTCACAAATGGGGGAAGAAGCAGCAGCCACCAGAGGCCAACTCACCCCCACTCCCACCCCTAGCTCCAGAGGATGCATGCAGAGAGGCAGACTGGAGGGCCAGGACCACAGTGTGCTGTTGGAGATCAGGGAGACAATGAAGACCAGCACAGAACTTCTCTTTCAGCTGGTCCACTTGGACAGAGCATCCTCGGGCTGGAACACCTTCATCACCTACGTGAGCCAGACCCTGAGGGACCTGCCTGAGGCCCAGTACGGGGTGATGAAGCAGAAGATTGCAGCACTTCTGCACAACCCTCAAGGCCCAGCTGAAGCTGATCCTACCCAGTCCAGGTCTGCTCCTCCACCCCAGGCAATGTCACAGCCCTTCCACGGCTTTCAACAGCACCTCACCTACCAAGGCTACGACTACCAGGACTTCCCACAGCAGAAGCAGAACTTCCCAGTCCAGGTCCAGGTTCATCAGAAGCCACAGACGCCACTCCTAACCCAGCTGCAGACCAGACAGCCCCACTACACTCCTCCTTCCTCCACCCCACAGCCAAGCCCATCAATGGACAATCTCTCATCAGTATTGGGCCTGACATCTCAAGTCCTTGATGAAGGGCCTCTCAACGTCACTGGACTGAGTCAGCTCTCGGACAGCTTTTTGAACACACCACCACCTGTTGTACCCTCGGGGCCAAGCATCTCAATGGTGCTTCAGACCAGCACTCAAGCCACAGCCACCTCCACAGTCCCTGCCCGCTTAACAGCTGAGATCATGGAGATGACTCAGAGTGACTGAGAATAGTGTCAGAGACTGAGTTGTTTACTTGTTAAGTTTATCTTTGCTTTAAGACATTTTACTTGGTTCATTTTGCTTATTTAATACAGTCATAAAGTTTACCT
>BLBF01000006.1:49577740-49632845 GCA_015471245.1 Laticauda colubrina | reverse complement strand
TTAAGACACTTAAGACACTTTACTTGGTTCATTTTGCTTATTTAATAAAGTCATAAAGTTTTCCTAAGAAAGTTAATAAAGGTTATCTTTGCTTAACACGCTTGGTTAATTTTTTTTTTACTTAATAAAGTGTTGGTGAAAACTTTGAAAAAGTGGTTAAGCCTTTGCATGCTTGTGGGATAGATAAGGATAGTTGTGGGATAGATAAACCTCCAATGCAAGCATAGTGGGGCTGTATGGTCCACCATCCCAGCGATCCAGATGATTTTCTCCCCCTTTTTATAGAAAATATAGGTTGTCTGCTATGGCGCCTTCTACATACTCTAGACATACTGCAGACATCCTAAATATGCAAGATACATCCCAGATACAAACGTTTTGTCCATTTTTAATCCTTTATATACGCGATGCATACGGTTACATCCTTTCTATTTCCGTGCTACTAACACTGTGTAGACATTCCATGTACCTTTTGTTTCCTCCCTCTTTTCATTTTCAGCTGCACTGGATGTGAGTTGAGGGGATGGCCAGAGGATGCAGAGAGGATACAGCGGACGTTTAACCGATGATAATGGACATAGAATGTTTGTTGCCCATATGTGTTACGGTTGTACATCATACACGGCAGAAAGTTCATCCATTCACAAAGTTTTGTGCAGCTCAAAACTTCTTGCGCAGATGAAATCTCAGTGGATGGATGCTCGATGGATAGAGCGTATGAAACACGTATGCAATGAATACACAACGGATGCATAGCGTTTTCCAACGGATGGCAAGCTTTTTTTAACGTTTTACATCCTCTTTGCAGTGGGACCAGGCCTTAAATAAGAAAGTCCAAGTAAACAGCACTGTTTAATCCCTATCCGTTAAAGTTGGGCTGATAAGCATCCTT
This sequence comes from Laticauda colubrina, assembly GCA_015471245.1. Taxonomy (NCBI): domain Eukaryota; kingdom Metazoa; phylum Chordata; class Lepidosauria; order Squamata; family Elapidae; genus Laticauda; species Laticauda colubrina. Next base: position 49,631,953 of record BLBF01000006.1, on the reverse strand, counting down.
TTGGGAATCCTGAATACTTTTTAGACATATAATATTACAAAGCACAATAAATACATAAATAAAGAATGCCACTTCATGACATGTAAGTAATAAGCAATGGTACTATAAAGCTGATAACATTTTAAACATTCACATTGGTAAAATTTATTACATATAAATATATTTAGGGATACATTTTATACTATACATGCCTATCATAGTCTCATACTTTACATAATGGTGAATTTCATGCTTTTTAAAATTTAAAATAGTAGCAATAGTAATAGCACTTAAACTTATATACTACTTCACAGTGCTTTTACAGCCCTCTCTCGGCAGTTTACAGAGTCAGCAGCTCATATAAGAATTAGCTCTCTGAGAAATGTGTAAAGATACTTTAAGAGCAGATGGAATCATTTTGCTACTATTCAGCCTGGAACTAACTTTATTTTGTGCTATACTAATTTTTTTAAAAAGCTGAAGAGGATAAAATGAAACAAGGTAATAATGTAAGTAATAGCATTTAAAGAAAATGAGATCTTTTTGTTTTGGAACAGTGCAGCTTCAATAAATACTGTAAAACATAGTTTATATTGCTGATCAAAACTTCTCAGCTCAATTCATGTTTTTATTACAACTCATAGAAATTTCTACATTCAATCTTATCCCACAAGACTATACACATGGTTATAAACAATAGGATATAGCTAGAAAAAATGTCATGGAAAATATAAAATTGATAAACAAATGAAAGAGATACATATTATATATGTAGTTTATTACTTTGGAAGCATATTGGCTCTGTAAGTGAAAGCAATTTACTTTTTCAGCAGAACTTGTCATAAACTATTTCGCCAATACTTAATGATTATTTAAAGCAATCATATATTGGAAAAGAAAAAAAATCCATTTTTTCTAATGTTAACAGTATTTGCTTACTTGAATTATTTAATAATCTAATGTACTATCCTAATATAAAAATCATATTTAAAAAAAATATTATGCATTTTAATTTAGAATCTTATCATGTCTGTACTTGCAAACTAAAGCTTTTTTTGTCTTTATATGCATTTGAAAAGGTTCCTTTAATATATTTTTGAATGAACTCATTTACTTGCATGCAAATATAATTTTTTTTAAATTAAGATTTAAATTAAATCTAAATCAAGAGGTTAAAGGTGCAATATAGTTGGTTCGCATAACATATTGTGCAAATTTTGCCACATAATTAAAACAGTCATTGGACCTGAAAATGTGTAAATCTATGGCAAAAGATTTGTGCCCTTGAACAGAATAAAATTACATTTTCATGAAGTCTTATATATTACTTCTGGAACTTAATAAAACACACAGAGAAAGACAAATACACAATACACACATACACACACACTTTTCTGCAGAATTCAACTAGGCTCAATATTTACATGTTTTCTAGGAAAGGGATTGGGATACATTAATATACTGTACTTCTCCTTTGGTCAGCTTTCATCTCTAAATACCAGATTTGCGGTGAAAATTTCTAAACAACTATCCCAACTGCTGCCTTCTAGTATTAATTTAGACCAGGGGTGTCAAACTCAATTTCATTGAGGGCCACATCAGGATTGGGTTTGAAAAGCTGGTGGAGGTGTGGTTATGGTGGTCATGGCCATGGTGGTCATGACATGGGACTCCACTCTGCCAACATGGTTTTATAAACTTATAAAAATAGGGAGGCATACATTTCTGTGATTTTTTTTAACACTTCCTTGGTCTATTTGATCACCTTATGAGAGAGAGAGAGAGAGAGAGAGACCAGAGTAAGAAACTGACTCCATAGGAAGACTAGAACTTCAAAATTGTTGACATAGGCTACAGTAGAAGAATCCTGCAAGCCTGAAAGGAAAAGTATTTTACTTTTCTTTCCTTTTATAACCCTCTGAGTCCAAGGCTCCATTTTGGACCTAGGGGACCTCCTGGACCACTCCAGAGTTTTGGGCCTGGAAGCCTCCTGTACATTCCAGAAGCTTCATTTTGGTCCTGGAAGGGCTCCTGGAGGACTCTGGAGGCCAAAAGCAATTGCAGGTGGGTGTGTGCCCCACCCATGCCCCATTTTCACAGAGGCACTGGTCCTATTCTATTTACAGTTTGGCCTCATGGGCCAGATCTAAACACCTAATGGGCGAGATCCAGCCCATGTGCCTTGAGTTTGACACCCCTGGTTTAGATTCTTGCCTTCTAATCCTAGAGGAAAGGACACAGAGAGAGAGGCAGTGAAGGGCAGAAGCGGGGAACAGAGCAGAGCACAGACAAAAGAAAAGAGATTGTTGAATTGATCTCAACAAACAAAATGTTCATTAAAAAACTTCATTTAATTTCATTATAATCTATGAGATTTTGATAGAAAATAAAATTATTCAAAATACATTATTCATTGGTGTGTGAAAACAAATACAGATAGTCATCAACTTATAACAGTTCAGTTCGTGACCGTTCAAAGTTACAATGTCACTAAAAAAAGTGATTTTTCACACTTATGACTGTTTCAGCATCTCCCATGGTCATATGATCAAAATTCAGACACTTGGAAACTGATTCATATTCATGACATTTGCAATGTCCTGGGATCAGGACCTTTTATGATCTCTTGACAAGGCAAAGCAAAATCAATAGGGGACTGTGGCACTAGCTTAACAATTGCAGTGATTCATTTAACAATTGTTATAAGAAAGGTCGTAAAATGGGGCAAAAATCACTTAACAAATGTCTCACTTAGCAACATAAATTTTGGGTTCAATTGTGGTCGTAAACTAATACTCTATGCACTTGATTCATAAAATATTATACCATAACATATAATAATATATAGCTCTGTCTCTCATAGATATATTTTCTTTTTCAAATGTAATTTACTTTTTTTCTCATCAAGCATAGTTGTAGATTATCTTATTTATGGTCTCAATATATTAAATGTGTGCCAAAACATAATGCAGAATTTAATCTAAAAAGCATATATGGCAGGACACAGGCATTTTCATTCTATAATACTAATTTGCAAACTATGAATTTGGAAACAGTTCTAATACTAAGCAATTTGTCTGGTAAGGTCACTTGAATATACACAATTAGGAACCCATCTTTCTTCATGATAATAAAGGAAGTGACAACAGTAACATCAATATAATGAACATGTATGTCACCTGATTCTCAGTGACTTTCTGTAAGCAAAGAAAGTACAATAACTTAAATAAACAAACAAACAATAAATAAAGCAAACATCGAAACCACATTGTAAATAGCAGTGTCTTAACCATGTGTATGTTGCCCATGCTGCAAGGGCATCTTCTGATCTTAACAAGGGGACTGCTAATCTTTTAACTGAAATAAAACATCTCCCTTTGTATTTCCTGTGCCTATAAGATTGCCTTGAAAGCACTTCTTTTTTTAATTGGTTTTTAAACAAACATAAACAAACAAAACATTAAAACATCAAGTCATCTTCCATATATGTATATACAGTGCGCTGGTTGGTTTACAAATTGTTCTGTGCTTCCATTTCATAGTCTTCAATTATAATTACATTGTATATAATCTCGTATTATCAATCAAATATTAAAAACATTAATATCTTTATTAATCAATCATTTGACTAAACTTTTATTCATTCGTGTTTTATGAAATAATCATATTTTACTTAATTTGTTTTATGACAGTTCATATTATCATCCCAAATCTATCCTAGAATCATTTTGTAGATATAATAAGAAAAGAATACATCTTTATATATTTATTATTTTCTAAAAGTCTACATATTTAATTACTATATTTTACTGTCAAACCATTGATAGAATAGATCCCAAATTTTATAAAATTGTTTATCATCTTGTTCTCTAATTTCAAACGTCAATCTACTCATTTCAGCACATTCCAATATTTTCTTAATGATTTCCTCCAGTGATGGTATTTTCTCATTTTTCCATTTTTTAGCAAATACAATCCTAGCCATTGTTAATACATTAACAGTCAGGTATTTCAAGTCTTCACTATATATTTCAGATAAAATTCCCAATAAAAATATCTCTGGTTTCAAATCTAACATGTTTTTTTTGTCATTTTTTCCAACCACGTGTGGATTTTAGTCCAGTATTTTTTTAGCATCCGCACAAGTCCACCACATATGGTAATATGAGCCAGGTGTCTGATGACATTTCCAACATTTTTTGGATTTATTCTTGAACATTCTTGCTATTTTTGTCAGGGGAAAATGCCACCTGTAAAACATCATAATCAAATTTTCTTTATATGCTGTTGACATTGTCATTTTATAATTTTGAGTCCACAATTTTTGCCATTTCTCTAGATCAGTCCCATATCCAAAATTCTTTCCCCAAGCAATCATAGTTTCTTTAACTTGTTCTTCTTCTAGTTTAATTTCTAATAAATATCCATACAATTTTTTAATCACCTTTTCATCAGTACCTGTCAAAATCTTATCTAAATCAGTCAGTTTATCATACAAACCTTCTGTTTTAGAATCTTTATCATACCTTGAATGTATTTGCGCATATGAAAACCAATTCTTCTTTATACCTTGTTCCTCTAGTTTTTGTATAGATTTAAGTTCATCCTTTTCATTCAATATTTCACCATATTTAACTGTTTGTTCCTTTTTGTATATTATAGGATAAGAAAATGCTTCAATAGCCAATACCCAGACTGGAATTTTCAAATAACTTTGTCTTTTAATCTTCTCCCAATTTAACCACAGAGACTCCCATATATAATGTCTTCTAAAGTACCCCTGTGTTTTAGTTCTTTTATGCCATAAAAAAGCATGCCACCCCAACAACAGATTATGTCCTTCTAATCTCAACAAACTAGTATTTCTTAATGTTATCCATTCCTTAACCCACATCAAATTTATAGCTTGGTAATACAACTCCCAATCCTCCTCTTATTCTGGCATCTTGCAAAAGTTTTAACTTTATTCTTGCTTTCTTACCTTGTCATATATATTTCAACACAATTTTATTTAATTCTTCAAAGTAGTCTTTTCCAAGCCTAATTGGAATTGTTTGAAACAAATATAAAATATATTCATCTTGATTGTTGATATTCTCCCTATTAGTGACAGTTGTAAATTTTCCCATTTCGCCAAATCTAGCGCTATTTGCTGTTTAAGTTTAATATAATTATTCTCTTTTCGTATACTGGATCTTGCTGTATCCCCAAACACTTGATCTTATTTGTGACCTGGATTTTCAATAGGTCTGCCAGTTCTTCCTTTTGTCTTGATTGCATATTCTTTGTCAAGATCTTTGTCTTATCTTTATTTATTTTTAAACCAGCCACCTTTCCATATGTCTCTATCTTTTCTCTTAATTTTGATGCTGTTTCTAGTGGGTCTTCTAAAATAAAAACCAGATCATCTGCAAATGCTTGCAACTTAAATTCTTCCTTTTTAATTTTCATCCCTTTTATATTCTTTTCATCTCTAATATTTCTATTTAGACTTCCAAAGTTAACACAAACAACAAAGGTGACAGTGGGTGCCCTTGTCTTGTTCCTTTTCATATATCAATAGAATCTGTCAGTTTTCCTCTATCATTACCTTTGCCGTCTGCTTATGATATATAGCTTCTGTTGCTTGAATAAATTTTCTAGCAAAGCCCATCTGTTCCATCAGTAATAACATGAATCGCCAATTCACATTATCAAATGCCTTCTGTGCATCTAGAAATATCAGAGCCATTTGTTTTTCAGGATGTGCCTTGTAGTGTTCCAAAGTGTCCAAGATTACTTTCATATTGTCTTTAATTTATCTCTTTGGCAGAAATCAATTTTGATCAAGATTGATCAGGATCCTTTCTCAATTTATATGCTAACCATCTACCTGGTTAATTTGCATCTTCAAAGTAGTTCTGTTTAGCACTTCTAATTTTTTGTGCTAATTCTTCTTTTTCTATTAGTCCCATTTTATGTTTGGTTATATCCATTTTTAACTTAATGTCCTTTTTATGTGGCATTTTCTGTAGTTCTTTTTCAAGTCCTTTATACTCATCCTCTAATGCCTCAGAGGCTAATCTTTCATAGTATTTCTTTTCCTTGTATAGTCTAGTATCAATGGCATATGCCTTCATTGTATCCCATACATTCTGGATTGATGTATCTTCTTTTTTGTTTTCTCTAAAGAAAAAAGCCATTTCTTTCTCCATCCACTGTGTGAAGTCTTTTTCCTTTAAAATAGTATTATTTAATGTCCATCTAGATCTTCTTCGTTGTCCTTTCCATTTAATTGTCATTGGATTGTGATCTGCCTAAGTCCTTGTTTCAATATTTATTTCTTGAATATTAGTTAACAATTATGTTGACATCCATATCATATCTATTCTGGAATGATAAATGTCTATTTGAGTAGAAGGTGTATTGTTAAGTTTTAGCATTTCTTTCTCTCCATGTATCTTTTATGTTTATTTCATCTACCATTTTAAAAAAAAGATTTAGGGAGAGTCTTTCTATTTTGCTTTATTGTTTTCTGTGCTGTATAGTCCAGTTTATTGTCTACAATTCCATTAAAATATCCCATCATAACTATCTTAACTTAGTCCAGTTCAATTATTTTCACATGTAATTTTTTATAGAATTCTTCTTGATTGTCATTCGGGGCATAGATTGCAATCAGGAGTGTTTTTGTATTATTGTCATTATTTCCACCATTAGTATTCTTCTGTCGTCATCAGTATAAATCAATTCCGCTGAGATGGTCTCTTTAATATATAAAACCACTCCTCTTTTCTTACATTGTGTCAAGGAAGTAAATATTTTCCCTAATTTTGGCTATATCAACAACTGTTCATATTGTTTTTTATTATGTACTTCTCGTAGGCAGATTATATAAAATTTTAATTTCTCTAATTTATGAAAGGTTTCCTTCTTTTAATGGCTGAGTTAAGTCCATTTATATTAATTGTAATCAATTTTTTCTCTTCCATGGTTATATTTTGCAGTTAGGTTTGACAGCTCTCGTGGATTTTGGTTCACGTTGTTCTTTGGCTTCCTCCTTTCCACCTACTGCATCTTCTTCTTTTTCAGTCGTCATTTGGGAGTCCTCTTGGAATTCAATTAGTGAAATTTCTTTTTCTGCCTCTTCCTCCCCTCTGAAAAATTATGTGTAAAATGATTCAGCTTTCTCAACTGAGTCAATTCTACATCTCTGTTCTTGCCATGTGAACATTAAACTTCTGGAATCAGCCATCTATAATTCACCTCTTTTTTAAGTAGCAATTTGGTCAAAAATCTATGTTCTCTTCTCATCTCTCTCACTCTTCTGGGTACTTGTTTCAAGATCACAATCTCCTTATCTTTATATTTCAATGTTTTCTCTCTTGCCACTTGCAATATTTGTGATTTCATGGCTTTCTTTGTAAATCTGATGTGAACTTCTCTTGGTAAGCTATTTCTCATAGCATATCTTGTGAAGACCAAATAAACCTCATCTATTCCATCCATCATCTTCTCTTCAGTTATTTCTAAAGCTTTAGCCAATATTTCTATCATTATCTCAGCTAGTTTTTGTCCTTTTTCTTCCTCTATGTTTTGGAATCTAAGATAAAATTCTGATCTGTCCATCTTCCATCTCAGCATGCCACTTTTATCCTGTTCAACCACAATTAGTCTGTTATCAATGTCTCCAATCTTCTTGTCTCTTTGTTTATCTTCTTCTTCAATTTTTTGGAGTCTCTCATCATACTTCATCATCACTTGTTGGATGTTCTCCACTTTTTCATTGGTTTTCCCTGTTCTTTATTCAATGTTCTCTCTTCTCTTTTCAATATTCTCTGATCTTGTTTGAATATTTTGAATTTCCTGCATAATCATCTGCATTACTTTTTCTTGTTCTTTCTCTTGCCTTAATATTGTCTGTATTGAACGTTGCCCTCCAGATGGTGGAGAGGAAGAAGTAGAAGTTGAAGAACCAGGAACTGTTAATTTCCTACTCATTTTGAGCAATTCAAAATCTTCAGGTTCTTCTAGACCTTAATCCAATTGTGAAATAACCAATTGCAGTTCCAAATAAAAATAGTAGAAAAAAGAAGCCAAATAGTAATAATAATAAAAAAAGAAGAAGAAATTTATTCAGGTTCTTATATACCTTAATCCAACTGGTTGGCTAGATGACAGTAAAAATTCAAAAATGAAGGAAAAGACCATGAACACACCATAAACACACATAAAAAAGAAAAAGTTGTAAAATTCTAAAGAAAGGCAAAAAAGTGAAGAAAAAGGCTAAAAAAAGAAAGGAAAAATTCTTCAGGTTCTTCAACACCTTAATCCAATTAAGAGGTCTTAAATATAAAAGGTTGCAAAAAATAATTAAAAAAAAAAAAAGAACCATTATGGAAGGTAGATGGAAAGACAAAAATACCAGGAAGGGAGAGAGAGAAAAAAGAAAGGGAAAGGGAAAAGGAAAAAGAAAAGAAAGGGAAACATTAGTACTAAACATTAGTACTAAACATTAGTACTTAAAAAAGAAAAGGAAGGGAAACATTAGTACTAAATGTTTTTTCCTTTAAAATAAAGAGCAGGCGTAGAAATTTAAACTTCCAAAGACAAGAAAAAAACAAAAAAACAAAAAACAAAGACAAGTTCCAAAGAGCCAAAGATCCAAATAACTATTTCAAAAAATAAACTGATGAGGAGGGGTAGCATAGCTGAGAAAGAATAAAAAGAGTACACTGCACTTTGTTTAATTATCCAAGGCTCTTATTATAACTCTCTTCTCCAAAGACTTATCACTTTTCTTTTCCTAAGCTTCAATAGCAGACTCCAGCTGTTGATAGAAACCCAGACGAGCACCTGCAATAATATTCTCCCATGCTCTTTCCTCTATCTTATCAAACAAACAATGTCCTTGAAAAAAAGTCTCAGTTCTTTCTTAGCTTTGTTTGGTCAAAAGAGAAAAAGAATATTTCCAAGCCTCTAGCTGGCAGTGTTGCAAAGTTTCTTTAGCTTTCACTTTCCCCCTCCTTTTTCAAGCAAAATATAATAAGAATTAATTAAAAAAAGAAAAAGATATTTAAAAAAATAACTAAAAGGGAGTCTCTGGCTTAGAATATTATAAAGTCAAAAAGGAGAAAAGAAGAGATAAAAAGAAGAGGAAAAAAACCAGTCCAGTTTCAAAATATAAGATCATGTGTAGAAAATCCAGCAATGAGAAGAAAAATAAAAATATTACTTTGACATTCCTGTTTAAAATTGCCGCTAAATCACTTCTGTAAAAACTTTTACAGATTCTTTCTTTCCCTTAGGGTGTCCTTTGAAATCTTAAAATAAAGACAAAGTTCTCACCAAACCAGCACACCCTCTCTTTCCATTCTCTTTCGTTTCGGAGCTGTCCCAACTTCAGCAGCTTTAATGGCTGCCTCTTTGCCTCTGGCAAAAAGACCTTCTCCTGGATCTACCAGGGACTTTGCGATATCCCTGGGATTGACAGGATGTGCTCTTCACTTTCACCATCTCTTCGGGATGGTTGGACGGCTCCAGTTGGACTGTTCAGGAGCAAAGATATCAGCAGCGATCTCAGACCTCCAAGATCACATGCCGTATCATCGTGATGCCAGCTCCGCCCTCCCCTTGAAAGCACTTCTGTCAATGTGAGTAGCAGGACTCACAAATTAAGCACAAAAGAAAGGTGCATATAGAAAAGATCAAAACTCAAAGCCTGAAAAATTTGGATTTTAGAAACAAAAATAGCACTTAGACTCACAGTGCTTTAAAGCACTCTGTATGCAGTTTAAAAATATCAGCATATTGCTCACAACTGTCTGAGTCTTCAGGAGGAAGGCTGAGTCAACTCTGAGGCAATGGAAATCAAACTTCTGGCAGTCAGCAAAATCGGCCTACAATACTGCATTCTCTCCACTGCACCACTATGGCTCTTAATATGTGACTCTGTTTCCCAAAAGGAATTGGAAATCTTTTATAAGTGACTTTGGAATGAAATCAGTTCTAAATGAATGTGCTTACCTAATTTCAAATTTGTTTTTGTTAGTTACACAGATAGTTCATAGAAACATATATTTCTATTCTGAATCAAAATGGTAGGACAACTGAAGGAAATTCATTTGTTTGTATTATTTTCCCCCTGACTATACTTTATCTAGTAAACGATAAGTTCAACAGATAAAGAGAACCAGCAGTCTTATATTGTTAGCTTTCCTAAAACACATAGTAAAGCATGCCTAAATATAAAGAGAAAAAATGTGTGCTATGTTCAGAGCTTTCAGAAAAATAGCATATCATCAGTCCAAGGTTCAATAACTATGGACATGAGGCAGAAATCAAACTGAAATCTTTTAAAATTCATAAAGAAATGATTAACAGATGAAGCAAAAAGCAATTAATTGAAAGGCATGCAGTCCTAACAATCTATAGTTCATGGACATAGTCTTTTACATAAAATAGTAAATAGATTTTCGTTTAATTTTTGGTTAGCACACTTTAAGATTTTAGATGATTAGTTTTGCAATCAACATTACAGTGAAATCTTCTGGTTTGAGCTTCTTCAGCGACAGACCGAAACCTCGTCTCTGCAAGGCTTCGATCCATGCTCGCCACTGGAGCGCCCCGAGCAGATTGGTTTCGGGGCTAAGCCACCCTGTAGAGGTGGTGAAGAGGGGGGAAACTGCCATCAGGGTTGAGGACAGCCGCATCTCTCCTCCCCAGCTGGCCATTACTCCCTTTCACGAAGGTGGTTGCAGTGGTGGTCAGAAATGGCCATCACAAAGAAGAACTCGACTGGAAAAGAATGTGCAGGAGGAAGATAAGAAGAGAAAGTTTTGGTAGACCGGGTCAAACAAGAAATTGGAAAAAAATCCACTTTGACATCAATAGGCATTTAATGCTGAAAGTAAAAAGTCAAAGGGATAATAAAGATTTCTGGATAATTAAAAGCTTTTGAAAACAGGAAAGTAGAGAAGAAGAATAAAAGGGTAGGATCTGGAAGGGAGAAGACTGCCTGGAATTAAAAAAGAACTTACAGCAAAATCTCAACAAGACTTCCAAAAGCTACATTCGAACTGAAATAACGCAACAAAAACCCCAGGAAGAGAAAGTCAAAAAAGAAATAAGAAGATATAACTTGGGACTATCTGGATTACTTGATGATTTCTGGATTCTTGGTTATTATTTTGAATGACTAAAATCAATCGGGTGTTTGTTTAAAACTGTTTAAAATGGCTCCACCTTTAGAAGAACTGAAAATGGAACTTAAAAAGTACAAAGAAGATGCACAAGAAGGGAGAGGTTCTTTTGGCTTCATATTTCAGTTTTTAGAAATGGAGATTTAGAATTATGACAAACAAAAGAAATGCCTGCAGAACAAGAAGATTGCAACAAAGAAGAAACCATCTTTAATGAACAAGTAATATTAGATGGGAGAAAAAAAAGGAAAAGGGGGAAAGAGAATGGAAAGTTTAAGATTGGGAAAAACAACTCCCCCCCCCCCCAAAAAAAAATAGAGAGAAAAATAAGTATAAAATCAGAAAGCAACAGAACAAGGAAATGCAGAAGAGAGAATTAGAACTAGAGAGACAAGGGGGTAAAAAGGGGAGGGAGAAGATGAGAGGGAAGATAGAAAGGAAAAGAAGTTATAAAGGACAGAAGCAAAATATAGAGAAACAGAGCCTATTTAGAGATAATGGGTGAAAACTTTATGGAAAAAGGGATTCTGCAAAGGTACATAAGATAGTATGGTTATATTAGAAGCAGAAATAATTTTAGAAAATATGAAACAATGTATGATTAAAATGTCTGATAAAATAGCTATTGTCATTCAGTGGAATGCTTGTCAATAAATAAACATAACAAAAGGTATATTTAATGATTTATAAAACATACGTGAAGAGAAATAAAGGAAAATTAATTATGGAGATTATATGTGTTTTTAAGGAAATATGATATTTAATTGAAAAGAAGTGTTAAAGATGTTAAGATTTTAATGATTATTAATGATAGAACTGAACTGGAATGATGGTTTATAATTACATATATTTACAATCTTTTTTTTTTTAAATGTAGTATGTATTATAAGACTATACCAAGCAGAAATCGATTGGAAGTTATGTATTATATATTATATTGAAGGTCATAAATTTAAGGTATATATTGAAATTTAAATAAGAGTTGAATGGATAAAATTAAAAGATGTAAAAGTGTCATACTCCAATTAGTAACTACAGGAGAAAATTTGTTTAATGAGAAAAGATAATATGAAATTGAAACAGAACAGACAAAAGTATAAATATAATAATTTGAATTGAGATGAGATAATCAAAATAAAACTGAGAAAATTAAAAGAGGGGAAAAACTATATGGAAAATATAAAATAGTATAAGACATGGAATAGAATACAAAAAGGAACATGAAATTGAGTTTTGTGTCTGTATAAAGAAATTCAACCTGGGACCATGCTATTTTCAAAAAGATGTTTTACTTGTATTTTGTGTGTGAAAACCTAAATAAAACTTTATTTAAAAAAAAAACATGACAGTGAGATTTTTGCTAATGATTTTTACACCTTTGTTAATATGTAACACATTTCAGAATGCTGTAGTGTTTTGTTTTTTTTTATCATTATGCAAAGACATTTTTTTACACAGTGAACACAGGACCACTGTTACCTGTATGAAAATTGGGAATAGTTAACAGTCACTCTCTAACAATATGTTAATTGACCCAGTGGTTAAAAACAAAAATGTTACTGTTATGGTTAAGAAAAATAGAAAACGCTGGCAGCTACAGTCTAGAACAGTTTATCCTGAGCTCTGTGAAATCATCATTGCAGAGAACTATGGAGCAGAGAGGTGAAAAAGTGTAAAAATGTCTGGAAGGGCATTGTGGAGTGCTGTACTCAGTAATAGTTATTATTGATCTGTAATCCAGTTTATGCAACCATCATCAGCTATTCTGGAATGTAATCTAAGAACTTCCAATATTTAAGCCTCTATCTTGGGGCACATAGATGATGGAACAAGTTCCATCTACCAACACTTACAAAACCGGATTCTTCTTCTTCTCTCTCTCTCTCTCTCTCTCTCTCTCTCTCTCTCTCTCTCTCTCTCTCTCCTTCTCCTTGTCCCTCTCCCTCTCTCTCTTGTTCCGGCCTCCCTCATTAGATTATGCAGTATTTTATTGCTCATCTTCCAATTTATAACCATTCTCTTTCATCACGTTCTGCCAGTCTAAAGCTTCCTGACTTCCATATAGATTTGTCATGAGGACAATGATGTGTTGCAATTTTCCTGGGCAATTTCCACAGCTTGACATTTTCAGCACAATCTAAGACATTTTTGTAGTATAAACAATAGTGACCACAGTGACTTTTGGATTTTTTTTTTTCTTTCCCTGGAGCCTTAGTGGTGCAGTGGTTAGAATTCAGTATTGTAGGCTAACTCAGCCCATAGTCTGGATTTCAATCCTCACAGGCTCAGGGATGACTCAGTCTTTCATCCTTCTGAAGTTGGTAAAATGACAACCCAGATTGTTGGGGGAAATATACTGACATTGTAAACTGCTCAGACAGTGCTGTAAAAAACTATGGAGTGGTATTTAAGTCTATTGCTATTGCTTTTCTCAATTATCCAGCATGTATCAGCCATAATTATCCCAGAGTCACAATGAGTTGGTTAGCCTTATAAATCTAATTAAATAAAATCAATCCTCTTATGTCTCTGCCTTTTCTTAAGCCATAATTTCCCTTTCCTTATCGGGCTGTCTGTGTTGGATAATCCCAAACATAATTTGTTAGCATGTGAAATTAAGGATTTTGTATGACAGTTTATACAATCTGTTAAATTTCCTGTGTTTAATACTGGATGTAGAATGATCACCTCAATCATTTGGCTACTGTTCTATAGATTTGCTGTCAAAGCTTGGTTAGAGTTTTTACAAATTCTTCTGTGTTGTTTTGGGGGTTTTTGGTCATGTTTCTGCAGCTTTTTCACAGTTCCTGAAGCTTTTTGACTTGGTAATAACCCTACTGTGAATTCATTTTCAAATGCTAGAGGTTCTTAACAAATTTTTACATTTGTTTTCTCTCTAAGCATTATATTACCTCACTGATACAATTATAAAAAATATAGAAATAAATCTCATATTTTTCAATTTTATTGATCCATCATAATAAAAATTGTCCATCTCAAATATACTCAATGTTTACCTTCTTCTATAAATCTTATCAAAAGTACATTTCACCATAAAGTTCATTTCTTAAACCACCTATTTACCAATAATCGTGATAAATCTTATAACCCAAATTTTCAAATTTAATCTTGCTTATCAATTAACAAAGAAAAATTATCATTAATATGCTAGAGTGTGTTGAATAAAAAAAAGAAAATAATCAAGCCAAAGAAAATAATGAAACCAACAATCAAGAAATAAACAATATCCCAATCAAGGAACCACTAATTCAAACAATCAAGCTAGCACTAAACAACAACCTAATCAAGGAAACATCAAGAATGAGGAGACATTCCTTAAGTAGTATCTTCCTGCCCCCCCCCCCACACCTTTACTGTGCTTCGGCTGAATCTGGCCGTTCACTTAAGGAAGGTCTTCCCACTCGTGTGTATCCTCCATCCCTGCCACAGCTGTACAGGGGATTGTGAGAGGAGAAGGGGGGAGGAGGAGGGAAACCTCAATTGTAGCTTGCACTCATTCCTCAGCCAGTCCAGATTTCCAAATAGAAGTAATAAAAGGAATAGTGAAGAATCCCAAGGAGAGTTTGTTGGCTTGGCCCAGCCTCGGCTTTCAGAGAAAGAGAGAGAGAGAGGGGGGGGGGAGGGAGGGAGGGAGGGAGGGAGAGAGAGAGAGAGAGAGAGAGAGAGAGAGAGAGAGAGAGAGAGAGAGAGAGAGAGAGAGAGAGAGACTGGCTGATGGGTGAGCATCTTTGGTGAGGTTGCTCTGGCTTTCTCTGAGCCTGAACCCTGAGTAGGCATGAAGATTCAGCAGGGCCAGCCCCCTTTTCCTGCTGCCCTGAGCGACTTAAAGCCATAGCTGTGTTCTGTGGGCCTGTTCCCCTTTCTGTTGTCTCCTCTTCCCAGAATCCATTCCTATCCCACCATCCCTCATGTTAGTGAGACCAGCATCAGTCACAGCTGGGCCAGACCAGTGTCTTGGGGCAGAAAGCAGGTTGTGCATCTCCCCAAGTGACTGAGATCTGCCCAGCACCAACCAGAACTGGAAAAAGTTCCAGCAAAAGTGATGCACCAGAGAATCATCCCCAGCCACTTCTCCATCCCCTGCTGTCTCCCTTACTTCTCAGATAAGGTGAGGGAGGGTAGGGTAAGGGATGGGGCTAGTCAGTGATGGGACAGGGAGCTGCAGCAGAAGACCAAAGAGCTGCATATGGCTATGCAACCACTGGTTGCCAACACACTCAGCTCTTCAGCTCTTACTCAGTAAGTACCATTTATCTCAGACGTGTCAAACTCAAGGCCTGTGGGGTGCTTCGATCTGGCCCATGGGGCCAGCCTGGAAATAGCAAAGACCTGGCCTGTGGTTCTTCTGTTGGTAAAAATGGGGTGCAAGGCAGCCACGCATAGCCCCCCAACCTTTACAGGATGAAATGCAGTGTCTGAAATGGAGCCCGATGAGATAATGAAAGCAAGCTCCTCATTTATTGGCTGCTGCTGCCGCTTCAATCCCTGAAGCTGTCCTAAAGCAGGAAGCCTTTTCTACTAACAGAGGCCTCCTGGCCTCCTGGCCCCCAAGCCAATGTCTTTTACTCAGAAGCTGCAAAAATGTTTTCCTTAGATTTCACATTCTTACAGCTTCACCATCATCTGAATAATACACTTTGGTTTCTCTGCCAGTGGGTCAGCTTCTTCTGGAGCTCTGGAGCTCTTCAAAAAGAAAGTAATCATGTGAAATGGGATGGAGAGGAATAAGTGGAATCCAGGATGCTAGCAAAGCAGGCCCAGTCTGTGGAAACCCAGCAGGACAGGATGAAGGGAAGCAATTGTGGGAAACCCAGGGGAGCATGAAGTATCTCAGTGGATTGGGAGAGGCCTTGGATAGCCTGTTCCAGCATTAAATCTCACATGATCTTCCCCATTCTGAGATACCTCATGTGTAGGTATGCCTCATGTGTAGATATTAATGATCTGTGCATTTGATTAACAAATGCACTGGGGAAAACAGAGAGTGATCATGTTCATTTAACATGATTCAATCAAATGAATCCTTGGGTTACAAATATAATTGACAGGCTCTATTACATTCATAAATTGAGGATTACCTGTATAATCAAAGTGAGGGAGGGTCTAAGGGAAGTCCTGCCTTAGCACTTGGCCACCACAGGTACCCCCCACAAGTCCTGTGTCATGGCCACCATGATCATGGCCACTCTTTGCCATGCCCACCACAGCCACACCCATTCCAGCTCTCTGAGGTGAAATTCAACCTTTATGCAGCCCTCAATGAAATTGAGTTTGATTTAACTAGTGGTATCCAGGACTATATCAACAATCCTTTGTATTTTTTTATCCATGTGGTTTTCTTGATAAAAAATATTGGAGCATTCTCCCATACATGTTAATCAATAACTTTGCCATTATCCCCAAAGTGATTTCTGTCTCCAGCCTCTTTCTATGTTACTACTATCCAAGATAGGTGCCTGTTTGCTTTAGATGGAAATCGGGATATCCTTCATACTTGGGCAACCCTGCTAGGATTATGTACCCTTTGCAAACTTTCTCAGCATTCTTCACTTATCCATCCTAGGAACGACAAGACAGTAGTAGAACTTCAGAGACAAAATCATACCACAGATGTAATTCACACTGACTTAACCATATATCTGATACTATTTATGTACAATGTCTAATGTTAATTAGTCCATCAGATAATCTAAATTATTATTTTTACATTTGAAAGAAAAAATGCATTAGATTCTATTTTATCACTGGAATGTTTGTAGAATCAGCTATTTCTGAATATTAAAATTAATTTGTTGATTTCACTGAGTTTAGATGGCTTTGTTAGCAAAACTGCATAAAGGAAGCTCCTCTTAGCCATTCCCATCGGTCAGTTTTCGTCAGAGGTGGGTTTCTACTGGTTTTGTCCTTCTCTGTAGAACCGGTAGTTCTGAAGAACAGCGGGCATAGAACCAGTTCTATGCCTGCTGCTGTTGTAGCCCACTCTCCTGCCCAGGCTCTTACCTGACCTTTATTTCCTGCTTTTTCAACTTTCTTCAGCTTTGTGCAACATAGCTGCAGTTGAAAAAGCAGGAAAAAGAAACTTTTCCAACTGCTGTGCACTTGCACGCAGCGCTGCTCAGCTGTCCGGGCAGTTCAGTAGGTTGTAAATTGCACTCGTGCGACTCACATGAATCGCGCATGTATGCGCAATGCTAATAGACAGAACAAGTAGTTATACCAGTTGGATCCCATCCCTGGTTTTCATATGTAACTTTTCTATACTTTATAGACTGCCATACATG
The DNA here is from genome assembly GCA_015471245.1 of Laticauda colubrina. Taxonomy (NCBI): domain Eukaryota; kingdom Metazoa; phylum Chordata; class Lepidosauria; order Squamata; family Elapidae; genus Laticauda; species Laticauda colubrina. The sequence continues at coordinate 49,614,492 of BLBF01000006.1, read as the reverse complement.
TTAGATAGGACCTAAAATAGAATTTAGTTTTAAAAGAATGAAACACTTCCATTTAAATAGATGTTGACCCTAGCAGTTTCTGTATTATCAGCTGGTTGGTTGGACTTCCTGAAGGAAAGATTGGAAATAGAATCACTGTGTGAAATAATTTTATAGCCATCATATTTTTAGTTTTTTTTTCCATTAGGTGACTCATTCTTTGTACTGCAAGTTATACTTTCACAACATTTGATCTGATCAAATTGACCAAGATCAAGTTGGGTATAATAAAAATATTGTTTTTTTAGCAGGAGATGACAAGTTGTGGCAGTTTTGCCAAGCATTAAAAAAAAAAAGTTGATAAAACAGTCAGCTTGTGTTATGTAGCTGAGCCACCACTTAATCAAGCATTCTGCTTATTTTCTTTCATTACTGGAATCATGCCTTTCAGCTACTAGACTAAAAAAATCCATTAATATACAATTTAAGCAACAAGAATATTAAACATGTGTGTGAATAAAATACTGAAGAGAATAAAAGGAAAAATGTGAAATTATGCTTTTAACTCCATGGGACTGTCAAACAGTTCTTTTGCATCATTCTTTAGGATGTACATTCTTAATGCAGGAAATTAAGCACAGCTTTCTCATTAGTATTAATAGTATCTTCACACTTAATTCTTCATGCTGTGAGTTGGAAATTTAATCATTAGCATATTAGGCATTTGAGTAGAACTAAACATACTCTTTATGGCAAAAGAAAATTTGCTTTTCCTCAGATATGCAACAAATAGGTGATGAATTAATACTATTGCTATATAAGTCATAGATGTCAACCTCTGACATCTAAAATGAGGCATCTAGGATCTACTGTTACTATCTTCAAGATCTAAAAGCTAAATTTTATGATAGTGTAATAAAATTTCAAGACTGATGTCAGCTCTTTAAAGTAGGCCAGGTTAAAAAAAATACCACAAGATTTCCAAGAATGTTATTTTGTGGTTGTAGAACACAGTAACATAATGTTTCTATCTCTATTCCATCTGAAATAAATAAAATTAAGATAGGGTTATTGTGAGCTTTTCTTTTATTTTTCTTTTTTGCTGCCTTATGCTTGCTCAGTCTCTGGACTATGAAATTGCTTCTCCAAGTCTTCTTAACATATTTTTCCAAGGTCAACTTAAATTCTATTACATGAGCAGACTGACAATTTTTGTCAAATGCCTTGGAACCCAAAGTAAGCTTGTAGGTTGTATTTTCTGTTTTAATCATACATTCTTCACACTTTTCTTCCTGAACAAACTTGAAATGGGATGTTTGCACAAAAAATATTAATCATGTGATAAGTAAAACAAAGTTTTGTGTAAAATAAGTCTCTAAACCTCAGATAAATTATTTTAAAAATATTCTTATTGTAATCACCACAAATGTTAACATGAATTCAGCTGCTGAGTTAACAGTCAAGCAGATAGGTGCATGAATGAACAAATTCATTATGGCTGTAACATGGGATTATTTTACAGACTGGAGCTGAAACTGAAAGAGGCAATGACTTGATCACTGCTACCTTGAAGTCTGAGCAATAAATAGGGAAAAATTTAAAAAAAAATACTATGCATGATGTGTAGAAATAAATTCTATCATAAAATTGATTACAGTCATGTACTGAGGCATCATTTAACTTTAAACATGTATAGTGATTTTTTAAAAAAGATTAATAAAAATTAGATATTTCAGAAGTTTTCTGTCAATTAAGCATTAAATAAAGGAAATTGGAGGAAAAAAAATAAATGAACACGCTAAAAACTATAATGGACCAGATTCAAACTATTTATATGCTTTACATTAAAAGTGTAACTTTGATTGCTAGACTTCATTTAGCCTTTCCGTCTATGAATGTGGGTATCTTCAAAGACCAACAATCCTTCTGATATACAAGTAATTTTTATCACCCAGTTCTAAAGTTCCAACAGCCATCATCAGCCCCTTCATTTGTGACACATTTTGGGCACACACCATCCAGCCCACATTTACAGCTGTTTGCAGCATCCTGTGGTCGTATGACCACAAAATCCATTTTTGCCCAAACCCAGTATTTACTTTCAATTTTTGACAATAATGCCTACAGTAAATAATAGTTTTGATTAATATCTATGACAGTGACTCAATGACTACCACAAAAAGGTCATAAAGCTACCTCAGTCATATGATGATCTACTTTACAATTGTCATGACTGTAATAGGCAGGCTAAATCAGGAATTACTTCTATCCTGCTAATCTCACATACATAAATCAGTATATTCCAGGAAGTCTGATGTGGAATGGATGGGATATAGAGTTTTGCTTATGGAAAGGACCATATTAGATTTCATCTCTATAGTGTTTTTCCATCTTGTATATAACTCAGTCCAGATAATATGAAAAATATAGCTGCATTTCAAGTTCATAAACTCAGCCTAGATGTATAAAAGATACATAAAAATTCATACTCAATCGACTATTAATCATTTAAATTGCATTAACGATTGGAATTGGCTGCCAATTTTTAAACATTTCCTTACTAGTCTGACACATTTGAACATTCTTCAGTCCAATAGCATTTGTCCAGAAAAAAATGATAATAAAACATATTATTATATTTGGTTATACATGGTTCATGACAATTATATGGTCCTTAAATTCATTACTTGTAGTTCTTATGACATTAAGCTTAAACAATATATGGGAAATAGGTTAGATAGATTGCTTTGGACTTAGATAATGTTTCCAAGACAGATGTTAACCATGAATCTGAATTTGCCAATTCTTAATTCATACCTTTACCATTACATCACATTGCCTGTGATTCAGAATTGCATAAAAATGTTTTGCATGGCAGGATTTTGCCATGTCAGCATACAAATTCTTGGCTAGGTATCCTGGAGCTACACAAAAGAAAAATGATTTCTCCTTCTTTGACTTTCTACTGAGAAAAAGAATCTTTTTAACCACTGCAAGATTGTTGTTCAAATCTACATTATTATCTGAGGAAACCACTGGGAATGCTGTAGGAGAGAAGAAACATCGTAAAATCTCCTCATACTACTAGTTCTTCTGTGCTTTAATTTCTCCAATTCCCCATTCACTAACATACAATATTGGAATAGTTCTCCAAATTCTCTAGTGCCTCTTGACTCACTAATGCATACCACATTTATCAGCAAGTCCTTTCTTTCTGAGGGCAATATTCATATAATCCAACTGTGCAATTGGCAGTAAAGCCCCTGTCACACTGCACCAACGGATGCAAAGAGGATGTAAAATGGACAAAAAAGCTTGCCATCCATTGGTTAACACGATGTACTCACTGCCTCCGTTTTGCTTCCTCTCTATCCGTCCAGCATCCATCTATTGATGTTTCATCTGCTCAAAAAGTTTTGAGCTGCCCAAAACTTTTGTGTGGAAAATGTATCCAATTCATCCATTCTGCATCCGCTACACATCTGCTACATATCCGTTCTGCATCCATTACACATCTGCTATATCCACAAGGCATCCGCTGCGCATCCACGCAACTCCATCTGCTCAGACACAGGGAGGAAGCGGAACGGATGCAGAACGGATGCAGAATGGATGCCTAGCGGAAACAAAGCATTTAAAGTGGAAAAAACGTCCGCAGAGGGGACCTATCTCGGATATTAAGGATGTCTAGAGGATGCCTAGAGGATGCCTAGAGGATGCCTAGAGGATGCCTAGAGGATGCCTAGAGGATGCCTAGAGGATGCAAAGGGACACCTACACTGCCTATAAAAAGGGGGAGCAACACATCTGGATCTCACTTTCAGACCAGCAGCCCTGCTGCAGTCCTCTGCAGCCTTCATCTGCCTGTTCCTCTTCCACAGCATCCAGTCATGTCCACCGTGGATCATAACACAGTCCTTTTGGCAGCCACCATCCTTCTGCAACAGTGCAAAGCCATCTACAGGCTCTGTGAACTCTACTATGGGAAGAAAAAGGGGTGACCAAGAAGTGCCTGGGTACGAAGATGGTTCGCCAGAAGAGCAGAGGACGGACTGTACAACAAGCTGATGTTGGAACTCAGGAACGAAGACACACGGGCATTCCAAAACTTCATGAGGATGCCTCCAGCCATGTTTGACGAAGTTGTGCAGCGGCTGACACCCAGGTTGACCAAGGCAAACACCAACTTCTGGCCCAGCCTGGAACCTGGGCTCAAAGGTGGCACTCACTCTGTGCCACCTGGCCTCAGGGACCACCTACAGGAGCATGCAGTACGCCTGGAGGGTGCCACCCAACACCATCAGCATTGTGGTCAGAGAAGTGGTGCAGGCCATCATCGAAGAATACAAGGAGGAGCTCCTCCAGTGCCCCCCCACTGAAGAAGGATGGAAGAAAGTTGCAGAGCAGTGGTATCAGAAGTGGAACTTCCCCCACACCGTTGGAGCCATAGATGGCAACCACGTGGCCTGCAAAGCTCCAGCCAAGTCGGGGTCCACTTATTTCAATTACAAGGGCTTCTTTAGCATCATCCTCTTCGCCATGGTCGATGCTGACTACAAGTTCATGTACATCGATGCTTCAGGCAATGGGTCATCTTCAGATGCCCAGGTATACAACGCCAGTCACCTCAAGGAGGAGCTGGAAGGCAACCTCAACGTGGGCTTCCCAGATCCAGAACCCCTGCCCAACAACACGCAAGATGTGCCCTACTTAATCGTGGGGGATGACGCCTTCTCCCTCACAACCTACCTCATAAAGCCCTACACCTTCAAATACCTCACCCGTGAAGAGAGGATCTTCAACTACAGGCTGTCCAGGGCAAGGTGGGTGGTGGAGAATGCCTTTGGCATCCTGGCAACAGGTTCCAGGTACTTCTCACCACTATGCAGCATCGCCCAGAGACCGTGAGAAGGATCGTGGAAGCTTGCTGCATCCTGCACAATCTCATGCGCACCCACTACTCAGTGTTGCAGAACAGGCTCGTGTACCTCCAACAAGGCAATGGGGACATGGAGCCTGGGGAATGGAGGCAAGGGCGAAACCTGATAGACACTGAGGATGTGCAAGGCCCCAACAGAGCCTCACGTGAAGGGAAGAAGCAGCGCAATCTCCTGAAACACTGGTGCAACTCCCCAGCTGGAGCAGTGGAGTGGCAAGACAGGATGATAGATGCTTAATGGATGCTTCCTTCAGCCTGTCTCATCACACTGATGAGATTGTGCCATGTATGTTGAGTGGCCCGACAATTAACAGGGCATTTAATAAAGAGTTGTGTTTATGTTGAAATGTGTGGATCAATGATTACATTGTTATTGATAATAAAGGGCCATCGGTGTGCCACCTGGGAGGGTGGACCATACAGTCCCACTATGCTTTCACTGGAGGTTTATCTATCCCACAGCTATTACCCATCCCAAAGGTATCCCTGCCCATTCCACAGTTATCTCAACCCATCCCACTGCTATCTTAACCCATCCCACAAGCATGCAAAGGCTTAAACCATTTCTAAAAGTTTCCAGCAAGACTTTATTAAAAAAAAGAAATGAAGCAAGTGTGTGAATCAAAAATAGACTTTATTAACAACAAGCTATAAGACAAAAATGAATCTCTGGTATTCCTCTTGGTCACTCAGTCTCAGGGGTGAAGGGTGCAGGTGCTGTGGAGGTGGCTGGTGCTGGAGTGCTTGTCATCAGCTCCTCCAGAAGCAAAAGCAGCAGAAGCCCCAGCCCCAGAAGAGCGAGCCCGTGCTGCAGAAGCCCCAGCAGAACCAGAGTGAGGGCCAGGGGGTGGGATGGTAGCCCTGTCCCACTTGCAAGGACTGGCAGCAGATGGCTGAGGCTTACTGTGCTTCCGCATGGTTGTGGGGTTGCTGGCTGGCAGGGAGGCTGGAAGGAACCAAGGCTGGCAACAAGGCTGACAGGCAGGCAGGCACCAAGGCTGGCAGGCAGGCAGGCACCAAGGCTTGCAGGAAGGCAGGCACCAAAGCTTGCAGGCAGACTAGCTGGCAGTAAGGCTGGCCGGCAGGCAGACAGCAAGGCTGGCAGGCAGGCAGACAGCAAGGCTGGCATGGAGGCTGGCAGCAAGGCTGGCAGCAAGGCTGGCAGGCAGACATGCAGGCAGGACAGGCAAGGCAGTCGATATGTCTGGAAGCAGGTCTTTCCTCTGAATGGTGACCTGCTTCCGAGCTGCTTCCATTATATCCATGGGGCTGACGCAATGCATCCTCCTCGCATGCGCAATTAATGCTTGGCATCCACTAGGCTTCTGCTGTGCATCCGCTGTGCATCCGCTCTGCATCCGCTTCATCCGCCGTGCATCCGCTCTGCATCCTCTGTATCTGTTCCGCATCCGCTTTGCTGAGGTCCCCTGGAAGCCTTGCAGATGTGCCATCCACTCTCATCCACTTCCATCCGCTGGGCTTCCATTCCGCATCTGCTTTCCATCCGCCCTGCGTCCTCTCCGCGTCCGTGTTATCCGCTCCGGTTATGCAAATTTTTGCCCCTTCTGAGAGCGGATAACAACGGATGGAACATTTTTCTCATCCATTGTGTACATTTTGCTTCCATTGGGCAGTGTGACAGGGCCTTAAAAGCACCACTGAAAAGGAATTCTGTGCATATAGACCTGGTCAAGTTGTTGCTAAAAAACGTTTTATTTTTAATGACTGACAGTAAAGCTAAGGTGAAAATTCTCAAACATTTTTCTCCAGTATTAAAATTGTTACTGAAAAATGATTTGTAAGAACCTTAGACTCATTGCAGAATATCTTATGCCACCAGACTTGATATTCTAGACCTAGAAAACCTACAACTACGCTGCCTTTGGTCCGATCTATCTGTAGTATATAAAATCATAACTTTGCAATGAATACTTCAGCTTCAACCATTACATACAAGAGCAAACAATGGATAAAAACTCAAGGTTAACCGCACCAAACTTGATTGCAGGAAATACGACTTCAACGATAGAGTGGTCAATGTCTGAAACACTCTACCTGACTTTGTGATTTCTTCCCCAAACCCCAAAAACTTTAACCTTAGACTTTCTATTATTGACCTCACCCTTTTGCTAAGAAGACTCTAGGGGTATGCATAAGCACACCAACGTGCCTACCGTCCCTGTTCTATTGTTTCTTTTATTTTTCTTATATATATCCATGTATTCATAACTATGTTTTTACTTATACCTATTACCTTGTAAGCAATCGACAAACCAAATAAAATAAATAAAAAATAAAACAACATAGCCCATGATTCTATATAATGTTTATCATCATTTACTCTGCCTTTATTAACTAATATATCTGTCCAACAACCAGAAAAAATATTTTAATTTTATTTTGAGTGTGTATGTACTTTGAGCACATTTTTTCAGCAAATTCTAGTTATTGAATTGGCTCCTCTGATAATTGGTTGTTTGTCATAGCAAAGACCCATAAGCCTTCATGCACACTAGACAATAAGCATTCACAATTTAATAGTTTTCGCACATTGCCAAACATGTTTACAAATCATTTTCTGCTGTTAAATCATTTTAAGAATAGGAATGATAAATAATGTGTCTTACATTCCCTTTGATTCAAAAATAACCCGTATCATAATAGTAAACCTCATTTATTTATTTCTGATCCATCCCTGTCTACAAATGTAGTAATGTAATGACAAAATCGTGTGGGAATAATTTATAATAAAATTAAATGCCACAATCAAAAGTGTGTAAAATGCATTTAATCCAAAACAATAAATGAGAACATGATTAATTGCTTTGGTGTTCCTTTTTTGAAGTGTGAAAATAAAGATGATGCAGCAATTGAGAGTCCTGAATTTATGCGATGTCCACCGGATGTGTAAACCTTTTACACATTTTGCTATACAGCATTTTGTCTTTCACATACAAAAAAAAAATGTTCAAAATCCATTACCATTCACTTGAACATAAATCTTATATTCAGAATAGAAGACAAGCCTTGTATGCAAGTTATTAACTGGGGACATGTATTTGACTAATAAGTATGAATAAATTAAAACATCAAGGTTGCAGCAACAGAATTTTTCAAATGGAGAATTTAACAAAATAACAAAAGAGTGTTATGTTATTTTTAAACCTACTGATTTCAGTTTCACTGAATCCATCTTTATCCAGAAGATATGCTGAGAATCAGAAGTGGTATTCAGCAGGTTCTGACCAGTTCTGGAGAACTGGCAAATACCACCTCTGACTGGCCTCGCCCCCATCTATTCTCTGCCTCCCAGGTCCCAGCTGACTGTCTGGGTCTTCTTTTGTTGCCCTTTTGTTGGAGAATGGACCTGGAAATCAGGTTAGTGGGGTGGGGAGGGAGTGGAGATTTTATAGTATCCTTCCCCTGCTATGCCCCACCAAGCCACACCCATCAAGCCACACTCACCTAGCCACACCCACAAAACCAGTTGTAAAACATTTTGAATTCTACCACTGCTGAGAATGATGTCTTAACACAGGATTGAAAAAACTCTGATCTTTCAGATATTGCTGATCTTCATTAGGCATAATGGGTGAGCTGATAAGAGAGAAAGTTCAGGAGCTTTGGAATAGCTATCATTTTCCATTTCCAGGGGAGCACAGTAATATGAGTGTGTGTGAAATTATCTTCAATATACTGTCTGCTGTGCTTTGGCTTTTGGTGTTCATGTCCCAAATCAGAATATATGGAAGAGCCATATGCCACCTCATACTGATCTTGCATTGTCTTGTGAAGTTGCTGAAGTGTATTATATTTCTAAATGATTATCCTGTAATTAATATATTCTTAACAGTTTCTGCTGTACATAACTAGAAGAATGATTCAAAATAATACAAAAGATTTTTCCACAAAAATTTCCTTCTCTACAATATACCCATGTTTCTTTCCCCAAAGCATAGAAAGAAAAAATAGAGCTTTGTAATATGCCTGCTTAAAAAGTTAGTGCTAAGCCTACATTTCTAGCTTCCCAAACTGGTACATTCTTCAGTGTTGCAGAGGGATCATTGTCAATAAAAAAGTAACAGTCTCCAGAGAAATGTAAAACCTCGAAGGAGAATTTTGCTTTAATCAAAGCCTGACTGCAGCTCCTCTTGAGACCACTTTACACAGAAGTATATTTTTTTAATGTAGCAAATGGCTAATCAGGGCATCTCAGCATTGTCTCATCTCAAAGATTTTAACTGATGTTTTGAGGCAGACCTTCTTACTTCCAATGCATCAAGTGTCTTATTAAAGCCCCCGTCACACAGCACCAATGGATGCAAAGAGGATGTAAAACAGAGAGAAACACTTGCCATCCGCTGGTTAACGCGATGTTTCCGTTCTGTACTCACTGTGTCCATTTTTCATCCTTTCTATCCATCCAGCATCCGTCTACTGACATTTCATCTGCTCAAAAAGTTTTGAGCTGCACAAAACTTTTTGAGCAGAAAATGTATCCAATGTGTCCGTTAGACATCCACTAGGCATACGGGGAACATCCGTTCTACATCCGTTGTCATCTGTTACGCATCCGCTATTTCCACAAGGCATCCGCTGCATATCCACGCAACTCGCATCCATTCCAGCAGAAAACGGACAGGGAGGAAGAGAAACAGACGTGGAACGGACACGCAGCGTTAGTAGCATGGGTGGAGAAAGGATGAAAGCGGATGCAGCTCGCTTACAAAGCATTAAAACGGAAAAAACGTTTGCATAGGTGATGTATCTCGGATATTTAGAATGTCTGCAGGATGTCTAGAGGATGCAAAAGGACACCTAGCAGAAAACCTATATTTCCTATAAAAAGGGGGAGGAACCCACCTGGGTCTCACTTTAAGTCCAGAAGCCCTGTGGTGCAGACCTCTTCAGCCTTCATCTGGCTCTTGCTCTTCCAAAGAATACAGTCATCTCCACCATGGATCATCGCACACTCCTTTTGGTAGCCACCATCATTCTACAACAGTGCAAAACCATCTACAGGCTCTTTCAGCTGTTCTACAGGAAGAAAAGGAGGCAGCCAAGAAGTGTCTGGGTCCGAAGACAGATTGCCAGAAGAGCCGAGTACGGACTGTATAACAAGCTGATGGTGGAGCTGAGGAATGAAGACACTCGGGCATTCCAGAACTTGATGAGGAAGCCGGCAGCCATGTTTGATGAAGTTGTGCAGCGCCTGACACCCAGGTTGACAGAAGCAGCGCACCAACTTCTGGCCCAGCCTGGACCCTGGACTGAAGGTGGCATTGACTCTGCACCACCTGGCCTCAGGGACCACGTACAGGAGCACGGAGTACGGCTGGAGGGTGCCACCCAACACCATCAGCATTGTGGTCAGAGAAGTGATGCAGGCCATCATCAAAGAATACCTGGAGAACCTCCTCAAGTGCCCCTCCACTGAAGAAGGCTGGAAGAAAGTTGCAGAGCAGTGGTATCAGAAGTGGAACTTCCCCCACACCGTTGGAGCCATAGATGGCAAGCACGTGGCCTGCAAAGGTCCAGCCAAATCAAGGTCCACTTATCACAACTACAAGGGCTTCTTCAGCATCATCCTCTTCGCCATGGTCGATGCTGACTACAAGTTCATGTACATCGATGCTTTAGGCAATGGGTCATCTTCAGATGCCCAGGTATACAACGCCAGTCACCTCAAGGAGGAGCTGGAACACAACCTCATCATGGGCTTCCCAGATCCAGACTCCCTGCCCAATGACACACAAGATGTGCCCTACTTCATCGTGGGGGATGACGCCTTCTCCCTCACAACCTACCTCATGAAGCCCTACACTTCCAGATGCCTCACCCATGAAGAGAGGATCTTCAACTACAGGCTGTCCAGGGCAAGGCGGGTGGTGGAGAACGCCTTTGGCATTCTGGCCAACAGGTTCCAGATACTTCTCACCACCATGCAGCATCGCCAGAGACCGTGAGGAGGATCGTGGAAGCTTGCTGCATCCTGCACAATCTCATGCGCACCCGCTACCCAGTGTTGCAGAACAGGCTCGTGTACCTCCAACAAGGCAATGGGGACATGGAGCCTGGTGAATGGAGGCAAGGGTGAAACCTGATAGACACTGTGGATGTGCAAGGCCCCAACAGAGCTTCATGTGGCAGGAAGAAGCAGCGCAACCTCCTGAAACACTGGTGCAACTCCCCAGCTTAATGGATGCTTCCTTGGGCCTGTCTCATCACACGGATGAGATTGTGCCATGTATATTGAGTGGCCCAACAACGAACAGGGCATTTAATAAAGAGTTGTGTTTATGTTGAAATGTGTGGATCAATGATTACATTGTTATTGATAATAAAGGGTCAAAGGTGTGGCACCTGGGAGGGTGGACAATACAGTCCCACTATGCTTGCACTGGAGGTTTATCTATCCCTCAGCTATTACCCATTCCACAGGTATCCCTGCCCATCCCACAGCTATTATCCATCCCACAGGTATCCCTGCCCATCCCACAGCTATTACCCATCCCACAGGTATCTCTGCCCATCCCACAGCTATTACCCATTCCAAAGGTATCCCTGCCCATCCCACTGCTATCTTAACAAGTATGGAAAGGCTTAAACCAAAAACAAAGTTTCCACCAAGACTTTATTGACTAAAAGAACTGAAGCAAGTGTGTGAAGCAAAGATAATCTTTATTAATAACAAACTGTAAAAGAAAATGAACCAAGTGTCCCAAGCAAACATAGGGTCATCAGGTAGCAACCCAGTCTCTGGCACTCTTCTCAGACACTCTGAGGCGTGCCCATAGTCTCAGGGGTGAAGGGTCCAGGTGCTGTGGACGGGGCTGCTGCTGGAGTGCTGGTCTGAGGTGCCATTGGGGTCCCTGGTCCCGAGAGGACAACTGGGGATGGTGTGTGGAGGAAGCTCTCAGAGAGCTGGCTCAGTCCTGTGATGTTGAGAGCCCCTTCCTCCAGGACATGGGGTGTCAGTCCCAAGACCGATGACAGATGTTCTGAGGCCGGGCTTGGCTGTGGGGTGGAGGAAGGAGGAGTGTAGTGGGGATGTCTGGTCTGCAGGTGAGTGAGGTGAGGCGTGGGTGGCATCTGTGGTGTGGATGGCATCTGTGGCGTGGATGGCATCAGTGGCATTGGTGGCACTGGTGGCACCGGTGGCGTTTGATGTACCAGAGCCTGGACTGGGAAGGGCTGCCTGTTCTGCTGGAGTCCTGGTAGCCGTAGCCTTGGTCAGTGAGGGCCTGTGGAAAGCCTTGGAAGGGCAATGACATCACCTGGGGTGAGCAGAGTGAGCAGACCTGGACTGGGTGGGAGCAGGTTCAGCTGGGTCTAGAGGGTTGTGAAGAAGACCGGTGATCCTGTCCTTTATCACCTGGTACTGTGATTCGGACATGTCCAGGAGGGTCTGGTTGACGTAGGTGAGGAAGAGCTTGCGGTTTGAGGATGGTATGTCCGTGTGTACCAGCTGAGAGAGGAGATCTACACTGCTTTTGATGGTGTCCCTGATCTCCTGCAGGACAGTGTGGCTCTGCCCCTCCGGTCTGGCTCTCTGCCTGCTTTCTGTGGAAGTGGAGCTGGGGGTAGATGTGGGTTGGTCTCTGGTGGAAGTGCCCTCTCCTTGCTCCCAATGCGTCAGGGGGTCCTCCACGTGCTCTGCCACAGGGAGTGCAGCTGTTGGGGGGGTCTCCATCGTGGCACGCTCCACAGATACCTGTCTGGACACAGGAGCTGACTGTTGGCCAGAAGAAGATTGGCTCTCTGCGATCTGCCTGAGAGAGAGGGTTGTCAGAGGGGCTGCTCCTCGGTGGCGGATCTCACCCTCCAAGAAGCTGCATTTGGCCATCATGTAGGTCTCTCGGTCCGTCAGCTTGACCGTGGCCTGGCCAGATTTCTTCAGGTGCAGCTTCCCATACCAAGTGTGCATGTGCTTCCACCAGCCGAGGAGGACCTCCGAAGTGCAGCCCAGGCTCTCCGCCTTCTCTCTCCAAGCAGCCTGCTTCCTTTTGGTGTCTCGATAGAACCTGTGTCCCTTCCGCCATAGATACTCGTTCTCCCTCAGCCATTCCAGCACCTCATCCTCATGTTCCTCTTCGATGGAGTATTGCCTCCTCTCCTGTTCAAGCGTATGCCTCTTCCTCCCTCTGGCAGGACCATCTGGATCCTCATCAGAGGGGCTTTGAGGTTCTAGGGGCTGCTCCACCACACCACCACCACCAGCAGCTGCAACAACAGTAGCTGCAAAAGCAGGACCAGGAGCACCAGCAGGACCAGCAAGACCAGGAGCAGCGCCATCAGAGTAAGCCCCAGCAGAAGCACCAGCACCAGGAGCAGCGCCAGCAGAAGCTCCAGCACCAGAATAGTCAGCCCGAGCAGCAGAAGCCCCAGCAGAAGCAGAGTCAGGGACCTGGGGGTGGGATGGTGGCCCTGTCCTTCTTGCCAGGGCTGGCAGCAGATGGCAGAGGCTTCCTCTTCTTCCCCATGGTTTTTGTTTGGAGATGTGTCTGGCAGCAGGTCTTTCCTCTGAATGTTGACCTGCTTGCGAGCTGTTTCCCTTTATATCTGCGGGGCTCACGCAATGCATCCTGCCCGCATGCGCAGTGAACGCTTTGCATCTGCTAGGCATCCGCTAGGCTTCCGTGCTGCATCCTCTTCATTTGCTAGGCATCCGCTCTGCATCCGTTCCTTCTGTTGCGCGTCTGCTTCGCTGTGCTCCCCCGGAAGCCCTGCGGATGTGCCATCCACTTCCATCTGCTAGGCTTCCGTGGAGTATCCGCTTTACATCCTGGCTATGTCCTCTCCCCGTCCATTCCTGTCCGTTGTTGTCCGCTCTGCTTATGCAAATTCGGGGCACTTTTGAGAGTGGATAACAGTGGATGGAACATTTTCTCATCTGCTGTGTCCTTTTTACATACGTTTTGTATCCGTCGGCCTATGTGACAGGCCCTTAAGGCACAGTGCATCCTCTCTGTAGCACTGAGCACATTTTTAATATTGAACATGTCTACTTCCTGTCATAATAGGATGGATGGAAGGAAGGAAGGAAGGAAGGAAGGAAGGAAGGAAGGAAGGAAGGAGGACGGAAGGAAGGAAGGAAGGAAGGAAGGAAGGAAGGAAGGAAGGAAGGAACATGCTAGATGATTACCTTTGCAAAAGCTAATGCCATTAACATCCTATCTTTAGAATGGAACTGAGCATATATTATATTGTCAACTTATTTGAGTGCAAAATAAATTTAATCCTGATTTATTTTAGAAAATGTATTGAACATACTAGTCGTGGTAATTTGTAGAGATATAATAAATCTATTGTAATGCTGCATGAAAAAATATGTCTAAAATGTATAAAAATAAAAATAAGTTGAGAGATATTTATTTATTCATTTACTACCTTCTTAAGATCAATGATATATCATAGCATTTGATAACCAAAGAACAGACCTGGTTAGTTTGAGAAAGTTTCTCACTGGATCTAAGTCAGCAATCTTAGCACTGTGAATTAAAATGAGTAAAAACAGTATCCTGTCCCAGAAGAAATATAGAAATGGAAATATATGGATATTCTATAGAGAGTGGTGCAGTGGCCTAATGGTGGACCTCTCGCCTCACAATCAGGAGGCTGTGAGTTTGATCCTAGATAGAAACAGATATTTCTCTCTCTGGGCATGCTGAAATATATCTGCTGAATATAACTCCACATCTGGCCAGTAAACACTCAGCTCTATTCAGCTGCCCAGACTCCACCCCACAAGGGATTATGGGGTAATTAAAAGGAAATGATATGGATATGCTATAGAGAAAGGCATTTTATTATATTTTTGTTTTTTTTAAAAAAAGGAAAAAAAGGATTAATAGAAGAAATTTTGAACAGAGGACTTCTGTTTGTCATATTTTAGACTCAAAGTACAAAGAATCATGTTTTTTGAAAGGTCATAGATAATTAAATCATAACTGTTAGTTTACTGGGTTCTAATTCTTATCACACTGAATTTGTTCTATGGTTTTTTAGACAAAAGAAGTGTTTCATGTTTAGCTGCTATTAATCTTGAGACTTTTTAGTGAGTATGGAAAATATCTTGCTGATATACTTCAATAGTATTTTTTTAAATTAACAATTAATTGAACAATAGCAAAGTGGACTCTTTTTGCTTTGTTCTTGCCAGCTGTATAAACACACATCCAAAAGCTGCTTGCTAAAAATAAACAGTCTGGGGTAGAAACACTAACAATTTTCCCATAAAATGATTGACAAAAATACCACTTTATTGAACATCAAAGTCCCAACCAAAGCCATAAACAATTTATGACCCAGAGAAATAGAAATTGCTTATATCTTTAATTCTGATGACAAGATATGCCATTCCTATTTTAGGCTACTTGAAACTCATATTGTAGCTTTTAAAAATGGTGTAGTGCTCTCTTTTAAACATTTGTTAATTTGTCAATGACTGTTTTACATTTTCTCAGTAAGTCAAAACAATTAATGGATTTTTTCACCCCAGAGCAGTGAGAGAAAATTATTATCTCTCAAGAGGGTTACTAAATTATTGGAATGGGCCAAGAAAGATTAATTTAATCTCTCCGGAACCATTACTATACACCTTTACAAAACTTGGATCAGAACTGATGGGCTGATAGGTAAAGATGGTTATCCTAGAAGAATAATTTCAGGAAAAGAATCACAGACATTTGTGTAATCACAACTAAATTGCTGCTGAACAATATCTGGAAGAACTAGATGTTGAAGAACAACTTCTGGAGTCCAATAGTGAATCTTCTAGTGAGAGCCATATCTTCATCAACAGTTGTCAGCTTCATATTAATTCATCTATACTATCAGTGCAGATTACTACTTCAAGCCAGCATAGTACAGAATAATATTCCCTATACTCCTGCAAATCAGAGCTCAGTTTGGCCAACTGAAAAGTTTGCACCAAAAATTATGATTCAGTTCATTAAAAGTATGTTTTTTCTTCAATACAGAAAATCCAAAAGCAGTTTTTAACCATAAAATTATTTACATTCTTGTCCCTGATTAATGCACTTAATTTTGCCACTTCCATCATCTTTTCAATCAATCCCAGAGGTGAGATCCAGGTAACCTTAATATTCATAGATGCAAAAAAAACACACCTTCCGACAACATAATTCTCCAGAAATTATACACTTTTAGATGCATTTTCTTTATAAATGTGCATTTGATATCTGAAAGAAGCAGAATTTCTGAAACAGATTTCTCTTCCTCTACCTTGTTTTACATTACTGGGTGGAGATGGGAGGTAGCATTAGTAAGGTTATATTACACATATATGCATGTAGCAACTACATAGCCCCTGAGGTGTATCATTTTCAGTTCTCATATCTGATCTGATCAGGGCTGATACATTAGAAAATGTTAGGATATCATGACTGTTGAATACACAGAATGCATGCAGGAGAGTAAAAAGAATTGAGTAGTTCCCTGCTATGCTGAAAATAGTCCCACTTTCCAGAAGCATGTCAGCTTCACAAGGAGTAAAATGGCTATGCTAAAACTGTTATCAGACTGAAAAATCTCACAATCCTATGTCCACTGGGGTTGATAGGATTTTTTTTGACAATTTTTAATGGGATCAAGCTCGCGGCACTAGATTAACAGCTGCTGGCAAGAGGCACACACTTCTAAAGTGATGTGACAGATTGTGTGTTGCTTCAGCAGCAGGTTTGTACATCTCAAGCAAAATGGCTATTCTGCCTCATTTGCTATGAGAGTGAGACAGTCTAACTAGTCTTTTGAAATCTTCATACCTAGCTAGGGGTAATAAGAAGTGATTTTGTATTAGAAAAATCTATAAGCTTTTGATAGGAAAGATCTCATAAGTAAGATTTCAATGTTTTGTTTCTGCACACAGTTTTAAAATTTGTAAGATATTCTGTCATTCTGTTAATAAAAAATGCCCAGCAAATTAAAAACAAAAAAACCCACAAAAAAACCAAATGTGTTATAAGAAGTTAGGGATTGTTGAGGGAGGAATCAGTGGTGATAATGAATCTTCTTGAAAGATTCCTTTCTTAATATTTGTGTCTACCAACCTATTACCATTGAAAAGCAATCATGTCTTCCATTGTGCCATTATCTTTGCACAAGATTTCTAATGTTTCTATTGCATTTGATTATCCAATCATGTGCCAGAAATCAAATACCTTCTTGTAGACAATCCAAGCTATATTCAAAATCAGATTTCCAAAACCACAATCATATTCAGTTCCAAAGTGAGAGATCAGGCTAGAGGCCATGATAAAAAAAATTAAGATCAGATGCAAATAATAAAATAAAAATGAAGAATATAAAGTTCAAGACAAGGCTAATACAATCATAAAGCAAAACAATAAATTAAATTGCTGGGAAAAGTTAACACTATGAAACATTATGAGGCACAAATCAGCTGTTTCATTATAAATAGCCGTAAAAATTCTGAAGATAGATGATAGATAGATAGATAGACAGACAGATAGATACAGTTTTGGAAAAATGTATGGGAGACTGAAAAACTATAAAAATGTGGATGGAAAAAGGAATCTGAAGATAAATTTAGTCAAAAATATCAGGATATTTCCACTTTTTAATCCATTTTACTCAATTTTTAAACCTTTCTACTGTTATTATTAGTTCTTCCATTTTATTTTTGCTTCTTCTATAACCACTTGACTATAGGAATGTCATTTTATCTTGACTTCAAGAAAATTCAAAGTTTCTCATGGGATTCTAAAATAGGAAATGACAAATGCTACCATTAGATGATCAGTGTATAACAGTGGCTTCATGTTAAGGTGGAAGGAAGTATTGAACACCATCAGTCTCCATTCCCAAATGTGTGTGCATGTGTGTGTGTAGAATAGAATAGAATAGAATTCTTTATTGGCCAAGTGTGATTGGACACACACAAGGAATTTGTCTTCATGCAAATACTCTCAGTATACATAAACGAAGATACACATGATCAAAATTCAGATGCTTCACAACTGGTTCATATTTGTGACCATTGCAGTGTCTCAGGGTTATGTGATTACGCAAGCAAAGACAATGTGGAAACCAGAATCACTAAACAACTTTGTTATTAACTTACCAACTACAGTGATTCACTTTACAACTGTGGTAAGAAATGTTGTAATGGGGCAAAATTCACTTAACAACTAAAAGTTTGGGCTCAATTGTGATCATAAGTAGAGGATTAACTGTAATTTATTTCATTTCAACTTTTAGGGAGAGAGAACTAATTTGGTCTAGTAGTTAAGGCACCAATTCTAGTCCTGTCTAAAGCATGAAAATCATCTGAGTGACTTAGAGCCACATTCTCTCAGCTCATGATGTCAGCCTCACCTGACAATACCAATCAATTAATTCCTATCACAACCAATAGATCAATATATGATTGATTACAAGCAAATGCTAGGAAGAAAAATTCTATATTTAAGAATAAGGTTGCCAACATTCTTTCAAGTACTAAATAATAAACTGAGAATAAATAAATCAATTGGTCAAATAAATCACAAGTGTGAAAGCATTATAAGATATATTAGGTGAAAAGATAGGTCTTTAACTTCTCTCAAAATCAACAATTTTTCATTGAACAATTCAACAGTAAAAAAAGTTAGTTTTTCCACTGTGTCCTATTGACATGCTTCAAAGACTTTCTACTTTCTTTTACTAATTCAGATAGGCTAACTAAGAGAATAAATTATCCAGCCACACAGATTCTCTTTTGTGAGAAAAGCTTTTAATTACCACTATAGAAGTAAATGATAGAAGAAACAATACTAATGTTTAACTAATGTTTACTAATACTTTATGTTTTTGCTTTGGTTAGAAAATGGTCACTATGAATTGCAATGTAATCTTATGTGTGATTAGTGTAATAGTAAATTCCATTAAATTCACAATGAATGAACACTATAAATGGGTAGATTATATGTATGGAAACAAAGTGTACCATCTGCATCCATTTTAAAACTTTAATTATACTCTAATTTCAAATAGCTACAATGAAGTGTGTTGGTCAGATATTTTATTACTTACTGAAGATTAGTGTAAAGAAGATGATAATTTCCGCAGAATAATAATTCTCATGGTCCTTCCCTTCCTTTTCCTTCTATTTTCCTGTCCTATCTTTTTCCTTTTCTCTCTCCCCTTTTCCCTCTTCTTCTATACTTTTCCTTCCTTCCTTCCTTCCTTCCTTCCTTCCTTCCTTCCTTCCTTCCTTCCTTCCTTCCTTCCTTCCTTCCTTCCTTCCTTCCTTCCTTCCTTCCTGATCAATTTATGCTTTTTAGCCCAGATTTCTTCTGAGAGGGTTTTGAAGAAATCAGGGAATTTGGTAGTTACTTGAAATATTAAAGCAAAATGGATAGTAAGAAAGCTATTTAGACTTGTTTCCAAATATAAATTTAATAAGCCTTCAATAAAGAATTGTAATTTTTTTCCACAGCAAACTGGGGCACTTGTAGCACCTCCCTTAAAGAAATAGTGCTGTTTCAGTATTCAGTGTCAGAGATAATTGCAACTTTTTTACCTATTTAGTACTGACTAATTGATAAACTTTTATAGAAAAGGAGGAAAAAGTTCCAACAGAACGAATAGGTGAATGAAATTTTGCAAGCTGTTATCTGATAGTATCTATAGCAATAACAAATTTTATATTCATACTTAACATGATAATAGAGCTGATCTTGAATGATAAAATACAAGACTTGAGTCCTATGCTTTTATGAAAGGAAAACAGAATTAAGCACCCTCCTCCCTATTTGCACTATTAAACATGATTTTCTAATTTCTCTAGACAATGGGATGTCTCACATTCATCACTTCAGTGTTGCACTCATTGCTTCCACTGCTCACTGAAAAGCATTGAAACATTCACTTTTTTCCCAAGGAGAGTTATCCTCAGCAGCTATCATCTTTTGGACAAAATCTGAGCATGGATAGAAAACCCAGGATGCAGAGTCAACATTGTTCTGCAATGGAAACAATCCTTTTGCCTATTTTCAAGCTTAAAAAGATCATAATAAAACATATATTTACCTTAGTTCTCCCCCCCACAAAAAAAATCCCAACATATTCTCTGACAATAAGGGATTGAGCTCAATGAGGCAATTTTCTTGCACAAAACAGAACCTAACATTAAAGTAATTCTCTGTAAGCAAACAAAGAAAATTGTTGCATTTTTTTCTGAATAGCCTTAAAACATCACCCAATTATTATGCTATTGCCATTTTTATTCCCTGTTTATACAGTTCCACCTTCAAATTAATTGTTGCCTATATACATAAAGTATATTTCTAGCCCCATTATTCCTCCAAACCCTTCTGGACCTATTCATATTTTGACTTTCTAGGACCTGCACTAATCATACTGTACTACTGTCATTATAATTACTTTCTTTTATTACTTTCCTATTGTTTTGTAGGTATACTTTATAGGTATACTTTACCTATTGTTTTGGAAGATAGTGTGGTCTCAAGTGATCTGCTCTAATAATCTATACATAGGGCTTCCTTTGATGATTCATAAATTATATCTGCTATGTTGTTAATTAGGACTAGATATTACAAGCATATCACACAGATTCCCAGTTCATTCCTGAGTCCAATTCAAAGTACTGTTTTTGACCTTTAATAAAGCTTTTCATAGCTCTGGATCAAAGTAATTAAAGGTCCACCTTTGCCTGTTTATACCTTTTCATTCATTAAGGTCTTCAATTCTTTTATCTGTGTTTTCCCTACTAAATAATATGAAGTAAGTAGCCCATTTTGGTGATGTTAGTTACAGGATTATTCCCATGGAAGTTCATATTATATGCATTTTGTTGTATTTTAAGAACTCAGGAAGATTGTTTATTTTTCTTAGTTCTTATGGACATAATTTTATCTCAAATATTTATTTTTTAGAGAAAAACCATCTGGTTTTTATGATTATCTTTTTATTATAACGTAATATTATGGCCCTGAGATTTAGTTTCTATCAAAGCATTATTACTGGTGATAATAATCATATTCTTTTTCTTTTTTTCTTCTTTTAAGTGAGTTTCTCAAATTAAGAAATAAAAACAAACATATCAAAAGGAGAAAAATATATATTTTTTCCTGATTAGAACAGAAAATTAGCACTACCATTGTGACATAGTTTCTTTGAATAATCTTTTGCATGGACAATATATGGCAAACTGAAAATAACTCATAGCTTAAATTTTACCATTAGAATGACCCCAAATGTCCAATATTTTGAAGGTCTATACATTTTTAAGAATCCTATGACTGAAACTATGTCTTATACTTTATAACTACTGAAGAATAGTGAAAAGGTGTCAAGGTTGAATGGTTATAAACTTCTAGGCTGCCAGCAATTTTAGAGAAGCAAAACACACATTGCTCCAAAATATAACCAATGTTGCTTGCTTCTCCCCAGAACAGAAAGAGATCTCAAATAGTCTCTGATTTTGACCTTTCATTGTTTGAATATATCTGCTTTTCTTTTTTTCTCATTGTGTCATCCTGTTATTAAACTTGGGTAGTTTTACCCACAAGCATAGTATAAAGTGAGGGAAAGATTTAGAATGTTTTCATTTTTGTTTAGTTTTAGTTTAGAAAAAAAATCTCAGACCTAGAATGTGTTTTGTATTTTCAACTAAGTCTGACTTTATGACTTTAAAGTTCCACATCTGGGACTTCCAAAACTTCTTGAAAAATAGAAATGTTGTTTCTACTGTTGCCACAAAATATAAACAGAGATCAAACTGCACACTCACCAGAACTGGTAAAGAAATGTCTGCAAGCAAAAACTAAGCTCAGAAAGCACAAAGGACTCCATAATTCAACCCTCAGCTACATGTACTGTTGTCTATGAGAAATCTTCTGTTTTTGTAAATGCTGTTATTATCAACTGTCACTGGGTTATCACCCAGCAAAAACATACAAGATCTTCAGTACAGTTTAAAAGCCTCATGGCAAACATCTGTCATTACAATAATCACTTGACAGAGGAAAAATTACCAGGAGAGATTGGAGGAACCTGAGTAAGCACAGCCTAGGGAACAAAAGAGAAAGGGGAGATATCATTGGGATCTTTACATATATTAAGATTGTGAATAAGGTCTAGAAGGCAATTTTTCAATGTTAAGCAAAAATCAAGAATCAGATGCATAACCTGTGTTCAAAAGTAATGTTAGAAAATAATACCTCACAGAAAGAGTGGTGGAACTGTGGAAAGGGAACTTCACGATGACAGTGGTGTCACCCAAGCAGGAAAAGCCCAAAGGGAACATCAGGCCATACACAAAACAAACTTGCATTGGAAAATGAATCAAATAAAAGGTATTAAAGAAGCCCCTTAGAAAAAAGCCCAAATAATTAAAAAACATGGGAAACAAGAAAAGAAAACCCTTAAGGCTCAGTCCCACTGGCTGACAGATGCAAAACATATGCATAAAGGACACAGCGGGGATGTCTCCATCCATTGTCATCCGCTCCAAAAAGTGGTAAAAATTTGCATTAAAAGAATGGAAAAAAACGGAAAAGAATGGACATGGGTAGTATGTAGCGGGGATGTTAAACGGATGTTCATAGGAAGCCTAGTGGATGAAAGGGGATGGAAGTGGATGATACCTCCAAAGGGGTTCCGGGGGAAGAATTTTGAGGCAGATGCAGAGCGGAAGGGTCGGATGCATAGCGGATGAAGCGGATGCATCACGGACACCTATAGGAAACAAAGGGGATGCCGTGCGGATGTATATCGGATGCAAAGCGTTCACTGCGCATGCGGGGAGTATGAACTGCATCAGCTCCGTGGATATAAAAGAATGTAGCACACACATAGTCAGCTTACAGGGGAAAGATGTGCTATCACATACATCTTGCAGGAACACCATGGCTCGTCAGTCAGGCAAGAAGAGGAAGACCGTGCCTACTTGTTCCAGCCCAGGCAAGGTGAAGAAGGCCAGAACCAGCATCCCACCCCCTGGCACTGACTCTGAAGCTGTTGCTGCTGCTGCTGTGCTGGACCAGCCACAAAGCCCTCAAAGCCCTGCTGCTTGAAGGCCCTGCTGCTCAAGCCCCTGAAGGCCCTGCTGCTCAAGCCGCTGAAGGCCCTGCTCAAGCCCCTGCCAGAAGGAGGAAGAGGCAAGGGAAGCATAAGGGAGACAGGAAACAGTACACTGTTTCCAAGGAGCATGAGGGTGAGGTGCTGGAATGGCTGAGGGAGAATGAGTACCTCTAGAGAAAGGGCCACAGACTATATCAGGACACCAAGAAGAAGAAGGCAGCTTGGTGAGACAAGGCAGAGAGCCTGGGGTACACTGCAGAAGTACACCTAGGATGGTGGAAGCACATGCACACCTGGTATGGCAAGCTACACCTCAAGAAATCCAGGCAGGCCACTGTCAAGCTCACTGTCCGGGAGATGTAGGTCATGGCCAAGTGCAGTTTCCTGGATGGTGAGATCCACCACTGAGGAGCAGCCCCTCTGAGACCCTTCTCCCTCAGACAGCCCACAGACAGCCAGTCCTCTTCCAGCAAGGAGCCAGCTACCCTGTCCAGGCAGGTATCTTCAGAGGGCCACCACCCCGACAGCTGCACTCCCCATGCCGGCAGACTTGGAGGATCCCGTGGAGGATGATGCCCTGCTGTTACAAATGGAGGAAGAAGCAGCAGCCACCAGAAGCCAACCCACCCCCACCCCAACCCCCAGCTCCAGAGGATGCAGGCAGAGAGGAAGACTGGAGGGCCAGGACCACAGAGTGCTGTTGGAGATCAGGGACACAATGAAGACCAGCACATAACTTCTCTCTCAGCTGGTCCACTTAGACAGAGCATCCTCGGGCCAGAACACCTTCATCACCTACGTGAGCCAGACCCGGAGGGACCTGCCCAAGGTCCAATACCAGGTGATGAAGCAGAAGATCACAGAACTTCTGCACAACCCTCAAGGCCCAGCTGAAGCTGATCCTACCCAGTCCAGGTCTGCTCCTCCACCCCAGGCAATGTCACAGCCCTTCCACGGCTTTCAACAGCGCCTCACCTACCAAGGGTACGACTACCAGGACTTCCCACAGCAGAAGCAGAACTTCCCAGTCCAGGCCCAGGTTCATCGGAAGCCACAGACGCCACTCCTAACCCAGCTGCAGACCAGACAGCCCCACTACACTCCTCCTTCCTCCACCCTACAGCCAAGCCCGTCAATGGACAATCTGTCATCAGTATTGGGCCTAACATCTCAAGTCCTGGATGAAGGGCCTCTCAACCTCATGGGACTGAGTCAGCTATCGGACAGCTTCCTGAACTCACCATCCCCTGTTGTACCCTCGGGGCCAAGCACCCCAATGGTGCCTCAGACCAGCACTCAAGCCACAGCCACCTCCTCAGTCCCTGCCCGCTTAACAGCTGAGAACATGGACATGACACAGAGTGACTGAGAATAGTGTCAGAGACTGAGTTGTTTCCTTGTTAAGTTTATCTTTACTTAAGACACTTAATACAGTTTACTTGGTTCATTTTGCTTATTTAATAAAGTCATAAAGTTTACCTAAGAGAGTTAATAAAGTTTATCTTTGCATAAGACACTTAGTTTACTTGGTTCATTTTTTTTTACATAATAAAGTGTTGGTTAATCCTTTGCATGCTTGTGGGATAGATAAGGATAGTTGTGGGATAGATAAACCTCCAGTACAAGCATAGTGGGACTGTATGGTCCACCATCCCAGCTACCACAAATATGGACCTTTCTTATCAACAACATTTTATTCATTTATCAACACATTTTAAAATAAACAAAGCTCTTTATTAATGCCCTATTCATTGTAGGACCACTCAACATACATGGCACAATCTCATCAGTGTTATGTGACAGCCTCAAGGAAGCATCCATTAATCATCGATCACCCTGTCTTGACACTCCACTGCTCCAGCTGGGGAGTTGCTCCAGTGTCTCAGTAGGTTGTGCTGCCTCTTCCCTTCACGTGAATCTCTGTTGGGGCCTTGTACATCCACAGTGTCTATCAGGTTACGTCCTTGCCTCCATTCAGCAGGCTCCATGTCCCCATTCCCTTCTTGATGGTCCACAATTCTGTTCTGCAACACTGGGTAGCAGGTGCGCATGAGATTGTGCAGGATGCAGCAAGCTTCCAAGATGCTCCTCACAGTCTTTGGGTCATGCTGCATGGTGGTGAGAAGTATCTGGAACCTGTTGCCCAGGATGCTGAAGGCGTTCTCCACCACCCATCTTGCCCTGGACAGCCTGTAGTTGAAGATCCTCTCTTCACGGGTGAGGTATCTTGAAATGTACAGCTTCATGAGGTAGGTTCTGAGGGAGAATGCGTCATCACCAATGATGAAGTAGGGCACATCTTGTGTGTCATTGGGTAGGGGGTCTGGATCTGGAAAACCCATGATGAGGTTGCATTCCAGCCCATCCTTGAGGTCACTTGCATTGTATACCTGGCAATCCGAAGCTGACCCGTTGCCTGAAGCATCGATGTAGATGAAATTGCCGTCAGCATCAACCATGGCAAAGAGAATGATACCGAAGAAGCCCTTGTAGTTGTTATAAGTGGACCCTGAGTTGGCTGGAGCTTTGCAGACCACGTGCTTCCCATCTATGGCTCCAACGATGTGGGGAAAGTTCCACATCTGATACCACTCTTCTGCAAGTTTTCTCCAGCCTTTTTCAGTGGTGGGGCACCTGAGGAGCTCCTCCATGTATTCTTCAATGATGGCCTGCACCACTTCTCTGACCACTTTGCTGATGCTGTTGTGTGGCACCCTCCACGCATACTGCATGTTTCTGTATGTGGTTCCAGAGGCCAGGTGCCACAGAGTCAATGCCACCTTCAGTCCAGGGTCCAGGTTGGGATGGAAGTTGATGCTTGGCTTGGTCAACGTGGGTCTCAGACACTGTACAAGTTCTTCAAACATGGCTGGTGGCATCCTCATGAAGTGATGGAATGCACAAGAGTCCTCATTCCTCAGCTCCACCATCAACTGGTCATACAGTCCAAACTCCATTCTTCTCACAATCCATCCTCGGACCCACACAGCTCTTGGACGTCTCCTTCTTCTCCTTCTGTGTAAAACTTGATACAGTCTGAACAGGGCTTGGTTCTGGTGATGAATGAGCGCAGCCATCATATGGACTGAGTCATCATCCATGGTGGAGAACAATTGATGATGTTGAAGACCAAGACCAAGGGTGAAGAGGTCTGTACACCATGGCTGCTGGACTCATATTGAGATCCAGATGATTTTCTCCCCCTTTTTATAGAAAATATCGGTTGTCCACTAGGTGTCCTTCTACATACTCTCGACATACTCCAGACATCCTAAATATACAAGGTACATCCCAGATACAAACGTTTTGTCCATTTTTAATACTTTATATATGAGATGCATACACTTACATCCTTTCTATTTCCATGCTACTAACGCTGTGTAGACGTTCCGTGTACCTTTTGTTTCCTCCCTCTTTCCATTTTCAGCTGAAGCGGATGTTAGTTGAAGAGATGGCCAGAGGATGTAGAGAGGGTACAGAGGACATTTAATGGATGATCACGGAGATAGAACGTTTGTTGCCCATATATGTCACGGATGTACATCGTACGCAGCGGAAAGTTCATCCATTCATAAAGTTTTGTGCAGCTCAAAACTTCTTGCATGGATGAAATTGTAGTGGACGGATGCTCGACGGGTAGAGTGTATGAAACACGTATGCGGTGAGTACACAACAGATGCATAGCATTTTCCAATGGATGGCAAGCTTTTTTTAATGTTTTACATCTTCTTTGCATCTGTAAGTGCAGTGGGACCGGGCCTTTACAAACACAAGACATGCCAAATCAACAAAAACAAACAGAAAAAAGACACAAAATATATTACAAAGTCGACAGACAGGAGATTGCCACAAAACAAATATAAGAAACCATTAAGCTAAAAGAGATTAAGACGAAACTATAATACAATCAAACCACCCTGCAAAATTTGCCTTCCGCACCCCACGGAGTTTACCCTCCAGCAGGAATAAAGACAATCCCTGACAGGATTTAAAACATTAAGAAATACAAACACAAGAACCCACACACAAAGGGAGAAAAGGGTATAAAATCAGGCACTTACCATACTAAGGAGCGAGTCCAGGAACGCAGACTTCTTGCTATCTCTCACCTTCCTGAAAAATAAAAAAAAAATCCAGCTTTCAACCAGTTGTCTGTATCCTTGTGCCAGATCTCTTCCAGCGGGAAAATTGAATCCTCAAAGGAAAGGCATTTTGACACCTTTCAACAATTGGCGACTATGAAGGTTTTCCAGCCAACCCTACCACCGGACCAGGTCCTTGGTTCTAAACCCAGATGGCATGGACCTTCTTTGTCCAGGGACAACATCCATGGACCCAGCCCGGAAGGCATAAGGGTAGTAAAGGAAGTCCTTGGGCTTTTCCGCTCAACAGCTGCTTGAAAGCAGGTAAGTACTGCTTCAAATTTATAATCTTACTAGTGAGGGAAGTGGAAGCTTGAGTGGACCAGGTGTGTGATTGTGGGTTTTCTCTGAAGAAACAGTGGGACCTCACCTCCTCCATGATTGCCAGCCTTACCCCAGCCAGCTGCTAGCTCAAACACGAGCTGTGACCAGCTGGATTTGGGAACGCAAGGGGTGATCACGGAATGTGAGTCCTTCTAAAGGATGTAAGAAAAACCGAGTGGGCTGCAAAAGGAACTGGTGTTAGGAAATAAATAAAAAAACAGAAAAATAGTCCCAGTGAATTCTGCAAGCAAAGCCTTGTGCATTTAGAAGGGACCTGTACCGGCTGCTGGCAAACAAAATTGGAAATAGTTTGTCTAAAAAGCAGAGTAGGTCCTTCCAGATCCCCATCTTTAAGAG
Source organism: Laticauda colubrina (assembly GCA_015471245.1). NCBI lineage: Eukaryota > Metazoa > Chordata > Lepidosauria > Squamata > Elapidae > Laticauda > Laticauda colubrina. The sequence continues at coordinate 49,586,682 of BLBF01000006.1, read as the reverse complement.
AGATCTGAAAACTGACGGCTGACTGTGGGGAGAGGCCTGTACCGGAGCTGGTTGGGGCAGACAGTCCTCCGAGATCCCCATTTTTTAGGGGGGTTCTTAAACTGATGGCTGAGTTTCCCTAAAAGAAAGGGGCCCGTACTCCATGTGTAGGGAAACCGGAGTCCTTTCCAGACATTTTTTGTCTGAAAACTGATGGCTGTAGCCCGGCTAAACCAAAGTAATCCCTACATCAGGTAGGGAATATGGGAAGTTGTAGCTCGAGGGCTACAAAAATGGAAGAGACCCCCTTGGATAAATTACTTGAGGTTTGGGACAAAAGGCAAGTGTCTGTCCTGACTGGAACGAATAAAAAAGAAGCAAAAAGAATTTGCAAAAAGTGGGCTTTATTGCGAGATGACATAGGTAGACAAATTTGGCCTGATAGCGGTACTTTAGATTATAAAACCCTGAAAGCACGTAGAACATGCATTAAACCCAGCCAAATACCCGATTGGTACTGCTGGGCTGAAATGGCTAGGACCAAAGACCTGACCGAGGGAAAAGATCAGGAAAAACCAGAAACCCATTCCCTGGAAGGAAAGTCTGGGGCATGGATTGTGGCTACCCTTTTAAGCAAACCAGTGCCAGGCAGAACTAGGGGAATATTTTGAAAAACAGACACTCTATACTTATTTGAAGCCCTGGCAGAAAGAGGGCACAAAGCCTCCCCTTCCAAATTGCAGTATTTAAAAGTATAAAAGTATAGAAGCCATTTTAGCCATGAAACCACCCCAGACAAAATGACAAGTCAGAGCCTTACTGGGAGTACTGGGCTTCTGCCACCCATGGATCCTGTCGTTTGGAGAATTAGCCCAACCACTCATTCAACTAACAGGCAAAAACATGCCTGACCCCATTGAATGGTCCAAATCTTTGGACAAAACACTTCAGACCATACAACAAACCCTGACATCAGCCCCAGCACTTGGGCTACCTGACTATAGGAAACCATTTATCTTATTCATCCATGAAAAATGCCTCTGGCGTTCTAACACAGCCTTTTGGACACACACATTGACCAGTCGCTTACTATTCTGTAACCCTAAATCCAGTAGCTCAAGGGGCTGTCCCCTGCTTAAAAGCCGTGGCGGCTACAGGCAAATTTGTGAAACAATCTAAGGATTTAGTACTAGGACATCCACTATTGCTGAAAGTCTCCTATGAAGTTTTTGCAATTCTCTTAAAGAGCCAGACACAAGCCTTTACTCAGCAGCATCAATATGAAGCTGAACTTTTTACCCCGATCACATTACATTTGAGAGATGTAATACTCTAAACCCAGCTACCCTGCTCCCCACAGAACAGGAGGTAATCTCCATGATTGCCTCCATTTAGTGCATGATGCTGAACTACCCCGCTCCGATTTAACAGATATCCCACTACAAAATCCTGACATTGAACTTTTCACAGATGGTTCCTCCTACATGAACAAGAACAAAAGAGTAACAGGAGCACTGTAGTCTCCCTACAAGAAATCATCTGGGCTTCCCCCCTTCCTCCCTCCCACAGCGCCCAAGCAGCTGAGCTTATATCTTTAATTAAAGCTTGTGAAGCTGCAACTAGCCGATCTACTAATATCTATACAGATTCAAATACGCTTTTGGAGTCTGCCATGCAAAAGGAGCTCTATGGAAACAACGGGGTTTTTTAACTTCAGCGGGACAACAGATAGTACATGCACCATTAGTAGCCACACTCTTAGAAGCCATCCAATTACCACAAGCGCTAGCAGTCATCCATTGTAAAGCCCACCGAACAGATGACTCCACAATAACAAAAGGAAACCAATATGCAGATGCAACAGCCAAATGGTTGGCAACCAAACATCTACCTCACACTATCATGACACCAGCCTTCACAACAAAACCAGAAATACCATACACACAATTTCTAGATAAAGGGGAATCTGAAAAATGGGGAAAAAAATTTTCAGCAGTTTTTGAGCAAGGATTTTGGAGAGTCCCAGATGGCAGACCTATAGCCCCACGACGTCTCCTTAGGCTAATTTGCCAAAGACTACATACAAAGGGACATTGTGACACACAAGCCATGGTGGATGAGTATCAGAAGGGTATGGTATGCACCGGAAGCCTATGGCTACAAGAATAGCCACAATAGCCTAGGCTACAAGAATAGCCACAACATGCCAAACCTGCCAAGCAAATAATACCACCTCCAGAAAAACAATTCATGAAGGAGGAAGACCTGGGCACAGAAACCATTTGAAAAGATCCAAATGGATTATGTAGAACTACCTCAGGCAAATGGGTATCAATATGCCCTTGTCTGCAAGGACCAACTAACCCACTGGGTAGAGGCCTTCCCATGCCACCATGCTACTGCCCTAGAAACAGCCAGACACCTCCTCAAGGACATTGTGCCTAGGTTCAGGATACCCACCATTCTGAACATGAATAGGGGAAAACATCTCATAGCACAAGTCCTCACACACATATTCCAGGCTCTGGGCATAACTCAAAACATCCATGTGCCCTAATCTCTGACATCATCATCATGGGCCATGAAGAGAGAAAACAAAGAGGTAAAGACCCTACTGGGAAAACTCTGTCAGGAGGCTCCTCTCCTGGCTACAAGTGCTCCCTCTCCTGGCTACAAGTGCTCCCAAATGCTCTCTTTTATATCAGAACTAGACCAAGACAGGACATCCTGTCTTGAGATCCTTCTTGGTCGGTCCCCCGATACCCTATAAGGCCTCAATCCTCATTCCCTCTGCCTAGATAGAAATTTGAATAGCCTAGCATGTACCCCAACAAAAGGTTTGAATTCAACCTCCCATGCCCTGGATGCCCTTAACAGAGAACTGAGGGAGCTCAGAGAAGCCCCCTGGAGAATAGGACAGCAATAGACTTCCTCCTCTTGAAGCATAATTATGGCTGCGAAACATTCCATGAGATGTGTTGCTTCAATCTAGGCAAAATCTCAGAATTCGTAGGGAGGGACATCCACCACCTGAAAGATCTAGCTCAGAATATTGGTCATGAACAATAATTCCTGGACTTTTCATGGCTCTTCTTGTGGATGCCAGATTTCCATTGGCTGAAAAATCCTTATAACAACCATCGTCACCATTTGTGTCTTTGGAGCCCTCATGTGTTGCCTCTGTTGATGCATACCACCGTGCCTTAGCTGCCTAAAGGCCTGTATCCCCTCTCAGAAGAGAAAATTAAAGGGGAGACAGGCAGCCATGATGATGATCCAGATTGATCATGAATACCAACTATACCAAGACACTCACTAAGAGACCACCCTCTAAAAAAATAATATGAAGGATTGTGGAAAGGGAACTTCATGAAGACAGTGGTGTCACTCAAGCAGGGAACATACAAAGGGAACATCAGGCCAGCCATAATACAAACTTACATAGGAAAAGGAATCAAATAAAAGGTACTAAAGAATCCCTTTAGAAAAAAGCCCAAGTAATTAAGAAAACTAGACAAATCAGAAAAGAAAACCCTTACAAACACAGGACATGCCAAATAAGCAAAACAAACAGAAAAAAGACACAAAAAATATATAAATTACAAAGAAGACAGACAGGACATTGCCACAAAACAAATATTAAAAACCATTGTAAAGCTAAAAGAGATCAGGAAAAAACGATAATACAATCAAACCACCCCACAGAAACTCCACTTCTGCACTCTGTGGAGTTTGCCCTCCCACAGGAATAAAGACAAACTCCGACAGGATTTGAAACATTAAACACAAATACCAACATTCACACACAAAAGGAGAAAAGGATATAAGAAACCAGGGACTTACCATACAAAGGTAGTTAGCCCAGGAATGCAGAGTTCTTGCTATCCCTCACCTTCCTGAAAAATAAAAAGATCCAGCTTTCAAGCAGTTATCCGTATCCTTGCACTGGAGCTCTCCCAGTGGGAAAATTGAATTCTCGAAGGAATGGCATTTTGACACCTTTCAACAGAACCTTGGAACCAACTTCCAGTGGATGTAATAGGTCATCAGTAACTGAGTTCAAACATGCTTGGGATAAACATATGTCTATCTTCAAACAAAAATAAATAATAAACTAAAAATAAATAAATTAAAAAGGAAACAAAAATAAACAAACAAAAAATTCAATTCTTTTTCTGCCATCTAACTCCCAGGGTTTATTTCTCTTGTGATCACATAATAAATTCCAGAAAGATAATACATTCTGATGATTTTTCAAAAGGCAAATGAAGTTTCTGTTTTTTTTTCTCTTGAAGACTGTTCACTTCTCATCATCTTCAATTCAGAAGTGAAGATGCTTCTTGGGTTAGAAATGAAACAGTTTCAAAAGGAAAAACTAAGAACACCCAATTGTCCTTTGAAAAAACACTTTGGGACAATGATGACAGAGAATCTCCACATTCTGGTAGGATAATACATGTTAAAAAGGCTATAGTGCTGTTATACTGAGTATTGCCCATTAAAAATCAAGACATTTCAAGACAGTACAAATATGAGAGAAAAACAGATGTCAGGATGTCATGTAGAGTTATTTTGTGGATATATGTGCATAGTGTGTGTGTGTGTGTGTGTGTGTGTGTGTGTGTGTGTGTAAAAATCCCTTCTCATATGTGTGGTGAGAATGTGTCTTCTTTATTCTTGGATCCTCTACCAAAGTCCTAAGAATTTGAGAGTTTGCTGCAATATCTTAGTTGTACCAAGCCCTACATTCTTCTGTTATGTTGTTCTTGGAATCCATTGGACTCACACTCCCAGGTTGGGTGTCACAGTTCTGTGTGTTCCGAATAGGGCCATGTTGGCCTTTACTTTCCACAGTTGTTCTAGTTCCTGCTTAAGACTGTGGTACTTGTACTCATACTCTTTATTCCTTATGTTGCTTCATTTGATACAACTACATCTCTCACCACTACTCTTTAGCTACTATTCTGCTCCTTGCCTACTATTAATTTATTTAAGAAAATTTATATGGCTGACCAACTCACTCTCAGTGACTTTGGGTGACTTACAAAGATAAATATCTAATAGAAAACAATAAAAAGCAATAACCCACCAAATGTCACAGGGAAAATAATCAGTCAATCAATAAACCACTTGATTGATAAATTAAGCTCATTGACAAAATTCGGTCTTCAAGGTCTGATAAAAGAGTGTTAATGTGTGCGTTGGACGCAATCTTATTTCTTCAGGGATAATTTTCAAGAAGGAGGGAGCCATCACAGAGAAGACCATTATTATATTGATATAGTATTTTCCTACCAACTAGTCAGGATTCTAATTGTTGATTAAAGCTTTCTCAAGGACACCTCTCTATGTAATTCAATAAAGCCACCTTCCTAAGCCAAATATGTCCTTGCCACTATGTCAAGGAAAAACCAAATATAATGTCTTGGTTAATTATATGAAGTTCATCTAGAAAAAATTATAATAATATACTTCAGATATTTTGCCACATTAGCCATCACTGCTATAGACCAATAATATTCATTATGATATAGTACGGCTGGGAAGTGAAGAATTATTGTGAGAAAAAAATGGAGATTCTAGGAGCCATTCCACCATTTAAGATCTCATAAGTTGTACCTAGTCATACTTATCAATGATATTGTGCAATAATGACAGCCAAGGGGAACCAAGGTATTGCTACTTCTTGCCACCCTATTTTCCATTCCTAGTAAAGTTATCATATCACATTGAGAAGCCATCAATTGAAACTGATCCCCAGGAGTGTAGAGAACTCTACTTTTTTTCAAATAAACACAATTTATTTTCTGGTCCTGCAACTCAACTCAGCAAGATTGGAAGGGGAAGCATGCCCAGCATGCAATTAAATATCCCATTTGATCAGACAAGGCTGCACAATCAGACCACTGTCATCATCAAAAAAATCAATCTTAAAAGTAATGTTTTTAAACAGCATGATGCTATGTTTTAACATTGAAAAAAACAAGCTGGCAGATTTGTTATTGTTGCTGTTGTTTTATATTTTATAGTAAGTGCATGCTTAGTCATTTCTGCCATCTGCTGCACAAGTATTGGTTAATAGAAGGCTGGTAAGTACCTAGCATTTGTGGTGTTAAATTGTCTGAAAGAAAGTGGGGGAGGACAAGATAACATCAAAATAGAGTGCATGAGCATGAACAAGTAGACACTAAAACTAAAGCAGAAAAGGAATACCTGAGGAAAGATATAATATAGGAATGATTTTTCTTGCCCATTAATAAAGAAACAAGGCTGCTGTTACACTTATAGAAAATCAAGACTAAACATATAGAATTGCTTTCTGACTCTAAAATCAGTGGGACATATAAAGGGGATAATTATGTGCTGTCAGCTTTACTTCATTCCTCGATTCAAGGAAGATTCCCTAAAAAATTGCTTGCAGTTGTCATCTAGTTCCTCTTTGCTCCATTTTCTAGTTTGACAGAGTAAGAAAATTACATGAGAAGAAATGGCTTTTAAACTTTTAGGGCGAAAAGAGCTTGCTTTTCAAAATGCTACGTTTAGATTGTTGTAAAGAGGGTCACTGCTGGGCAACAGCACCCACTGTTTCAATATATCTCTGATAATTGGTATAATTAACAAGAAATGGTGAAAAAGATTTATGAATATAAAATAGTTGGTCTTGGGTGAAAGAAAAATTTGTAACTGGTTATGCCAGTGTTCTTTTACGAGTTACTCCAAAAATAATATTTTAGTGGTTCCCATTCTAGGAACCACTAAAATTTATTGTAAAGATTTGGGGAACTGGTTTGAGCTTCTTTGGTGACAGACCAAAATCTGCAATTGTGCACAGTTTTGATTCATGCTCACCATTGGAGCCCTCCAAGCTGGCTGTTTTTGGGGCTAAGCCACCCTGTAGAGGTGGTGAAGAAGTGGGAGACTGCCGGCAGGGTTGAGGAGAGCCGCATCTCTTCTCCCCAGCTGGCCATTACTCCCTTTCCCGAAGGTGGTTGCAGCAGTGGTCAGAAATGGCCACCTTAAAGAAGAACTCAACCAGAAAAGAATGTGCAGGAGGAAAATAAGAAGAGAAAGTTTTTGGCTGACCGGGTCAAACTGGAAAAACAACAATACAAGGTACCCTGGAATTTGACTTATAAAGAATGACATTGTTGCCAAAGAAGACTTTGAACTTGCAAATGAGAGAGGGAAGGGAAAGGATTTGGTGTGTTTTTTTCTTTTCTTCTTCCTATATTGACAACTGAGAAATTTAAGCAAGAAATCAGCAAAAATCCACTTTGACATTAACAGGTATTTAAGCTGAAAATAAAATGTCAAAGGGATAATAAAAATTTCTGGATTCTCAAAAACTTATAAAAGAAGGAAAAAAACAAAAGGATGGGATCTGGAAAAAGGGAGGAGGCCACCTGGAAGTGAAAGGAATTAACAGTGAAACTTTAACAAGATTCTGAAAAGATATATTTAAACTGAAACTTTATAACAAGATAAGAGAATTCCAAGAAGAGAAAGTGGAAAAAAAAGAAGCAAGAAGAAACAGCTTTGGATTATTTGGATTACTTGGTGATTTTTGGATTTTTGGCTATTGTATCTAAAGGACTAAAATTAATTGGGTGGTTGTTTAAAAGTTTTTAAAATGGTATCACTCTTGGAAGAATTGAGAATGGAACTTAAAAAGCAGAAAGAAGATGCGCAAGAAGGAAGAGGTTCTTTTGGCTTTGTATTTCAATTTTTAGAAATTGAACTACAAAGAAGAAGCCATTTTCAATGACCAAGTATTTCTATGTGGGGAAAAGAAAGGAAAGGGGGGAAAGAAGGTTAAAAATATAAGATCCAAAAGAACAACCCCAAAAAAGAATAGTTTGAAAAGTAATTACAACATTAGGAAGAAACAGAAGAGAGGATTAAAGAAGAGAGAATCAGAATTAGAGAGAGAAGGGGTCAAAAAGGGAAGGGAGAAAAAGAGGAAGAAGAGGGAAAGGAAAAGAAATTCAATTTTAAAAGACAGAATCAGGACATAGAGAAACAGGAAAAACGTACAAGACACAGAGATAATGGGTGAAAACTTAACTGAAAGGGGGATTCTGCAAGGGTACATAAGATAGTATTGTTATATTAGCAATAGAAATGAACTTTGAAAATATGAAACAAGTGTGCTTAAAATGATAGATAAAATAATCATTGTAATGTGATGGAATGTTTAATAAATAAATGAAATAAAGAGAATGAGAGAATGAAATTAGGAAAGGAGGGGAACATTTTAATCATTATAAAAGTGTTATAAAAATTGAAGTGAAGAAGAATATGAAAGAAACATGAAAAAAAAATGGAAATATTATAAGTGTTCAAGGAAGTATGATATAATATTGAAAAGGAATGTTAAAGATATTAAAGATTATAACTAACATTAATGATAGAGCTGAATTGGAATAGAATAAGTATTTTATTTATCATTGTTATATATATATATATTCTCTTTAAGAACTTAGTGCGTATTTTAAGAATCTACCAAGCAGAATTCGACTGGAAGTTATGTGTTATATTGAATTTTATAATTGTAAAGGCATAAATTGAATATTATTGAAATAGTATTCAATAATATTGAAAAGTATCGAAATAAAAAGATATATATAATTAAATTTAGAAAGGTATGAGATAATTAAAAGTAAGATTGAGAAAACTAAGGGAAGGGAAAAATTATTGAGAAAATGTTAAAATAGTAAAAAATTATGGAATAGAACACAAAGATGAATATGAAATTGAATTTGTGTCTGAATGAAGAAGTGATAACCTGGGACCATGCTATTCTCAAAAAAAGAAATTTTACTTGCATTATGTTTTGTGAAAACTCAAATAAAAATGTAATCAAAAAAATAAAATTTATTGTAAAGATTTATTTTACATTATATATATATATATGTGTGTGTGTGTGTGTGTGTGTGTGTGTGTGTGTGTGTGTGTGTGTGTGT
>BLBF01000006.1:49521192-49576118 GCA_015471245.1 Laticauda colubrina | reverse complement strand
TATTCTGTCAGCTTCATCTGTATTTAATTTGGTTAGGCTGGATTCTAGTGCACATATGATGGATTCTATTGGGATTATTTTGGGTGCTATGGCATAATTGAATCCTTTGGATTCTATTGGTCTGTCCAATGTAAGTGGCCGGGCATGATGCACAGGGAACTTTATATATGGCCTTGGTTTTCCAGGTCAATTTTGTCTTTGGGGTTTTTAAGGATGGCTGCTATTTTTTTGTCTGTTTTGAAGGCAGTCTTGATGTGATGCCTGTGTAGTATCTTACTGATTTTATCTGTAGTACCTCTGATGTAGGGCAGGGCAGCTGTTCCATAGGTCTGTTGATCTTCTAGGTCTCTGTTTTGTCTTGGTGTGCTTTTGTGGATCAAGCTGGTTATTTTGTTTTTGTGGAAGCCGTTGGCTGTCAATACTTTAGTCACGGTGCATAGTTCAGTCTTTATATGTGTCTTGTCTGCCAGGTGTTTGGTTCTGGTAATTAGTGTTTTAGCCATGGAATTTATCTGTGCTGGGTGGTGGTGGGATTGGGCGTTGAGGTAGCGGTTGGTGTGTGTTTTCTTCTGGTATATGGCAGCTTGAAGAGACAAGGCAGAGAGCCTGGGGTACACTGCAGAAATACAACTGGGATGGTGGAAGCACATGCACACCTTGTATGGCAAGCTACACCTCAAGAAGTTCAGGCAGGCCGCTGTCAAGCTCACTGACCGGGAGATATACGTCATGGCCAAGTGTAGTTTCCTGGTGGGTGAGATTCACCACAGAGGAGCAGCCCCTTTGACACCCCTCTCCCTCAGACAGCCCACAGACAGCCAGTTACCCTGTCCAGGCAGGTTTCTTCAGAGGGACCCACAGCAGAGACCCCCCCCCCCGATAGCTGCACTCCCAATGCTGGCAGACTTGGAGGATGCTGTGGAGGATGACGCCCTGCTGTCACAAATGGAGGAAGAAGCAGCAGCCACCAGAGGCCAACCCACCCCACCCTCACACCCAGCTCCAGAGGATGCAGGCAGAGAGGCAGACTGGAGCACCAGAACGACAGTGTCCTGTTGGAGATCAGGGACACAATGAAGACCAGCACAGAACTTCTCTCTCAGCTGGTCCACTTGGACAGAGCATCCTCGGGCTGGAATACCTTCATCACCTACGTGAGCCAGACCCGGAGGGACCTGCCCAAGGTCCAATACCAGGTGATGAAGCAGAAGATCACAGCACTTCTGCACAACCCTGAAGGCCCAGCTGAAGCTGATCCTACTCAGTCCAGGTCTGCTCCTCCACCCCAGGCAATGTCACAGCCCTTCCACGGCTTTCAACAGTGCCTCACCTACCAAGGCTACGACTACCAGGACTTCCCACAGCAAAAACAGACCTTCCCAGTCCAGGCCCAGGTTCATCGCACACCACAGACGCCAGTCCTCAACCAGCTGCAGACCAGAAAGCCCCACTTCACTCCTCCTTCCTCCACCCCACAGCCAAGCCCATCAATGGACAATCTGTCATCAGTATTGGGCCTGACATCTCAAGTCCTTGATAAAGGGCCTCTCAACCTCATGGGACTGAGTCATCTCTTGGACAGCTTCCTGAACACACCATCCCCTGTTGTACCCTCGGGGCCAAGCACCCCAATGGTGCCTCAGACCAGCACTCAAGCCACAGCCACCTCCTCAGTCCCTGCCCGTTTAACAGCTGAGACCATGGAGATGACTCACAGTGATTGAGAATAGTGTCAGAGACTGAGTTGTTTACTTGTTAAGTTTATCTTTGCTTAAGACACTTTACTTGGTTCATTTTGCTTTTTTAATTAAGTCATACAGTTTACCTAAGAAAGTTAATAAAGGTTATCTTTGCTTAAGTCACTTGGTTCATTTTTTTACCTGAATAAAGTGTTGGTGAAAACTTTGAAAAAATGGTTAAGCCTTTGCATGCTTGTGGGATAGATAAGGATAGTTGTGGGACAGATAAACCTCCAGTGGAACCAGAGTGGGACTTTATGGTCCACTATCCCAATGATCCAGATGATTTTCTCCCTTTTTTTATGGAAATATTGGTTGTCCGCTATGCGGCCTTCTACATACTCTAGACATATTGCAGACATCCTAAATATGTGAGATACATCCCAGATACAAATGTTTTGTCCATTTTAATCCTTTATATACGAGATGCATATGCTTACATCCTTTCTATTTCCGTGCGATTAACGCTGTGTAGACGTTCCATGTACCTTTTGTTTCCTCCCTCTTTCCATTTTCAGCTACAGCGGATGTGAGTTGAGGGGATGGCCAGAGGATGCAGAGAGGATACAGCAGATGTTTAACGGATGATAACGGACATAGAATGTTTGTTGCCCGTATATGTCACGGATGTACATTGTACACAGCGGAAAGTTCATCCGTTCACAAAGTTTTGTGCAGCTCAAAACTTCTTACGTGGATGAAATCTCAGTGGATGGATGCTTGATAGATAGAGCGTGTGAAACACATGTGCAATGAGTACACAACGGATGCATAGCGTTTTCCAATGGATGGCAAGCTTTTTTTAACATTTTACATCCTCTTTGCATCCGTAAGTGCAGTGGGACCGGGGCTTAAATTAAGATAAAATATCAAGAAATGCCTTCATGTTGTAATGTTGGCTTAATATAATCAGAAATTCTCATATCAGAACATTTCTGATTGTATCAGATAATAGTACCAATAAGGAATCTGATTTCCCAGAATTCATATCTATATAAAGAAAGTGCATACAGATTATTCCTATGTATAGTTAGGTTGTCTATAACTTTGAAGGAGATTTCAGTTCTGCAGTACTTCAGATAAAATATTCTGTCAAAGCTGCTTTGCAAAATAAATTTGATTTCCAAACATACAATGGCAAAGTGAATATTGTTTCGTTCAGTATTTTCAGATCCTGCCAGTCTTGTCCCATTTATTTTGTACTACAAAAGAAGGCTGAGAGGACTTTGTTTGGACAATACTATGGGAAAAGGCAAAGGAAATATTATACAAAGGTTGTTCAGACTTACACTTAGATCTTTGGAATCCCTTTACATAAAACAGAGGACTTCAGAGAGGCATCCACCCACATGGCGATTGAATTCCCTGCAGTATCAGAAAATCATTATGTTTATGAGACATTTCTGGTTTGGTTGTGTCCGATGAGGATTATGAGATTTTCCTAGGTCTTATTGAACCTTATATTTGGATGGAAAATTGACAGTTGGAAAGTATCCCAAGAAGAAGAAAAAAAATCAGGAATCATCTAAAACAGGGGTCTCCAATCTTGGCAACTTTAAGACTTGTGGACTTCAATTCCCAGAGTTCCTCAGCCAGAAAAACTGGCTGAGGAACTCTGGTAGTTGAAGTCCACAAGTCTTAAAATTGCCAAGTTTGGAGACCCCTGATCTAAAACACTTGTAAGGTCTGCAACAGCCATTATGTAGGACAAGGAGATGAAGATTAGCAGAGGACACCCAAGAATTCCAACATGAGAAGAACAAGTTAAAGAAACAATGATTGCTCGGGGGGAAAATTTTGGATATGGGATTGACTTAGAGAAATGACAAAAATTATAAAATGATTATGCCAACAGCATATCTTGTATAAGATGTTTTATAGGTGGCACTTAACCCCCATAAGAATAGCAAGAATTTTTAAAAACAAATCTGAAAAATGTGGGAAATGTCATCAGATACCTAGTTCATATTCCCATATGTGGTGGACATGCACAGGTGCTAAAAGATATTGGACTAAAATCCACACATGGTTCGAAAAAATGACAAAAAAACCCACATAGGCCTGAAACCAGAGATATTTTTATTGGGAATTTCACCTGAAATATACAGTAGGAAATTGAAATATTTGATTGTAAATGTATTAACAGTGGCTAGGATTGTATTTGCTAAAAACTGGAAGAATGGGAAAATAACAACGCAGGATAAAGTTATTAAAAAAAATAATGGAATATGCTGAAATGAGGATATTGACATTTGAAATTAGAGAACAAGGAGATAAACAATTTTATAAGATTTGGGATTTATTTTATCAATGGTTAGAAAATGAAATATGGTAATGAAATATGTAGAACTTTACAATATAAGAAGAATATAACTATGTTGAATATATAAATTATAATTATACATAATTATAATTATGGGATGGATTTAAGATGATAATGTGAATTGTTATAAGATAAATCAATGTACAAATATGGAATATCTCGTATAACATGAATGAATAATAGTATAGTCGAATGATTGATTAACAATGATAATAATGTATTCAGGAATATTTGATTGATAATATGAGCATATATACAAGTAATTGTCAGTGAGGACAATGGAAAGGATGCGCAAAATAATTTGCTGCCACACTGTGTGTACGTAAGTGGAAGATGGCTTGATGTTTTTATGTTGTGTTTGTGTATGTTTGTCTAAAAAATTAAATTTTGTTTATAAAAAAAAAGAATTCCAACATGGAATAAGAAGACCTAATAAAATGTCTTAATTTTACACACATGGATGACTCAACCACAATTTCAATTGGGAAAAAGGGCATTGGTACTTACCTGATATGCCTGTTCTCTGTGAGCTGCGATGAGCATCCAGCATTGGGAGGTGTTTAGGCTTAGATTGGTAATGCTGGGCTTGATTGATAAGATGCTTGCTTCCCTCACTTGCTCCTCCTCAGAGTCCCCCTCTCTTCATTTTGTGAAGATGAAGAGAAAAAAACTTCACCCTCTCTCTCCCTCTTCTTCTTTTTTTTTTTGATAGTCATTGGCTGGACCAGGAACCCCCCAGATGGAAATTGGGTGGGTTTGGATGCTCATCGTAGCTCACAGAGAATGGGCATATCGGGTAAGTACCAACACCCTTTCTCCAATGAGCTGCTCCAAATATCCAGCATTAGGACATACCAAAGCTTGGCTTGTCCTATGGGAGGGTCTCCGTCTGACTTGGAGTCCCCTCATGGTCCCTATAGACCCTTTGTAAAACTCTCCTACCAAACGAAGCCTCAGCTGAGGCAAATACATCAATCTTGTAATGAAAGGTGATGGTGAAGCCCATGCTTAATGAAGGGTGATGGTGAAGCCTATGCTACCGCACGACAAATTTCTGTTATTGGCGCTTGTGTGGCCCAGACTGCTGAAGTTGCAGCACTCCTAGTGGAATGTGCTGTTATGCCTCTGGGCACTGGTAATAAATGAGTCTTGTATGCCTTGGCTATTTTTTTTTTTTTTGAAAATTTTATTTGGGTTTTCAAAAATTTCTAAAATTATTTCTATTTGTAATATAACAATGCTATCTTATGTACCTTTGCAGAATCCCTTTTGCAATTAAATTTTTACCCATTATCTCTAAACAAGCTTATGGTTACAATCCTTATATCTTTTCTCTATTTCTCCATTTCTTGTTTCTGTTTTTTACAATTTCTTTTCCTTGCCTTCTTCCCCCTCTTCTTCTCCCTCCTCTTTTTACCCCTCGTCTCTCTACTTCTAACTCTCTCATCTATAATCCCCTCTTCTGTGCTTTCTAATATTATACTTATCTTTCAAATTGTTCTTCTTTTTGGTTGTTTTTTCTCATCTTAAACCTTTCACTCTCTTTCACCCCTTTTCTTTTTTTCCCCCAATTAAAAGTATTTGATCATTAAAGATGGCTTCTTCTTTGTCCCAATTTTCTTGTTCTGCAAGAGTTTCTTGTTGTTTCTCATTGTTCCAGATCTCTATTTCTAAGAATTGAAACATGAAGCCAAAAGAACTTCTCCCTTCTTGTGCATCTTCTTTCCATTTTTAAAGTTCCATTTTCAGTTCTTCTAAGAATGATACCATTTTAAAAACTTTTAAACAACCACCCAGTTAATTTTAGCCATCTAGATGCAAAAAACCAAAAATCATCAAGTAATCCAAATAATCTAAGGCTGTTTCTACTTGCTTCTTTTTTCCACTTTCTCTTCCTGGGGTTCTATTATTTTGTTACCAAGTTTCAATTAAAATGTATCTTTGAGGAATCTTGTTAAAATTTCATTGTAACTTCCTTTTAATTACAGTTCCATTCCTTAATTCCAGGCAGTCTTCTCCATTTTTCCAGATCCTGCCCTTTTATTCTTTTTTTTCTCCTTTCCTACTTTTAAAAAACTTTTAAATGTCCATAAATCTTTATTATCCCTTTGACTTTTATTTTCAGCTTAGATGCCTATTAATGTCAAAGTGGATTTTTTCAATTTCAAAAGTGAAATTTTTCAATTTCTTGCTTAAGTCTCTCAGCTATCAGGATAAGGAAGGGAAGAAAAAAGAACCTAACCCTTTCTCTTCTCTCTCTCCTTCGCAGCTTCAAAATCTTCTTTGGGAACAATGTTGTTAAGTTTAAAGTCCAGGGTACCTTGTTTGTTGCTTTTGCTGTTTGACCTGGTCAACCAAAATTTTCTCATCTTATCTTCCTCCTGCACATTCTTTTCTGGTCGAGTTTTTCTTTGTGGTGGCCATTTCTGACCACCGCTACAACTGCCTTTGGGAAAGGGAGTAATGGCCAGCTGGAAAGGAGAGATGTGGCTCAACCCTGCAGGTTCTCTTCACCACCTCTACAGGGTGGCTTAGTCCCAAAACCAACTAGTTCGGGGCGCTCCAGTGGCAAGCACGGATCAAAGCCTTGGAGAGATGAGGTTTCAGTCTGTCACCGAAGAAGCTCAAACTGAAAATCCGTTGTATGCCTTGGCTATTGTGGCTTTCAAGCACCTACCTATAGTTGAAGGTGATACCTTATGACCTTAAGTGGTTTGCTGAAAGGAAACGAAGAGTACCTCAGATTTTCTCAAGGGAGCCGTGAGCTTTATGTACATACAGACAGCTCTCCTAACATCTAGTCGATGCCATAAATGTTCTAACTTCTAAGACGGTGTCGGACAAAAGTTGGGAAGGACTAGTTCTTGTGACCTGTGAAAAGCCAAATTAATTTTTGTAATAAACATTGGGTCTGAACGAAGGACCACTCTGTCAGAATGAAAAATGCAGAGCTTGTGTCAGACCGATAAGGCTGCAATCTCAGAGATATGATGTGCTGATGTTATTGCTACCAAGAATGCCAACTTGTAGGTGAGAAAGTGAAGACTCATGGTCTTCCAAGGTTCCAAGGTTCAAAAGGACCCTTTGTAAGAGCCATGAATACCTTGTTAACATCCCAGGTTGGATAGCGGAGGATATAAATTTGTTGCACCATGAAGAAAACTTCGTATGCGTGGGTGATGTGATATAGATCTTAGGCCTGTCCAGGTTATTACTGTAGCCAGGACCGCTACTTGTCATTTCAAGGAATTTGGTGAGAGGGCCTTGTCAAGCCCCCCCTAAAGGAAGTCCAATAGCAGTGCCACTGAAGGAAAGAAGGGATCAACGTTGGATTTGACACATCATTTATGGAAAATGTGCCATGTGGCATTGTATATGATTTGTTGATGGGTGTCGAGCTGCTTGAATCATTTTGATCACTTTGTGTGAGAGATTTTCGCTCCTCAGATGTCTCCACATCCATACAGCTCGGTGGAGCACTGAGGGTCCAGGTGCAGAATCGGACCCTGGCTGAGCGAGACTCTGTGAGGGGGAATCCTCCAAGGGTCTTGTGTTGATAAATCCCTGAGGTCTGCGAACCACAACCTGCTGGGTCAGTATGGTGCCACCAACATCATTTCTGCCTTTTGGTTCAATAGTTTTTGGATCACCCTGGAAATCACTGGTAGAAGTGGAAAGGCATAAAGAAGCCCTGGGGGCCATCGACAACAAAAAGTGTTGATGTTCTCTGCTCCTTGGGCTGGGCACCTCGAGATGAACCTCGGGAGCTGTGAGTTCAGTGGGGAAGCAAACATATCTATGACTGGTTGCCTGAATTTCTGGACCGCTTCCTGAAACAAATCCGAGTGCAGGCACCACTCTGATTGATCGACTGGCCCTGCTCA
Organism: Laticauda colubrina; assembly: GCA_015471245.1. Classification (NCBI taxonomy): domain Eukaryota; kingdom Metazoa; phylum Chordata; class Lepidosauria; order Squamata; family Elapidae; genus Laticauda; species Laticauda colubrina. The sequence continues at coordinate 49,568,172 of BLBF01000006.1, read as the reverse complement.
ACCAGTCTGCTTGGGTGTTTTCCAAGCCAGAGATGTATTCTGCTCTTATGGAGACCAAGTTCTTCTTTGCCCAAAGTCACAGTCTCTCTGCTTCTCTCATTAGTTGTTTGGAATGAGTACCCTCTGCCTGTTTATGTGGGCTTTTGTCATTATGTTGTTGGTAAGTATAAGTACATTCTGCCTCCCAATATGCAGAAGGAAACTCTGAAATGCCAGGTGAATAGCTCTAGTTCCAGCCAGTTTATACTGTGTGTTTGTTCTGTTGCTGCCCAACATCCCTGAACTGTGAGAGATTGGCAGTGAGCCCCTCATCCAAATTGGCTGGCATCCATAGTGATGGTAAGTCTGTGGGTTTTTTTGAAGGGGCAACCCTTGTTGATGGTCGGAACAGTCCACCAGTGCAGAGATATCAGAACTTTTGGTAGCATGATAACACGGACCCTGGATCTGGTCTTCCTGCCTGTTGGTAGGGTAGTAGATACCATTGGAGGGTCCTAGCATGGAACTGGGCCCAAGGGATGATAGAAATACAATATATCATTTTTCCCAATAAGGTAGATAAACTTGCTATTGGAATGTGCTTAAGGGTTCTAATTTCCTGAGCCAGCTTTCTAACACTCTCCTGGCTTCCTGGGGATAAGAAAACTTTTCCCTCAACTGTACTGATAATCATGCCCAAATGAGTCAAACTAGTTGATGGATATAGATTACTCTTTGCCCAGTTAATAGAGAACCCATGCTGTTGGAGTGTCCTTGGGGTGATCTGGGTGTCCAATTTGGCTTGGTCATGTGAAGAGGATAATAACAAAATGTCATCTAAGTAACACTGCAGCCAATGGGGGTTCCCCTGAGATGAGCAGCCAAGGCTGCCAGAACCTTTGTAAAGGTCTGCGGGACAGATGATAGCCCGAAGGACAGGGCAATGTACTGAAAATGTTGATTATTATAACAAAATCTGAAAAAAATTACATGTGCAGGTCTAATTGGGATGTGGAAATAGGCCTCCGTTAAATCAATGGAGGTTAGAAAGTTGCCCTTTCTTATGCTCAGTAGGATAGACTGCAGTGTACTCATTTTAAAACTCCTATAAACTAGGGAACGATTAAGTTGTTTTAAATCCAAAATTTCTGTCCATTCTCCTGAACTCTTTGGGACCAGAAAAAATAGCGAATAAAATTTTTACCCTTGCTGATCTGATGCCACAGGTCAGATTGCCTGGATTTCCAATAGATAATTAATAGCTGTTTCCATCAAGCTCCTTTTAACAGGATCTCTGGAGAAAGGGCATGTCATGAAAAAGTTTGGGGGAGTGGACTGAAATTCTAGAGCTAGGCCGAATCTTATGGTATCTCTAACCCAGGAATCAGTGGTAGAGGAGTCCCAACTATCTGTAAAAAAAATTTAACCTTCTGCCAATAGGGATACCTAGACCTATTTTGTGCATCAGAATCCTCTGTTTCCTGCCCCTCAAAAAGTTTGTTTGGTTTGTCCTCCCCTTCTATATCTATCTCCAAGGTCGGATCTATCCGATTGTTGACTGCTCTTAAATCCAGACATTCTCTGGAATCTTGGTGAGAACTGCCCTTGGTAGATGGGACAAAAGGAACCCCTCTGAAAGGACTGGGATGGTTGATTTTCTGCTCTACGAAAAAGAGAGGGAAGGATCTTTTTCTTGTTTCAGTGAGGAACAGATCCAGGGCAGCACCAAACAATTAATCTCCTGAAATCAGGGAAGAAGCAAGTTTCCATTTGTGTTTGATATCTGCCTGCCAATGTTTGAGCCATAACAATTGATGAGCTGTGACCTGAGATGCTATGGCACTAGCAGAGAATTTGACTGAATTGAATGTAGAGGCATGGAGAATTCCATGGCAGCTATAAGTTTGGCGATGTCCTGGTGTGCCCTGATATTTGAATTTGGGATGGTCTTCTTCAGATGTCGGAACCATCTGAGAGACAATCTCATGAAAAAGGATGTGGCAGTAGCTGCTCTTATGGCCCATGCATCTGTTTGGTGTGCCCTATGTAGAGACACCTCAGCCCTTTTGTCTTCTGGCTTGAGGGCTTCCTCTGCTTCAGTTGGAATAGCAGAGGAAGATACCAGTGCCACTACTGGTTCATCTACTGCTGGGGTATCGAGAAATTTAGAAAAATCCAAAGACAAGTTAAAGAATTTCCTATCATATCCAGTGGGAGGGGAATATGTCCATTGTTTCTAGATGAGGTCCGAAAACATCTGCGAAACAGGTATAACTTCTTCTTCCATTATTGGTTGGGAGAAGATCAAATCATCTGAACCCCCTTGCTGTACAGATTGTTGGGTTGAAGAGAATGGAATATCAAAGTGTGCAGTAGTCTTAGCCTTAAACAAAAGAGATTTGAAAAGATAAGGATGGAACAGACCCATAAAGGTCAGTTTGTCTGGCTTCATGCCCTTGTCATGGAAAGGGGTATGTCAGGTTTCAGTCACTGCCTATTATAGACCCCTCCTGCTTAACAAATGGATTGATTGAGAATCGAAGTCAGAGGGTGGAGGCTGCCTAGCCATCATTGTTTGCTGCTCCCCAGCTGCAATGCCCATCTAATTGCCATCTCCACCCAGGCCTTCATTCTGTCCGGAATATCCTCCAGAAGGAGGTCATCCTGGCGTAGTCCAGCTGTTGTTGGGGTAAAGGTTGCTTCTGGGGCCCATTGGCAGTTAACAATGCTTATGGCCTGGGCTGAACCAGTCTAACTGCGGCCCTCCTGTGTGGCATTGATAGATCTAAAGGTGGGAGCAAGGTGTCTGGCACTGGAACTTGTCTGACTGGGGAAGAAGGCTGAGACCTTTGTTTCTCATGCATTTTTTGATATGCTTATCTAGTGCCTTCTGGAGTCTCTTTTCTGCTGCCTTAGAGGTTTGCCTCAGGTGTTTTGATTTACTTTGTGATCTAGATGATGGCTTGAGTTGCCCTCTCGGATTATTTTTGCTTGCCAATCTAAGCCTAAACACCTCCCAATGCTGGATTCTCGGAGCAGCTCATTGGAGAATGTGAGCATCCTAAACCAAGCTATATAATGATGATGATGTTGGTAGTGATGATGATGACTACAACATCAACAACAAACTAATGCCATGAAAGCAAAGATACAAAAAACCACTGACAATCCAAACTGACAACTTTGCAATGGCAAAGTTGAATCTGTTTCACATTTAATTTGTGAATGCAGCAAAATTGAACAAACTGATTACAAAGCTAGACATGACCGAGTTGCTAAATTAATCCACTGGTCATTATGTAAAAAAAATATGATTTACTGTATCCAAAAAGTAATGGGAACTTAATATGGAAAAAGTTGTCAAAAATGAGAAGGTGGAGATTTTGTGGGACTTTCAAATAAAGACAGATCGTTATTTGGAACACATCATGCCAGATATCACAGTTGTCAAAAACCGAACTATGCATTTCATTGATATCATTGTACCAGAAGACACCATCATTGAAGAAAAAAGAACTGAAAAATATCATGACAAATATTTTCATGATATTATGAAAAATATTTTCATAACTGAAAAATAGCCCTCAAAAATACGTAATTATGGATGAAACATGTAACAGTGATACTCATTGTCATCAGGGCACTTGGTACCGTGTCCAATAATTTTATTAAATACATCAAGAAATTGCAACTTCCTGCAATAACATCAGCAGAACTGCAAAAAACTGCGCTACTTGGAACATCATACATTTTATACTTGGATATTTGTGATACATTTTAAAATATTCAGTTGACCAAGTTTCATGTTTAATGAATAAAAGAGACAACAACAACAACAACATTAACATTAACACTAATTAACACATTAATTAACACATTAGCAGTTCAGATAATTATATAATTAAACACTCAGATAAATCAGCTATAAATGTACACAATAGACAAACCACGGTACATAGAACAACAGAAGGGACTTTGGAGATCATCTAGTCCAGCTCCCTGCACAAGCAGCAGACTTTATATCATTTCAGACAAGTGGCTGTCCTGTCTTTTCTTGAAAGCCTCCAATGATGTGGCATCCACAATTTCTGAAGGCAAGGTATTCCAGTGGTTGATTGTTCTCACCATTAGGTATCTTTTCTTAGTTCTAAGTTGCTTCTTTCCTTGATTATTTTCTGGTTTAGTACAGTTTGGAGACACTCAAAAAGGACAAGCAGGGTTATACTTTTCTTTGCATTTGGATTTGCATTCCCTTTGTTCCATCTCTCCTTGGAAGTGACAGGAGGCTAAGGAAATGATGAAAGAGGAGATTACTTCATCAGAGCAAAACTTAAGATTGTGAGGGAAAGTGGAAATGGTGCAAGCCTGTATTATGTGTGAAAAAGGAAGGACAAGGAAGTACGTGTTGGTAAGGTAAGAAGAGTGAGGGGCAGAGGCATAGGTGAATCATCTTTGTCCTTGGGGATGACATACCAGAATGGATAGCAGAGGGTTTACCCCTCTTCTGAGCAAATTACAAGGTCAGTAGAGGAGGAGGAGGAGGAGGAGGAGGAGGAGGAGGAGGAGGAGGAGGAAGAAGAAGAATAGGAGGAGGAGGAGGAGACAACATCGTTGGGACTCCCCTGAGGATCACGAAGGGAGGGAAAATGATGCAAGCCTATATTATACATGGAAAGAAGAATGATCCAAGTACACAGGTTGTCTAGAAGAGAGTAAAACTGCTGGAAAGAATCCTCAGATTCATGGCTCTATTTTTGTGAAAATCTTCAAAAGGTTCATTGTAGAAATTGTAATTCTTTGTTAATATTTTATTGATTGATTATATGTGTGTATGTGTAAAATAAAAATAATATATATAAAACAATATCCATGTAATATAAGTAAAATATAAAAGCTTTTGTTAACATAATAGTTTGACAATTGAAATAATTCCTTTCTGAAGTGGGATTTCTTTGCAGGATGTTGAAGCAAAGGTTGGTAATCATCTCTTTGACAGTTTTTAATCAGGATACTGGATGAAGCAGGAAGTTGGAAATTATGCTTTACTATGATTCTTAGTCTGACATTATTAGGATTAAAGTAGGACATCAATAGAAGAAAGAAAAATATCTTTATGACATATTCATTTGAAGAAGCAACACATAGAAAATAATTTCTATTATTTGTAACCAAATATAAATGTTTAATGCTATTTCAAGAAATACCATGTTATCTCATACAAAAATTTCTAAAATTAAAATAGAATTCTTTTCTACATCACTAGAAATGACCTAATCTGAAGGACATACTGTCACTCTGAATAAAACAGCACTTTAAAAAGCAAGAAAACAATATTCTCAGAGTTCATTAATAGGCAATTCTCACTATAATTTAGTATCTTTTGGTGTGTTCATTTTTCTGGTAGCTGTGATGATGAGCTCATTGAAAAAGGTCAGATCAAGAAATGGGAAACTGAGAAGATGTGGAATAGAAGCAATTAGAAATAAATTGCATAGTGTGTTATTGCAGGAATCTGAGCATACTAGAAGTCAGAGGGATAACTATGTGAGCTTACAACAGAACTCAAGATAAATTTACAGTCCAGAATGATAAAAAATATTGATAAATATGTATGTCAACATGCATATTGATACCATTGTATTTCTTAAGAAATATTGTGGAATTCTATTTCACAAGGAACAATCGATCTTTACCAATGTGCTATACTTACACATTCTGGTAAAGAAAAGTTCCCTCAAGATGCACTCTAGCACCACTCCAAATGTTCAGAAGACTAACTGTATGACCCAAACTGGATTCTGCACTTAACAGACTATTCTATCTAGTAATATTTTTCCTTTGAAAACAAAACAAAGGAAATAGATAAAACAAGCAGAAATAGATAAAACAATACAGAATGAATGAAGAGTCTCATCTTTCTTGTATATAGAGATGATTGTGACAGTTTCTATTTAAAGTTCTACCTATATTTTGAGGTACAACAATGGGTATCCACTGTTTTGTATATAAAACAGTATTAAAAACATTTAATACTTGGTAGATTGGTTTAACATTGTACTGTTTCTGCTGACTTTTAAGAAGATTAAAGTTTTAATATCTAGTCCTACTTTTGGCATGAAAACTGGCTGAGTGACTTTGAGACAGTAACAATCACTCTTTTTCAGCACAATCATCTTACAGGGTATTATTATAGATAAATAGTTGGATAATGGAATGTTAGATATGTTCATGTGTGTAATGTTATTGAGACTTTTTTAAAAAAAAATCCACATTAAATTGGAATCTATTTCCTGTAACCTAATTTAATTTTTGTAAGTCCTTTAGCATGTTCTGGCACAGAGAATAGAACCTGGCTTTCTGCTATATAACATATTTTCAAGCGCTGCACTTATGACTGCTTTCATGTCTAGTCAGTTTTCAATCTGTACTGGCTTATAAAAGTACTTCCTTATAAAAAAATTATGCACCAAGAGAAAATACTGGACTATTTTCCAGAACTAGAAGTCAACAATTTGTTTGAGTTTCAGGGTCACATGAACCTTAGTAAAACCACACTTGGAATATTGTATCTAGTTTTGGTCCCATGATATAAAGAAGAAGAATGCCAAGAAGAACAAAGATGATTAGGGGACTGAAGGCTAAAACATGTAAAGAATGATTTCAGGAATTGGGTATATCTAGTTTAATCCAAAGAAATACTAGGGGTGACATGATAATAGTATTCCAATATCTGAGCATCTGCCAGAAAGAAGGTGGGATCAACCTGTTTTCCAAAACACATGAAGGAAGGACAAGGAATAATGGATAGAAACTAATCAAGGGGAGAACTGATCTAGAACTAAGGAGACCGAACAATTAATCAGTGCAGTAACTTTTCTCCAGAAGTTGTGGGTGCTCCAACACTGGATTTTTTAAAGAAGAGATTGGACAACCATTTGTCTGGAATTGGTGTAACGTTTTTTACTTGGGCAAGGAATTTGACTAGAAGACCTCCAAGGTCCCTTCTAATTCTGTTATTCTATTAAATATTTTACTTTTTCCCCAAATATTGTCAACATTTTGGTTCTTCTTTCATCAGTCCACACAGTTCATTTCAAAATGTTTCAGGTTTATAAATATTTATTTTATATGATTTAAACAATTATTTTTGTGAGAATATCAGAGAAAAGGGTATTTTTATGATTGATTTTTCATGAAGCTCACTGTTGTATAAGATATGCTATGTGATGGACTTGCTGTGCCTGATGAAGTTTTAAACATGTTGTTTGCAATGATCTATGGGTTTTGATTCATTTTTGAAGTGAGTTTTGAAAGATACTTTTATTTGTCTTCAAGCTAATTTATTGGTCTGTGAAGACACTGAAGCTGAAAAGAAGCTGAATATTTCAGCAAGATGACATTATTCCCAAGCATACCTCCAAATCAGTCATAAAGTACCTACAGGGAAAAAATATAAGTATTTTGGAATGGCTTTCACAGATTATAGATTTAAATATTATTGAAAATCTTTTGGGGACAATCTTGAAATTTAATGCATGCAAAAATATAGGAATAGTTCTAAGCTAAAAGAGTTTCGCAAGGAAAAGCACAAAAAAAATCAAAATGAAGAATTAAAAAGATCCTTAGCTTAGTGTAAGAAACATTTGAAAGATGTTCTTGCTGCCGAAGATGCGACAGAGTCCCCAAACACTGTACCTACAATGTTTACTATTTTCTACTTTTCAGTCTGCAAACAACTGCATGAAAGTGCAAGTATGTTTTTAAATGTACCAAAACATGTTTTCTTTAAATTCATTTAATTTAGATTGTCAGCTTTTGATCACTTGGGAATCACTATCACTGAAAAATACAATTAATCAAAAATGCCTAGATGTTGCCCATGACTATCATTCAAAAAAATAAAAATAAAAAAAATGGGCACCTTGTGACATTCCAGGTGTCCCTAGCTTTAATTATTGGCATCATCGTGAAACATAGTCAGTGAGGGATAATGGGAATTAGAGTTCAACAAAATCTGGAATAACACAGGTGGTCAACTCCTGCACTGTAACACTTCAATCTGATATGTTGAAGCTATGTTTGAGAAAGTAAAACTTCTGATTATCTGATTAAATGTTCTTGCCTTAAAACTTTATGGCTTTAAGCAGGGGAAAAACAAAACAGCAGCATGGGCTTATGGAAGTGCAATCATAACTGTTTGGCTAATGTATAAACATAAAGCAAATTGCAATCCACATTTAATTAACTAAATCTGAATAGGATCAGTAGCAGTTGTTATTTAACATAGATTTCCTTTGATTCTAAAGTGTAAAAGAACAGATTTCTTCATGTCTCCTTGAGGAAAGTGGCATAGTTAATAATACTCTGTGCAGAACCATAGCTTTCTATGTCTCTAGATATTATAAATTATAGTACAGTCTTGCTAATTATTGATTTAATTGTTACTTATTGTACTTAATAGACCAGGCAATTGTTATTTTATTTTGATGACAAGTCTAAAAGAAACTTTAAAAAATATTTTTAACATTATCGTTATAGGACAGTATCAATGCAAATGAAGCAGATGCTTTCAATACACATTCACAGATTCCACTATGGGGAACTGACTATTTAAAAAAAGAACAATGCCAAGAAAACAAAAACAAACCTTGACAACTGCAAGGAAAGTTATGTAAAAACCAAATAACAAAAAAAAAAAAGAACCTGCAAAGTTTTTCTATTTGATTTTACTGGATATAGTAAAACAACTCAGTATTAGAACACATTAGGTTTAGCACCAAATAACACTTCAATATTGCAGGTGTGATTCCTGTATAGTATGAGATTTACAACATGAATTCTTTTTAAAATTTGTTAATATTATTCTCGAGGAACATAAAAAATGGTACCATATTTTCTCACAATATTCTTTAATAATATTCAAGGATGGTTTTGTTGTTATTCAGGACAGTTGCAATTTGATCTGGTGTTGGAGTATATTACATCACTTTCATAATATGGATGGATCAGTCCCTGCTTACCTGAGGTTTACAGTGTGTGTGTTTTCCCCAGACTGGACTCTAAATCTCAACACCTAATTGACACAATCACATTTCATAAGGAGCTTAAGAATTGTCCCTGAGGTTCTAATGCAAGATCTAGATCGGGTATTAGCTGTCACTTGGAATGGGAGTGCACAGACACATATGGGTCAATCATGCCTGAGTATATTTTAGCTGCACACAAACTTGGGTGGTCCCCAATCTATAAAGATCTCTGAAGAATAAAGCTGTAGAAGATATATATATAGACTACTGGAGAAAGACAGACCAATTCTGAATTAATATAGGTAAGAGCATTTCTTCTTATTTCCTTATGGTGATAAAGATCTTTAAAAGTTATTCACCCTTATGTTGTCTTCTTAGCCAGCAGTATTGTTTTGGATCCTTTCTAAATAGAGATAAACTGGAGAAATGGGGAATTCGTTCTACCTGAATGCTTCTTCTCGGGGAGCCGAAGGGAGAATCTAGGATTCTCTAGTCTCATAGCTCTGCAGACCAAGCTGAAAAACTGAGGACACACCCCCTGGTAACGGTCCCCAGTTCTGAACAACATCGAAGCGAATCCAGCTGCTCCTCGTCCTCTAACAGATGGCCTATTTGATACTGGAGAAAAAAACATTTCCTCCCTACTCCGACCAGACAGAATACAGGGTGGGACTGGATTCTCCCTTCAGCTCCCCGAGAAGAAGCATTCAGGTAGGGCCAATGTCCCTTCTCCACTGAGCCAAAGGGAGAATCCAGGATGGGACATACCAAAGCTGGCTGGTGGCTGTCCTACAGGAGGAAGCTGGATTGGTCAGAGGTCCTCACTTTGACATGAACTCCCTGCAGGACTCATCTTCCAAAGGATGCCTCTGCTGAGGCAAAGGATTTTAATTTTATAATGTCTTATGAATGGGGTCACCAAGTCTTAGCTCTACAAAAGTCTAGAACCATAGCCTGCATTGCCCAGGCTGCAGTGGTCGCTGCACTCCTGGTTGAGTGTGCAGTGATTCTCCTGGGCAGAGCCAGTAACTCATAGGCCTTTGCAATACAGTCTTTAAGCCAACGACCCATGGTAGATGGTGTCATCCTGCGACCCAAAGTTGATGGCTGAAAGGAAACGAACAGGGCTTCAGTCCTCCTAAAAGAGGAGGCTCTTTTGATGTATATATGGAGGGCTCTCCTAACATCCAAGTGTGCCATTTTCTCTCCAGTGCATGGGTAGGCCCTGGACAGAAGTCAGGCAAAATCAACTCCTGTGAGCGATGGAATAAGGAGTTCACCCTGGGCAGAAAGGTAGGGCCCAACCGCAGAACCAGCCTGTCTGCATGGAAAATGCACAGGTCCTTTCTGATGGATAGCCGTCAACTCTGAGATACACCTGGCTGTAATAATGGCCACTAAGAATGACACTCTGCACATGAGTACGCGAACACTGACTTTATGCAAGGGTTCAAATGGGGAAGAAATCAGTGCCTGCAGGACCCTAGACAAATCCCAGGTGGGGTAACAGTGGACCACTGGTGGCTTCAAATTAGTGGTTCCCCTAAGGAAGGTTTTCACCCTGGGATGTTGGGCCAGAGTGGTTGAGTCCTTGACTGAAAAAAATGAGGCCAAGGCAGCCACCTGTCTCTTCAAGGTACTGGGGGCAAGATCTCTGTCCAACCCATCCTGCAGGAACTCAAACACATTTGCCACAGACACAGCAGTAGGTTCCAATAGGTGACTGGCACACCAGCCGCAGAAAATCCTCCATGATATGTCGTATATCCTGGTCATGGAAGGCCTTCTAGCCACCTGGATGGTCTGAATGACCCTTCTGGAAAATTTCTATTTCAGCTCAAGTTCCAGATGGTCACCTGAAACCAGGCTGGATCTGGGTGCTCAATGGGCCCTGGCTGAGGGAGATCCTGTGCAGGGGAATTCTCCAGGGTCTGGCAACCAACAGGCTCACCAGGTCAGCGAACCATGGGCACCTGGGCAGAAAGGAGCTACCAACTGAACCTTTGCCCTCTCTGTCAGTACCTTTCTGATTGTCCCCAGAATCAGGGGAAGGAGGGAAGGCATACAATAGCACTTGGAGTCACCTGCACTGGAGAGCATTGACCCCTTCTGCTCCTGGTGCTGGGAATCATGCAAAGAACCTCAGGAGCTGTGAGATCTCCAGAGAAACAAAGAGATCCAGAATCAGATGGCCGAACCATTCCATCATCTCCTGGAACAGACTGGGATGCAGTCACCATTCTGACTTATCAACTGTGGCCCTGCTCAACCAGTCTGCTTGCACATTGGAAACTACCGATATGTTTTCTGCGTGCAGGGATAACAGGTGTCTCTCCACCCACCTACACAACTGAGTCTCCTCCTGCATTAGAGATCTGGAGCGAGTGCCCCCCTGCTGGTTTATATGGGCCTTGGTGGCCACATTGTCTGTGAGGAGAAGAACCTGTCTCCCCATCACCTCCTGCATTAGATCCTTGAGAGTTAAGCGGGCAGCCCCGAACTCTAGCCAATTTATGTTGTGGGTGAGCTCCTCCCATTACCACCTAACCTGGACTCCCAGGTGGGCCCCACAACCATACAGACTGGTGTTGGTGGTGATGGTAATCCTCTGGGGCTCCCTGTACAAGCAACCCTGATCCATGGCTCAGGACTGCCACCAATGAAGAGAATGAAGAACCAGCAAGGGGACGTGAACCCTCCTTGGTGAGTCGCCCCTGCCTGCCTTCTGGTAGGGGAGCAGGAACCAATGCAGGGTTCAGGCATGGAAGTGGGCTCTTGGATGATCCCAATGCACGATATCATCTTGTCAAGAAGTTGAGACAGCAAGATAATAGGCGCCTCTCTGGCAGACAGGATCTGTGATGTGATGTCCCTTATACTGTCTCGATGCTCCTGTGAGAGAAGACCTCGCCAGTTAAGGTGTCTATGATAGCCCCAAATGCAAGAGGCAGTTTGATGGTACTAGGTGGCATTTGTCCAGGTTCACTGAGAACCTATGCTCTTGAAGGATCCTGATTGTCAACATCATATATCCTCCACCTCTTCCTGGGGTCTGGAAGGGGATGCTATCAAGATGTCATCCAAATAGCATTGGATCCTTATGGTTATGGGTATTGGATCTGAGGTATGCCTCTACAGCTGCCGGAAGCTCGGTAAAAGTCCGTCGGGCTGATGACAGGCCGAATGGGAGAACCCTGTATTGAAAATGGTGGCTGCCATAACAAAATCTCAGGAACTGATGGTGTTTGGGGCCTCTGTCAGGTCTACTGAAGCTTAAAAAAAAAAATCTCCCTCCTGCAGGCCCTGTAGGATAGAGTGGAGGGAGTGCACCTTGAATCTTTGGTAGATTAGATGCCTTTGAGCCCTTTCAAGTTGAGGATTGCTCACCACCCCCCCGAGGCCTTTGGAATCACAAACCAAATTGAATAGAGCCCCTGTCTCTCCTTGTCTCCAGGATCCGGATGGATGCCCAAACTTCCAGCAGATGGTGGATCACCGATTCCATGAGATCTCTCTTTGAGGGATCCCTTGAGATGGGGCGGCACACAAAGGCACTGGGGGGGGGGGTGGCGAGAAAGAAACTCCTGAGAGAGACCTGACAATATAGTTGTCAGGATCCAAGCATCCGTCGTGATCTGTTCCCACCTCTGCCAGAACAGTCCCAGATGGCCCTCTGTGGAAGAGGAGGCTTGTGTGTCACTTGTTGCATCTAAAAGGTCTGTTGGAACCTTCTATCATCTTGCCTCTGATGCCCTCTGGTGGCAAAGCCCAGTCTATCGGCCTGAAATGAGGATCTTTGGAAGAAGGGCCTACTTTGACATGGAAAGCTTTCCCGAGCTTCCCCCTGTTTAAAGCTTTCCCGAGCTTCCCCCTGCTTTCTGCAGTAGGGTGGAGACCTGTAATCAAAACGCCTCCCCTGGGAGGGCAGAATCTTTCGCTTGTCCTTGGTTTCCATCAAAAAAGGATCCAGGGACTTCCCAAAAAGCCTCTCTCCCTTGAAGGGAGCAAACACCAGCTTCCACTTGTTTCTGGCATCCATCTGCCAATTTCTTAGCCAGATGAGCCTACGTGCTGTTACAGATGAGGCCATGGCTCTGGAAGAAAATTTGGCTGACTTGAGGGTGGCATTAGCTGTCGATTGAGCTGCAGCTATTATCTTATTTAAGTCCTGATGCACCCTGAGGCCCTCAGATGGGATTCTACTCTGCAGCTGCTGCAGCCACCCATTAAATAAGGTAGACTCAGACCCACTGGGGTGAGTGTACCCCCAGGGGACTCCCACTGCTTTTTAATCACATTCATAAATGTCTGGGGCACAGTACAGTGTCCACCACAGATGCTTTTTCAGTGAATAGGTAATCTTCCTGTTCCTCCTCCTTTAGGGGAAGATCCCTGGTGACCGTGTCCCTTTTTTAAGATGAGCTGTGCTCTTAGCCCTAACCAGCAGAGTCTTGAAGATAGAAAAGCTGGAAAAGGTCCTTAAATGAGGGGGGACCTGCTATCTCTGACTCCCCATCCAAAAAGCCCTCCATGGAAGGAGGTCCCTCTTGGAAACATAAGACTGACTTCTTTCTGAAGGTGGTGCAGAACAATTTCTGAAGTAGGCTGTTCTGCAGAAGCCTGCCCCTGCCCCTGAGGAACGCCTCTGTTGGTGTCCAAACCAGGAAGCTGGCACAGCTGGTTGACTTAAGCCTGAAATTCTTGTCTAATTGTTTGGGAGGTCCAGGCTCTTATGAAAGATGGCATCTCTTGCCTGTGGGTCTCCTCAGGCCACAACCCAGCCACTGTAGGGGTAAAGGTAGCTTTTAAAAAAAGTATTATTTTTATTATTTATTTTCAGGCTCAGGTCTGGTTCTGCTGGAGGCTTGGCTTCCAGATGTAGCAATCAAAAATCCTTGTAGTGGCTCAGAATTATTATGAGTGGCTTTTGCCTTGATTTGGAGGTTTCCCTGCAAATCCTGAGTACTTGAGCCACCAGGAGATCAGGCAGTCAAATATTTTCTTTCTGCCAATTGGTCTTGCTGCCTGCCATATTGTGGGAGCTGTTTTCAGCCATCTTGGAGCCTCTCACCACCTTATCAAACTCCTTATCTAGGGCTTTTTTGTCTATTCCTGCCCTGCCTATCCTCTGCCCTAGAGGGTCTTTTAAGGGCTAGAGTCCTAGCTCTGATCCTAGCTGCTCCTCCAGCCTAGCAGACCTGGACTTAGTTGATCCCCTTGCAGCTCTCTCCTACTCTGATGAGCTGCTGATAATTCTTGGCCAGCTCCCCTGGTGGCCTTTTTGAGCCCACCAAAAATTATTGTCACTGACAGGGAGAAAGAAAAGGATAAAAGGGGCAAAAGAAAAAGAAAAACAAAATTTATTTGCTTTAAAACTGTCTGCTTTGGTCACACCAGCTGTCCACCACTTCAGGAGGCTAGCGCAACCCAGAAGTGGTGAGTTCAGCACAGTTTCACAATTTAAGGCAAGAGTCAAAGCAAAAAGAAAATAAAAAGGCTGATTCTTTAAAATTGCTACAAGCCCTGACAGATCAGAGGCATACGAGCCATTGCAATCAATCCCCTGCACTGCAATCAATTTGGCAGTCTCAAGCGTCTCACAGCTGCCACGGTACTTTGGTGACTGGACAGGGGTCAGTATTCAATCCAGATGGCCAGTATCCCCCCAAGGGACAATCCTGGAGAGGAACTGAAGAATTGTCCCAAAACGTCTGAAATGGCCACCTATGCCGAAAAGGGGCAGAAGCGCTTCTTGGTTTTTGCGGCTAACACAGATCAATAAGAACAGACCGGGAGAAAGTGACTTGAATAAGACACTGACTCCTTCCCCCCAGCCCAGGCCACACAGGCTCTTGGGACCACTTCCAACCAAATTTACAATCACAATTCCAAAAACCAGTCCACCAGAAAAAAAAAAAAAATTTAAAGGGAGTAAAAAAAAAAAAAAGTGCTAACTGGCAAGCCAGCTAGCTGTCAAACCTGCCCTAAGGCTCTCGAAGAGAAAAAACCTCAATCCAAGGAGTGATTCTTCTACAATCTGAACTATTCAGAGCCCTTAAAGGGTGGTCTGAACATGCTGAGACCGAGTGAAGAACTGGGGACCATTACCAGAGGGTGTGTCCTCAGTTTTTCAACTCGATCTGCAGAGCTTTGAGACAAGAGACTACCCATCCTGGATTCTCCCTTCGGCTCGGTGGAGAACCTTACAGAATTACTGTGAGAAATATTATCAGCACTTGGTAGATAAATCTGCTCACTTTCTCTCAATGTTGGATTTCATCTTTGAGTTGACTGAAAAACCATTTTGTGCTGTTATCCAGAAGTTCAAAATAACACAGATGGAAAGGATCTTGTAGATCTTCTAGCTCAACCCACTGTTCAAGCAGGAAACATTATGCTCAGTTTCTTCTTAAAACCTCCAAATTTGTTACTCTGAAGGAGTGGGAGGGGTCCTTGATACTTTTGCTCCAGCTATTTGTGTTTTAGATCCATTCACCTCCTGGTTGGTTATACATTATGGAGAAAGTGCATGTAGGTGTATCTATGTTGTAGTCAATCTTTATTTGAAATCGATAGGTAGTTTTGTTAAATCTAAAGGAAGAGATTGTCTACTCACTCCTTAACAAGCTATCACTGGAGCCTACCATTGTGGACATTTTTACTTTTTTCAACCTTTCCTTTTGGGAGAATTTTTTTTAGAAAGGTGTGGAACTGCAGTTCAAAATGATCTCTGAGAGAGCAGATTATCAGAACTGTTGTGGGTAGGATATAAGAATAAATTGAAACAACTTTGATTAGGCTTACTGACAACCTAAGAAAGGTTAAGAAGGTATTCATCTTGGCACTTCACAATAGAGAAGTAACTTTCAGCTATGGTCATTCTTCTGGTCAGCTTTGGAGACAGGGAGTGGGAAACACTCTGTCAGGTTTTTTTTTCCTTCCTTCAGGACTGGTTCCAGGAGGTATTAAGGAGGAGTTGTCTAGACCTAGACATATTGTCTTGAGATGCCTTAAGGCTGTATTTTCTCCCCACTTCTTTTAACATCTACATGAAGTGTGTGTGTGTGTGTGTGTGTGTGTGTGTGTGTGTGTGTGTGTGTGAGAGAGAGAGAGAGAGAGAGAGAGAGTACACATACACAAACATACACCTGGCTGAACAAGCAAAGGAACTGAAGTTTTTCCTTAGTTTTTAAAGCTATGTGGTCTACATGGGGAATAAAAACTAAAGTTCAACTTCTCCAAACCCAATTGGTTTTGGGATTTTGATCTCTGGAATTCAAGACCAGGATTGTTCCATCTTTGCTTCTGAATGCACTACACTTCCCTATTTAGATTGAATATCATAATCTGTATGTCCTCTTGCCTTCTTAATTACTTGCTTGATAAACTGTCAAAGCTGTGTCCAGGAATGTATTTCTTTACCTTGTACAACATTTTCACTAATTCCTGAACTAGGAGGCTCTGTTCACTATCATTGGCATTATACTCACCTCTCAGCTGATTCTACATGGGGCTGCCTTTGATAACATCCAAAAGTTACAATGATTCCAAATTGTAGTTGTATGGGTAGATATGGATGTACAAGGTATATCCTTGTAAAATCATTACATTGTGAGCTTCACTGAATAGAAAATAAAAAAAGATGGCTTTGACAGGGTATGCGAGAACAGGGTATGCGATCTAAGGGGATTGACAGGGTATGCGATCTAAGCAAAAAGATCCAAAATGGTTTTTTTTTCTTTGTAGTTAAGTCTGTAACTATAATAAAACATTCAGAAGTATCTCAGGCAGATCTCTCCCTAATTCACAGGATTCTGAGGGAACAAGGTTCATCACTATCAGATTTTCAAGCTTCTATTATTATAGCCATTTTCAACAAAAATAGTTTAGTCTTCCTATGCAATTTATTTTCTGGACTGGTCTCCCCATAGTGACTGAAAACTGGTTCCCTATCATATTATAAGAATAACTCAAAGTGATGGTTGGTTGGGAGGTTGGTTTATTTATTACATAAATGTGGCTGTCTTACATCCATCCATCAATCTGTGTGTTTGTTTGTATGTACATACATATTTACATTTCTGTCTCTATGATATTAACCAATTAGGGATCAAATTGTTATGTTCAAATACAAGAACCTAGTCAGTCCCTGTTCAGTTGTTTGTAATCTGCCCAGGTATACAAGAAAGTAGTTTACTTTGTCTTTAAAGATGCCAACCATAGCTGCTGACAAAAATCTCTGGAACCAGAAAACTAGACCATGACTATGCATCCCAAAAGCTCATCACTGCTTTTTTAGCCTTCAAATGTCAATTCTAAACTTTTTGTCCCTATCTTTCAGTCTTTCTCCAAAATTAATTAATTCATATAAAATATGTTTTCATAAAAAGGATTTCTACAGGTTTACATTAAATATCAATCATCTACAATTATTTTGCTTCTTGGAATGTGTCAACAGCTGCTGTCTCACCAGGTATTTCTTTAAAATAATGGCTAAGACACAAAATTGCATAATAGCATTATCAGCATATGGAATTCTTATACAAATGAAAAAAAAAATTGTTTTTACCTGTTTTAGCATTTCCATGAGTTACCAAATGATAGGTGGGACATATATGTAATAAATAAATAAATTCAACCAAAATATTACCCAGAGTGCAGCATGTTAGCTTAGTCTTTCTCCATAAGAAACCTCCCATGTAAAGGTTAGAAATCATATTTAAAAGCCACATGTTTAGACCGAAGTAAGTAGTTGGAGAACAAACATGCTGGATAAGTTTTAAACTAAGTTGAAGCAAAATAAATAAATTTCTTTTCCCTATTCCATAGTTAAAGTTGATTAAAAAAAAAAAAGAAGTGGAAGAGGAATGACATCACTGTTGCATTGAAAATGTATTGTTTCACACTGACATGACAAACATAATATTCAGAAGTTTTACCTAGGTATTGTAGAAAGGTGTCAAAATGCCTTTCCTTTGAGGATTTGATTTTCTCACTGGGGAGAGCCCCAGCGCAAGGGTACAGATAACTGCTTGAAAGCTGGATCTTTTTATTTTTCAAGAAGGCGAGGGGCAAAAAGAAATCTGCGTTCCTGGGCTAGCTACCTTTGGATGGTAAGTCCCTGGTTTCTTATGCCCTTTTCTCCTTTTGTGTGTGAATGTTGGTATTTGTGTTTAATGTTTCAAATTCTGTCGGAGTTTGTCTTTATTCCTGCCGGAGGGCAAACTCCACGGGGTGCGGAAGGCAAATTCTATGGGGTGGTTTGATTGTATTATCGGTTTTTCCTAATCTCTTTTAGCTTTACAATGGTTTTTAATATTTGTTTTGTGAAAATCTCCTGTCTGTCTCTTTTGTAATTTATATATTTTTTGTGTCTTTTGTCTGTTTGTTTTGCTTATTTGGCATGTCCTGTGTTTGTAAGGGTTTTCTTTTCTGATTTGTCTAGTTTTCTTAATTACTTAGGCTTTTGTTTAAAGGGATTCTTCAATACCTTTTATTCGATTCTTTTTCCTTTGTAAGTTTGTATATTTGCTGGCCTGATGTTCCTTTTGGATGTTCCCTGCTTGAGTGACACCACTGTCTTCGTGAAGTTCCCTTTCCACAATCCTTCATTATTATTTTTTTTAGAGGGTGGTCTCTTAGTGAGTGTCTTGGTATACTTGGTATTCGTGATCATTCTGGATCATCATCATGGCCGCCTGTCTCCCCTTTAATTTTCTCTTCTGAGAGGGGATACAGGCCTTTAGGCAGCTATGGCAGGGTGGTATGCATCAACAGAGGCAACACATGAGGGATGACACAAATGGTGACTATGGTTGTTATAAGGATTTTTCAGCCAATGGAAATCTGGCATCCACGAGAAGAGCCATGAAAAGTCCAGGAATTATTGCTCATGATCAATATTCTGAGCTAGATCTTTCAGGTGGTGGATGTCCCTCCCTACAAATTCTGAGATTTCGTCTAGATTGAAGCAACACATCCCATGGAATGTTTCGCAGCCATAATTATGCTTCAAGGGGAGGAAGTCTATTGCTGCCCTATTCTCCAGGGGGCTTCTCTGAGCTCCCTCAGTTCTCTGTTAAGGGCATCCAGGGCATGGGAGGTAGAATTCAAACTTTTTGCTGGGGTACATGCTAGGCTATTCAAATTTCTAGAATTTTGCACTGCCAATCCAGATACACCTACCAGGGATATTGCCAATGAGACATATTCTGTTTTGGTGAGAAGGGAGACTTTAGAGTCACAGTCTGAGTCTAGGGTTTGGAAGGCTCTCCTGTGTCATCTCTGTAAGGATGGCATATGCATAGTTAACCTTCCCAAGGTGCATGGCCATTGGTGGCATTTGCAGGAAGGTATGAGTAGGCTTTTAAGCCACAAAGGAAAAACCACCTTGGTGGGAGCTTCAGGTAACTATATGAAAATGATATGGTCTCTGTGTAGTTGCATTTTAGTTCTATGTTGCTAAGACTGGTGCATTCTGTAATGCTAGGTGTGCTGCACCCAGTGACATTAAAGCATCTCTCAGAGGTGGTTACTGCAGCAATGTGTAGGGTGTACATGGTTTTTGTAGGGCGGCCCCAGCTAAAAAAGCTTTCGTAGGAGTCAGGAAGGTTTCCCTAATGTGGTGTAGTTAATGATGTTATGTGGCCTAGTTGCCACTCCCATTAAGCATGTGGTTAAGATGTCCTTGACTGATTTCCCTCCTGCTAAGCAAAAGTTAGTGGTGTTGAGTATTTCTCTTCCTAAATATTCCCATACATTTCCTTTCTCTGGGATAAACTTTGGTTCCAGGAACGCAGTTGCTTGTGTTACAAGTGTTACAATTGCTGCAGATAATAATACATAGTATATATTGCATTTCATGTTTCCCATTGCTAGATTCCTTTTCTTCCCTCCCCCCTTTTTTTTGTACAATGTAAAAATGTAAAAAAAAAAAAAAGGGTATAGGTCAAGTATCAAAAATTATTAAAAGGTATGGCTAAAGTCTCTTCTTTGTAAAAAAAAAAAAAAATACCAAAAAAAAGGGAAAAAGAAAAAAAAAACGGAGAAGGTGAGAAAAAAAATAGAGTTTTATAGCTCAGCCCCTGGGAGTCCACTTTTGTATAATTCAACATTTGCACTTGGTTCCTCCCGGTTGTGTGGTTCAGTGGTGTTGAAGGATGCTGCAGGCGTCCATTGATCTGTGTCCATTGATCTCAGATTTTTCTTGAGTTTGATGGGTGGGATTGATTGTGGTGGAGTTTGGCTATGGTCTTTGACTGCTGGCTTTGTGTGTGTCCAATGTATCCAAGAGTCTCATTCTGCAACCTTTATAGCGGTATGTGTAGTTTGTAAACTTGGTAGGGTCCTTTCCACCTGGGTTGTAAAGGTGAGGTTCTGGTGAAGAACTTGATCCACACCCAATCTCCCAGCTCATATGGTGCAGCGCATCTTCCAGGGGAAACGTTTGTGTCAGCGCACTCTGGGTCCAGAGGGTCTGTAGTCTCTTTTGCATGAATTGTTTTTCTGGAGGTGGTATTATTTGCTTGGCAGGTTTGGCATATTGTGGCTATTCTTGTAGCCTAGGCTATTGTGGCTATTCTTGTAGCCATAGGCTTCCGGTGCATACCATACCCTTCTGATGGCATCCACCATAGCTTGTGTGTCACAATGTCCCTTTGTATGTAGTCTTTGACAAATTAGTCTAAGGAGACATCGTGGGGCTATAGATCTGCCATCTGGGACTCTCCAAAATCCTTGCTCAAAAACTGCTGAAATTTTTTTTTTCCATTGTTCAGATTCCCCTTTATCTAGAAATTGTGTATATGGTATTTCTGGTTTCATTGTGAAGGCTGGTGTCATGATGGTGTGAGGTAGAGGTTTGGGTAGAGCACCCATTTGGCTGTTGCATCTGCATATTGGTTTCCTTTTGTTATTGTAGAGTCATCTGTTTGGTGCACTTTACAATGGATGACTGCTAGCACTTGTGGTAATTGGATGGCTTCTAAGAGTGTGGCTACTAATGGTGCATGTACTATCTTTTAAAAAAAACAAATTTTATTAGTTTTTAAAGACAATACACAAACAAACAAAACATAAAACCTAATAACATAAAATCTCTTTTCTAAAAAACTGCTTATTAAATTTCAACACAACAAATAAAACATCTTATTTGAATACAACATAGTTCCAAAGTATCACATATGCATATCTTATTTATTCTTTTTCCAACTTCTCCTTTTACCTAAATTTCTATATCTCTTTTTTCCTTGGACTTATATTTTCATCTATCTTGTTTACAATTTCATTGTTCTCTTCTAACGTTCTTCCAAAATTTTATTAATTCTCAATAAGCTAACTTAACAAACAAAAACACTAAACATGAAAACATAAAACTTTTTTTTGGAAAGCGGCTTAATCCTGGGTTAGCATCTTTTTATACAGACATAAATCAAATTCATGCTCACCTTATATATTACTTCATATCTCATTTATCATTCTACATTTTCTATATGTTTTCTCCCCTCTTTTCACTCTCTTAATTCTATTTTATTTATTTCATCTCAATTTAAATCATTTTACTTGTATCATTTTAATTGTCCATTTTTTTTCAATTATCTATTTTTTCTTTTCTCTTTAGTGCAAAATTTCTCTGTAATCACTGGTTGAAGTATGATGACTTTTTATCTTTCCCCTAAATTTAACACTTAAAATAATATATAATTTCCACACTGATTCTGTTTAGTGCATTCTACATAGCACATTTTAAAGTAATAAAAAAGAGAGAGAAAAAATAGTAAGCTTATAGTATAGTAAAAACAATGTTCCATAGCTAATTAAACTCTATTAGACATTTTGCACATTTCTTTTAATATATTAACTCATATAATATTCCAATTTTCTAACTCTATTTCAAATACAAATGCTACAATGCAATCCTGTGCACTTTTGCCGAATCTCTTCTTTAATTACATTTTACCCTTTGTCTCTAAAAAAACCCTGTTTTTTAACATCTTTTAAAAAGTCTTCATAACTTCTCTTCCCTTTTTCCCTTCCTCTCTTATCCAGTCTTTTCTTTTTGTCCACCATCTCTCAATCTCCACCCTTTTGGTCTCCCCTCTCTGTTGTATTCCTCTTTTCTGTTGCTTCCTGACATTGTATCGATTTTTCACCTTATATTTCCCTTTCCTGGTTGTTTTTTTAAATCTTGGATTTTCCATTTTCTTTCCCTTTCGCTTTTCTTCCTCAACTAAAATTATTTGTCCATTAAAGATGGCTTCTTCTTCTTCATCCCAGCTTTCTTGTCATTGTAATTCCTGGTAGGTAAAAATTGCCATTTCTAAGAAGTGGAAATCAGATCCAGAAGAGCCCTTGCCTTCTTGTTCCTCTTCTTTTAACTTTTTATATTCTATTTTCAATTCTTCAACAGATAATGCCATTGTAAGATTAAAAGAAAAAACAAACCCCAAATGATTTTAGTCTTTCAAAAAATAGTTTCCAAGAGTCACAAAGTCACAAAGCAATCCAAATCAACACAAACTGTTTCATTTAGCACTTTCTTCTTTTTGTACTATCTTTTCCTGGGGTGAAATTTAATTACACAGTTCCAAAGTAATTTTTTAAAAAGTCTTATTGCTGTTATCTCTGATCTTAAAAGTTCCAAGCCATCTCCTCCAACAAAATCTTAATATATATTCTTTGCCTCTCCTTTCCCGCTTATAGCAAAAAAAGAAAAAAGAAAATAAAATTTTTGGTTTTTAGTTCCAATGTTCAGAAATCTTAATATCCCCTTGGCTTTAATTTTCAGATTTAATTACCTTCTATGCCAAAGCAGGTTTTTCCAATTTCCTTCTGCTATTTCCATAGGGAAGGAGAGTGAGAAGAAAAAAAAACATTCCCTTTAACTTTTCTCTGCCGCTTTTAACAATCTTATTAGGAAACAACATCTCCTTTAAAAAGTTGAACCTCCAGAATAAAGATGTAGCTTATTGTCCCGGTTCAGCCAAAAACTTTCACTTCTTCAAACTTCCTCCTGCACAATCTTATCCGGCTGAAAGCTTCTTTGTGGTGGCCATTGCTGACCGCTGCTCCACCGCCTTGGGAAAAGGGAGTTAAACTGGCTGAGGAGGGGATTGCGATTCCCCCACACCCCTGCCCGGATCTCCCCTGTCTTCGGTTACCTCTATGGGGTAACCATAACCTCCAAATCCAGCTGAATTGGGGGCACCTCGGCAGCGAGTGCAGCAGGAACAACGCACGATCACAGATTCCTGCCGCCGCTGAAGCCTTGCAACTGGAAGTCCGGTGCATGTACTTATCTGTTGTCCCTCTGAAGTTAAAAAACCCCGTTGTTTCCATAGAGCTCCTGTTGCATGGCAGACTCCAAAAGCATATTTGGAATCTGTATAGATGTTAGTAGATCAGCTCCTTGCAGCTTCACAAGCTTTAGTTAAAGCTATAAGCTCAGCTGCTTGGGCGCTGTGGGAGGGAGGAAGGGGAAAAGCCCAGATGATTTCTTGTAGGGAGACTACAGCTGCTCCTGTTACTCTTTTGTTTCTCGTGCATGTAGGAGGAACTATCTGTGAAAAGTTCAATGTTGGGGTTTTGTAGCGGGATATCTGTTAAATCGGAGCGGGGTAGTTTAGCATCATGCACTAAATGGAGGCAATCATGGAGATTACCTTCCTCCTGCTCTGTGGGGAGCAGGGTAGCTGGGTTTAGAGTATTACATCTCTCAAATGTAATGTGATTGGGGTAAAAAGTTCAGCTTCATATTGAGCCAGATGCTGCTGAGTAAAGGCTTGTGTCTGGCTCTTTAAGAGAATTGCAAAAACTTCATGGGAGACTTTCAGCAATAGTGGATGTCCTAGTACTAAATCCTTAGATTGTTTCACAAATTTGCCTGTAGCCGCCACGGCTTTTAAGCAGGGGACATCCCCTTGAGCTCCTGGATCTGGGGTTACAGAATAGTAAGCGACTGGTCGATGAGTGTGTCCAAAAGGCTGTGTTAGAACGTCAGAGGCAACACCTAATTTTTCATGGATGAATAAGGTAAAAAGTTTCCTAAAGTCAGGTAGCCCGAGTGTTGGGGCTGATGTCAGGGTTTGTTTCATGGTCTGAAGTGTTTTGTCCAAAGGTTTGGACCATTCAATGGGGTCAGGCATGTTTTTGCCTGTTAGTTTAATGAGTGGTTGGGCTAATTCTCCAAATGACAGGATCCATGGGCAGCAGAAGCCCAGTACTCCCAGTAAGGCTCTGACTTGTCATTTTGTCTGGGGTGGTTTCATGGCTAAAATGGCTTCTATACTTTTATACTTTTAAATACTGCAATTTGGAAGGGGAGGCTTTGTGCCCTCTTTCTGCCAGGGCTTCAAATAAGTATAGGATGTCTGTTTTTCAAAATAGTTTTAATAGTTCATCTTTCATTAGAAAGACTTGTAGCAGCTGGGTCATGTTACCCCAGGATGGATTATGGCTGTCTGTGATAGATTTCAGGGTTTGAATTACCTCTTTGAGGATCAGCCCTGAAAGCTGGAGTATCCTTTTTCCAGATGACCAAGTCAGAGGAAGAGAAGGGAGTGTGGGTAAAAACGTATTCTAATTGTCCCCTAGTTTTGCCTGGCACTGGTTTGCTTAAAAGAGTAGCCATAATCCATGCCCCAGACTTTCCTTCCAGGGAATGGGTTTCAGGTTTTTCCTGATCTTTTCCCTCGGTCAGGTCTTTGGTCCTAGCCATTTCAGCCCAGCAGTACCAATAGGGTATTTGGCTGGGTTTAATGTGTTCTAAGTGCTTTCAGGATTTTATTATCTAAAGTACCGCTATCAGGCCAAATTTGTCTACCGGTGTCATCTCGCAATAAAGCCCACTTTTTGCAAATTCTTTTTGCTTCTTTTTTATTCATTCCAGTCAGGACAGACACTTGACTTTTGTCCCAAACCTCAAGTAATTTATCCAAGGGGGTCTCTTCCATGGCTCTCGAGCTACAACTTCCCATATTTCCTACCTGATGTGGGGATTACTTTGGTTTAGCCGGGCTACAGCCATCAGTTTTCAGACAAAAAAAGTCTGGAAAAGACTCCAGTTTCCCTACACATGGAGTACGGGCCCCTTTCTTTTAGGGAAACTCAGCCATCAGTTTGACGACCCACCTAAAAATTTCCAATTCTGTTTGCCAGCAGACGGTACGGGCCCCTTCTAAGTGCACAGGGCTTTGCTTGCAGGATTCACCGGGACTATTTTTCTGTTTTTTTATTTATTTCCTAACACCAGTTCCTTTTGCAGCCCGCTCGTTTTTTCTTACTTCCTTCAGAAGGACTCACACTCCGTGATCACCCCTTGTGTTCCCAAATCCAGCCGGTCATGGCTCGTATTTGAGCTAGCAGCTGGCTGGAGTGTGGTTGGCAATCACGGAGGAGGTAAGGTCCTGCTGTTTCCACAGAGAAAACCCACAATCACACACCTGGTCCACTCACACTTCAACTTCCCTCACTAGTAAGATTATAAATTTAAAGCGGTACTCTCCTGCTTTCAAGCAGCTGCTGAGTGGAAAAGCCCAAGGACTCCCTTTTACTACCCTATACCTTCTGGGCTGGGTCCCTGGATGTTGTCCCTGGACAAAGAAGGTCCATGCCGGCTGGGTTTGGATCCGCTGGCCTGGTTCGGTGGCAGGGTTGGCTGGAAAACCTTCATGGTTGCCAATTGTAGAAAGGTGTCATAATGCCTTTCCTTTGAGGACTCGATTTTGCTGCTGGGAGAGCTCCAGCGCAAGAATATGGATAACTGCTTGAAAGCTGGATCTTTTTATTTTTCAGGAAGGCGAGGGACAGCAAGAAGTCTACGTTCCTGGGCTAGCTACCTTTTTATGGTAAGTCCCTGGTTTCTTATACTCTTTTCTCCTTTTGTGTGTGAATGTTGGTATTTGTGTTTAATGTTTCAAATCCTGTCAGAGTTTGTCTTTATTCCCACTGGAGGGCAAACTCCACAGGTTGTGGAAGGCAAACTCTGTGTGGTGGTTTGATTGTATTATCGGTTTTTCCGAATCTCTTTTAGCTTTACAATGGTTTTTAATATTTGTTTTGTAGCAATCTCCTGTCTGTCTCTTTTTTAATTTATGTATTTTTTGTGTCATTTGTCTGTTTGTTTTGCTTATTTGGCATGTCCTGTGTGTGTAAGGGTTTTCTTTTCTGATTTGTCTAGTTTTCTTAATTACTTGGGCTTTTGTCTAAAGGGATTCTTTAATACCTTTTATTCGATTCTTTTTCCAGTGTAAGTTTGTATTATTGCTGGCCTGATGTTCCCTTTGGGCTTTTCCTGCTTGAATGACACCACTGTCTTCATGAAGTTCCCTTTCCACAGTATATTATAAGATGCAGTTCTATAGTTTGTATCCTTACAAAGGCAGCAAAAATGATTAAAACATAACAAATCCAATCCAAACTATCCAGAGGCAAATTGATTGGTAGATACCCAGTTTCTCCTTTAAAATTCTCCCTCCCTCTCTCTCTCTCTCTCTCTCTCTCTCTCTTTCTCTCTCTCTCTCTCTCTCTCTCTCTCTCTCCCTCCCCCTCCCTCCCTCCCTCCCTCCCTCCACATGCACACACACATGCATACTTCCTTAGAGTCAGTCTTGATGCTTGGCATAAGTCCCCATAGTTTTCATGGCAAGGTTTCAGAGCCTTTGGAAGAAGCAGCTTTCCTATGGCCGAGAGAAACTGACTGGCCCAAAGTCAGCCACTGACTTCACGCCTAAGGTGGAACTGGAACGTATCCTGATTTCTAGTCTGATGCCTTAACCCTTACATCAAGATGACTGATTGATCAAATGATCAGTACTGGAGTAATAGCTATTTCATGTTTGTAATATATAATACCAGCGCATTTTTAAAATTGACCTTTATTTGTTAGATTCTTGAAAATATTTTACAGAATTTTTTTTAACATTAATCTCTTATTGTCTTAGATGAAGGTTTTTGAATTTGGCAAATGTGTGTGTTTCTTTCTTTTTGCTTTTAAAATAGGTTTTGCAATACTTGGACACATTTACAAGCATATAATTTTTAAGCCACACAATAAATGAGCAATCAGCTCTGACACAAACCTGATAGAGAACAAGCTCCAGCTTTTCAGCATTGGGGAAATTGAAACACATACACGGACACACTCAATTCTAGCCTGATTGTTGCTGGCATAATAAATCCTAGCATTAGATTAGCAAAGCATTGAAAGTCCATTCAAATTTGGACAATATTGAAAACCTGCTCATTTCTTTTTTAAAAAGGAAGGAGGCACTATGACTCTAACAGAGAATAAAATATTCACTAAATTCAGTGCTCTCTAAGCCATATTCAGGTAAATGATTTTAAATCCTTTCATTATATTCACATTCTTTCACCATTTGTTCAGCTATTCAAATTGTTAGAAATAAAAGATATTGGATAAGTGTCACTTAAAAGATTTGCAACAAGCAAGATATATACATGCAGGTCAATAAAGGCCAAAATAAACTCAGATTTTTTTCCCCTACAAGGCACTGTGCTGCTGTCACCCACAATTATGCTACAATATACCCTACGTATGACCTGTGTCGTGTAAAAGAACCAAGTTAATAGATAACTAATAATAGTTAAGATAGATAAAACTACAAATCTCTGTGAATTTTAGATTGAGTTAGAGGAGTCATAATTCTGACAAGATATGGAATAGGTTATTTTTCAGTAAGTTACCTCCTAGTATTTCTAGCAGATAATAAGGTTTTCACTAACATACAGGAAAGCACATATTATTTGCATAGTTATCTTATATAGTACATCTTAAAACAAGTGAATATGTGCCAAATTAACATTCACAAACACCATATTGTTTACAGAATATGGGTGGATTGAAAGTAACAAGGTTATGGCTTGTTTCTTTGTGTCATTTTCTCTTTCCCTGCATATTTTTCATTGTATTTCACTGTGCCAAGCTGCTTATATTGCTCCTATTAACAAATTAACATGTTGTATTGCTAGCACAGTATAATTCTTATACAACTGAGTCTTGCCAGTGACAAAGGGGTCCTTCCCAAAAGAGACCAAGCTAATCTTCTCAGTCTTCAAGAAATTCCAATGAGTCCTTTATAGGAAGCAAAGCTATAAGGTCATGTCAATAGTCATTATTCTGCCAAGAGCCCACGCTGTTTGAATGTGCCATTCTTATCCTTATACCTCAAGAGAAGCCAAGCTTGTCAACACTAAAGTAAACACATCTGGCATCACAGCAATCTTTGCAACAGACTACATTACCACTTCAGGAAAAGTATATGCTCTATTATGACAAATTTATCAATCCAGAAAAGTCACAGAGAAATAAGAATTTTGTCTTGAAAATGATAATTTTAAATCATTTTAAAATAGTTTTCATCATGAAATTGGACTTTTTTTCTCGTTTATTCAGGCAACACATCCATTGGCCACTTGCTATACAATTTGGAGGCTGCAGGAATATCTTTTAATTTATCATGGTGTTGTTGTCCTAAAAACGGGGGCAGGATCCTATTGGTTCAGTCTAGTTCTATAGAATTGGTAGCTCTGAAGAGCAGCTGACACCGAGCCAGATCACTGGGACGAGGTTTTGCTCTGCTGTTTGGCCCTCCTGCCTTCCCGGGCTCTAGGCTGTCCTTTAGTGGCTATGTTTTCCTCCTCAGCTGCTTTGTACAGAACAGCTGACTGCCACTCATCAGCTGGAGAAGGTAAATGCTTGCCAGAGATGTGAGCGTACATGCGTGTGCAGCATGTGCTTGATGCGCATGCGTGCACTCCCCAAGCCAGTTGTTATGTCTGTTAGATTCCACCCCTGCCTAAAAGAGATGAATGCAGGGATCATATTTCAACTATTTTACCAATAAAGCATTTATAAGGAATATGGTAAAAATACGGCAGAGTTCATTCTTTCTAACTATAACACTTATTCAAAGATGTGAAATTGTTCTACAACATATTGTCATTTTTTTTAAAAAATGAATCTCATTACTTCAAACAGTTCAAATTGAATTGATCTATACTTGAGTCATGTTCAGAGGTGAGATCCGACTGGCATAACAACCAATTCAGGGAGCATGTGTAAGTTCATCAAACACACACTGCATGTGTGTACGCATGCTACTGACTCTGGCAAGCATTTACCTTCTCCAGCTGATGAGTGGCACTCAGCTGTGCTGTGCAAAGTAGCTGAGGAGGAAAGTGCAGCCACTAAAGGACAGCCTAGAGCCCGGGTGAGTGGGAAGCCAAACAGCAGACCAAAACTTTGTCCTAGTGAAGCAGTTTGGTGTCAGCTGCTCTTCGGAGCTACTGGTTCTACAGAACTGGACCAAACTAGTAGGATCCCACCCCTGGTCATGTTCATATTGAATTTTCAATTTGATTATATCAGAACATATTTTCACAGGATAAATATACTCATATGCATGTGCAATTTCCATTTGGTGTTAATCCCAAGAAACATAAGATCTGTTTAAATGCAGACACAATAACATATCAAGGAAAGGCTCTTTAATTGTTGTTGTTTTTTACCATATTGGATATTTGAAAGTTTGTAGCTTTAATGTTTTGGGTAGGCTATTTTGACTCATAAAGCCATCTATCTTAGAGGTCTAAATAGTAGCTCAGATATTAAAAAAATAAATTGAACCCTAAGTAACTCTCCAGTAATTTGGAACAAGAACCGTGTTTCTCATATAATAAGGCCGGGTCTTATTTTTTTTTCGAGCCCCGAAAAAATGGCTAGGGCATCTTTTCAGGGGTGACTTAAATCCCCCCCCTTGCATCTTCGGGCAGGTGGGCAGTGAAAGCTTGGATGTTGACCTCAGCGTTGGTGGAGCACTTGGTATCAGGGTCAATGCAGGCAGCACCATATCCCGGTGTGCAACAAAAGTACTTCCTAATGGCAAGCCCCCCCACCATTCCCCTCCCCATTTCACATGTTTTAAGATAGACCTTAATTTGGGTGGGAGGGGCTTAATTTCTTTTCATGCCTATAAAACATGCTGGGACTTCCTATTGGGGGAGGTTGTATTGTTGGAGAAACAGGGTATATAAATTTTGGGTATGTAAACTATATCTAAAGAGAATTCTTGAACATCACCATGATTATTATTTCCTAAAAATCATTTCAGTCAGATAATAGTATTAGTTTTTCTATCAAACAGAAAATTAGGAGGCTATATTCTTATTACTATTAAGATTTCATGTTATATAAATGAAGCAGATTTAAGGAGATACTGCTAATTAAAAAAATAATTAATCTCCTTTAAAAAAAGTCTATGTTAATTAAATACAGGATTCCTTTCCCAAATCTTCTTTTTAACATATTATGCTGTTTTGTTGCCAAATCTTTTTAAATTCATGTATTCATATTAGCCATATGAATAGAATTTACTAATATTTTAATGATGTTACAAGAAACATAAATGTAAATAAAATGTTAGTTAAGTTTGGAAAATTTAAAATGCCTGAGCACAAAAAAAAAACAAAAACAAACCCCAACCTGTAGAACAATAACATATGCAAAATCAGCGATTCCTATATTTTATTTCCATAGCTAATTTGTCCACATTCGGTGAAAAAAAGAGACACAGAGAATTTAGACTTATTATATATTGATTCTATCTTAACATCTCAGTTTTAATGGAAACTACAGATCATTCCATTTCTTTACTTTTGCCTTAACAATCAAACATTTATAAATTGGTGTTTAAAGATAAGGATTTACTTTATGATCAAAGTATTTCAAACTCTAACATAAAATTTAGCATATGGAAGAAAGCCAAAGGAAAAGTTCCAACAAAAAGATAACTGCCGGCATATCTTTATGAATTTCCACACTTATGCTGCTACTATTTTGAATTTTTTGTTTTATATAAAGAATAAAGATTTCAAAGATAAATTCAGTTGTTCCCATTCCTGGATCTGCAGGTCCTATTTCCAGTCATTCATGATCTTTTTACCTCCAGATTGGATGACTGTAATGAGGCAGCAATACATGAAGCAGCAATTGATTGGCATCTGAAAGCTTCAACTGATATATAATGCAGTGGTGCAAGCAGTTAAGTGCACTCCTAAGAACAATATTTCTTTTTCATGAACTGCACTTGTTGCCCAGTTACTTCCAGGTCCAATTCAAGTTACTTTAAAAGCCTTTCATGGCATGGCACCAGGTTATCTGAAGGACCAGTTTTACCTCATTACCTCAGCCCATCCCTTCATATCTTTCAAATAAGGGATGCTAGGTGTATCATCAGCCATTACATTTGGTGGTCTCGGGAGATGTACCTTCTTTGCTGTGGCACCTCCTTATGGGATATCCTTTCCCTGAATTGGGATGGCCACATTGGATGTGACATTCCATAAGATCCTTAAGACCTGCTTATGCGATCAGGCCTGGGGCTCCCATGTAACAAGATATGTATATATAATTACTGGTTGTCTTTATTTAGGAAAAAAATATTTATTGGAGCATATATAGGCAACAAGCCATGGCAACAAGTCACTGCATTCTTAGAGTAAGAACACTGAAATACTAAAACAACACAACAAATTAATAGAATTATATTAGCAAACACAGTTTAGAGAAGATTGCAAAAATGAATAGGGCAAAGCAAAACTTCTAGTACTTTCTTTTAAAAAATCAGGTTTTTATAACTTTTCCCACATAACAAAGTATAGGCTACTCTGGCTATGGGAGTTAAACTATTCAAATCTATATTTATAAAATCTATATTTTATATCACACTAAATTTCTGAAAGAAAAAAAGGAATAAATTTCTGGAGGGTCCTCTGAGTTGCACTAATTTATTAAATTTATAGAACAGTTTATCTCAAAGAAAGATAAAGTCACTTTGGGTGGCATACTATAATCAGTAACAATACATATATTAAAAACATTTTATATCTGTTATATAATACATATTTTAATTGAACTATGTGTCCCTGAAAAACTTCACATCATGCCTACATTGTTTATTTTAGCATTTGGGAACAACTTTTATATTTCATAAAATATAATTTTCCATTTTTATTTCATTTTTAATGTTCTGTTCATTATTTCTATTGATACTTTTCTATTTTTAATTTCACAACTTTATTGCACTCTTATTTTCAACTTTTTATGTAATGTTTTTAATGAACAGTCTTAAAAAAACATTGAAACAAATAAACGAAGGAACAAAGAAGGGCAATAAATATATTGTCTGCCAGTCTAATTGCATCATTAATTGATTGAAATGATCCATGTGATCTTCCTAAAAGGACTATTGCCCATAATCTGCTTTGAGAAATAACTTCATAACAATACAGGGTTTCAATCCATGGATAAAACAAACTAGTTGAATGATGAGGCAAAGTTAATGAACAAGAAATATATACCACTATCTCAAATAGAAGACTCCTACACTTTTCTGTTGAGTAGTAAAATGGAAAATATGTAATTATGATTCATTATAGAAAACAATTTCTTCTTTCAAAACTCTGTTCATCTTTTTCTACATCAAAAAGAAGAGAAGGAGATTGTTCGTATAACTTTCTGGCAGGTATTTACAGGACAAAATCTAATTGACAATTTACGTTTGATCACAACCTTTTTAATTAGGAACATATTGTATCTGCTTAACATTGCTAGTGTTTGGGTGTAAGAGATTTCAGTGTCAATTAATCTCTTAATATCCCAAAGCAAGCTGGATTTGTTGAAGAAGATGGAAATTGGCTGATGAATGTATTGGTCACTTCAGAGGCATGTTCAAATCTATCTTCTTGCTGTCTTAATGAATATGGAAACCTGCCCAGTGTGTGATTGGATTTTAATGACTACAAGGTCAGGGACTTTGCAAGGTGTGAATCTGCTTTCAAGGTCGCTGTGGCAAGCAGCTCATGGATCTGAAAATAAATAAGGAGCTATCAGGCATATTAGATTTTTTTTGTACAAAAGCCCATGGGAGGAAGAGGTTAACAGGTGATTGCATTGTAACTTGTTTTGAAACTCAAAATGAGCTCTAAAGGTACCTGCATTATCCTTCATTATATCTTGCATGAGAAATTGTGGTCATTTAAAATGCAAACAATGTTTGATTATAATAGCACCCTAGTTTATAGCAAATGAGCATTTATTACTAGAAAAACCAGTCCAGTAAAAACACAGTCCTCTACAAGTCTACTCAAAAGTAAGAGTTCTTGAATTTAGTGGCTTTACTTGTCAGTAAGAGATATATAGATTTGTAACATGTATGTGTGTATGCACACACACACACACACACACACACACACTCTTTATGAATAGAAATGTATGCATGCATGTATGTATGGAGTTTTGTTATACCTTTGAAGTAACAAGTACAATTAACAGATAAAAATGCCTATGAGTAGAAAGAATATATCCAGCCCAAGCAGATTATCTAAGCTGGAAATTATTCACAGAAATGCAGGTCATATGCATTGCTACTCCAAATTAATTTGATTTGTGAGGAAATAATTCAAGTTGCTGGAAAAGAATAATAGGAAATGAGTTCAGAAATATTAAGGAAAAATATTAATAGCTTGTCAGAAGGGGTATGAATTATTGTGGAACAATGAACAGATTGCTTCTGGAGGAAAAAAAGAACTGCAAATGAAAGTACATGGAGAAAAATTAAAACAAATCAAATTTTCTGAATTTTATATAAAAACTTACTCTGAAGTTAGGGCAGAAAAAGCATGTCTTGATTTTTCCTCTCACAATAGTGTTGTATTAGGATAAAATTTATATTGCCATTATATTTTTATAAAGTTTACAGAAAAATGTTTGGGGCCCCTTGTCCATATTTATGCAATTTTCTTAAAAGAGAAAATGTTATTATTCTGTTTTGGATGGTTTTTCCCTCCCACTCAATTTTCAAATATATATTTGAGCTTTAGAATTCATTTACCTTTCATTTAAGTTTTAATCAAATCTGATCCAATTTGAGTTCATACTCCAAACAGCCAGGTTCTGCACTTACCAAATCCATTTCTGTCAATGAGAAAAGCAAAGCCATCCTAAATTCCAAATGTACCAGTTGGGCTAATTAAACTGTTGAAGAGATCCACTCTCACTTATTGAATTCTCACCCAAAGAAAAGTCTGTTCAACAATAAATCAAGTGCATAGAATACTCACAGAATAGAAGGTCAAATGTCAGACACAGCTCTGGGTAGTGTTCAGATTTGTAAGTACTGCTTCTGAAGCCATTCCAAAGGGAAAACTTAAACAGATTCAAGAAAAGCATAAAAGTATTTCCCAGATGAGTTACTTTCTGGAAACAAATACTGTTGGGGGTAAGACACCCCTAACACCTTTTGGGGAGGTCCGTGCGCCTTGAAATGGCTTCTACTGTACAGCACAATGGACTTGCCAGGGTAATGGCTTCACAGTACTCCACAATGGAGCTCCTTCTCATCTCTCCAAGGAAATAGCAGGCAATTGGCCAAGTGCAATCAAATGCTATAGAAATGAAATACCAGCATAGACAAGAAACTCCTGAGGAGAGGAATAGAAGACTTATGATGCTGTACGAGGGACACTACAACAGCATGAGTCCTGACTGTAGGATTTTCCTGTCTAATACCAGATAAATACTTGGGTAATGTTGGGTTATTGGCTAGTATCATAAATAGTTTGAAGTGATGAATATATTGATTCCAGGGGAAAATGAGTCTAGACTCCTGAAGATGACCTGGGTTGGTAGAAAAGGATTCAGTAATGGCTACTGAAAGCCAGTGAGGGAAAAAATTTCATGATACAGAGGGTTTCAAGAGAAGTGAACATCAGATTCTGTCAGCATGAGGAGCTGCAATAAAGCTGATTTGTATTCTTGTTTGACTCTATGGGAGGGGAGAGTAACTGTGCGTTTACAGGCTATGAACAGATGTTTTATTTTCCAAATATGAGAGTAGTTTAGACACACTAAAATAGTAGGTCATAAATCCAGGCTGCATTTCACTGCTATAAAGAGAAATGGTAAAGGGTATTTGACCCTCAGCTTGTTTATCTACACGAGCTAAAAACTGCATCATTAGTCTTTTACATTAGAAAACAAAGTTAGGAAACTTGCCTTCTCTGAAAAAAATAAAAACCCACAGGAAAAAAAATTGTATGTTTACTCGTCTCTCACATATTTGATAAGAGATGATTAATATTACCTTTTGTATCACCAAATTTAAAATTGTTTTATTTCAGTTCTGATCTAACTAGAACACTACTTTAGATTTAGAATGGAAGTATCAAATATTCATTTTATGAAGCTAACATCTATCAGTTTCCTTTATAATTCCTATGAATGTAGTTAGTTTGTGTGAAGCAGTGTTATTATTAAATACCTTCTTGATACTGACTCAGACTGAATTATATATTTACGAGAATCTCCAGGATTATACCTCTGACTATACCTGGAGGGTCTGGTAAATATTATTAAGGCCTCTATAAGCAAGAAAAAGTTGCTTTCCTGATTAAAAGAGGCACTTTCTACTACTTAAGAAAACCTAATTTGTCAAACTAGGTATCTAAAGGTTGTGACTGGGCAAGCCTTCTCAGCTTCAGGCAATCCTAGATAAATGAATAATTCAGACAAATTTTAGACTAATTAGACTAATTTTAAGATGGCTTCAGACCAAGATGGCTTCCTTAGCCTGACAAATTATCTTTATTTGAATAGAAAAAAAATTAGATTTTGTTTTCCTATTTTCTTATTTGATTTAAGTACAATTGACTATTATTTCCCTCTGATTGCTTGCTGATTTCAGGAATTGGGAGGTCCACTCCTACTTTTAGAAAGATCATAGATGGTTTTTCTCAGGAACTATCACTTTCACAAAATGTAATTTGTGAAAGTTAAGGCCCTATTTGAGCTGTGCTAGGAGAAATCATTAATTGATTTGGAGCCAGGTATAATAAATATATTGGTAACACTTTCTTTGAAGCAACAAACAATTGTAGGAATGCTCTGAAAGTTTGTCTACAAGTAGCAATAGATAGGATAAGGGAAAATAAAATTTAAATAAATTCAGAAGTACTTATTTTTCTTGTAATTCCAAATTGTTGATAAAACTGGTTGTTTAAGTGGAATAACTATTAACTACTGCTGTAGGTATACAGCTTGGGAATATTTCCGGATATAAGATCTTTCCATGATATTGACCTAGATGAAGGTAAACATCATGAATTGGTATAGTTCCTAGCTAAAAAAATTCAAATGTTGTATTTATTTTAAAAATGTATCAAACACTGTATTATAAATTCAAATAAAAAGGAATAGAAGAGACAGAAAGATATGTAAATTACCATAGAACAAAAGAACATGAATATCGAATGATACTTTTGACCTATGGACACAGAAATTATTTTTAGTGTCTAAATTTATTTAAACAGTGTTATGAAAGAGGAATAAGTTGTATTGGATGAGAAAAACAACAAGAATGATGTGGAAAAAATGCTATGCTGGACATACAAAAGAAACTGGCTCATGTCTTAATAATTAAAAGAGCTATACAAATAGCAAATCAGCAGATGCTTGCTGAGATGAAGGGGAAGTAATTTCTTTGTACTATTCTATTTTTCTTTTCTGAATCTGTTTTGTCTTTCTATTTTTTGTCTTTTCGTTTTTTATTGTTTTAGCTGTATTTTTAAACACAATAACATGAAATAGTATGAATAAACATAGACTGATTTGTTTATTATTATGTACAGTACCACAAATCCATTAAAGAAAAGTAGAACTAAATACATGAATACATATCTAGGTGTGGCATTTGAAACATTGTTTAAGATTAGAACATCCAGAGTTGCTACTTGCATATCAGCAAAATAGCATGACAATTATAATTCTTTAAGAAGCTCATATCTTAGTTTCCAAATTAATGAGTGATCTCATCTGTACTCCATGTAAGTTGTTGCATTTCTTCTTTTGCTTTATATTGATCTGTTTCAATTTTATTGCTGCATTATTTTATTTGAGGGCCTTCCTAGAATGAATGGCAATGCATGAATGTCTACTGTAAAATAAATGAAATTCTTTCTATTTCATATAAATACAGACAAAAATCTTTTAAATGAAGTAAAATATTGTGATCATGAATACAATGAAATCATTGAAAGTTGTGAAACTTTAGAAAAATTCAACCTTTCGGAGCAAGAACTGAGGATACTTCTCAACAGACATCTCTGAAATATAATTGTTTCCCTTAAGGGCCTGTCACATTGGCCGACGGATGCAAAAAGTATGTAAAAAGGACACAGCGGACGAGAAAATTTTCCATCCGTTGTTATCCGCTCTCAAAAGTGCCCCAAATTTGCATAAACAGAGCGGACAACAATGGAAAGGAACTGACGGGGGGAGGATGTAGCCAGGATGTAAAGCGGATGCTCCATGGAAGCCTAGCGGATGGAAGTGGATGACACATCCGCAGGGCTTCTGGGGGAGAACAGCGAAGCGGACGTGCAGCAGAAGGAGCGGATGCCAAACGGATGACGCGGATGCATCATGGATGCCTAGCGGATGCCTAGCAGATGCCTAGCGGATGCCTAGTGGATGCAAAGCATTCACTGCGCATGCGGGGAGGATGCATTGCATCAGGATATAAAAGGATGCAGCTCACAAGCAGGTCACCATTCAGAGGAAAGACCTGCTGCCAGACACATTTCCAGCCAACAACCATGGGGAAGATGAGGAAGCCTGTGCCATCTGCTGCCGGCCCTGGCAAGAAGAACAGGGTCACCATCCCATCCCCTGGCCCTGACTCTGCTTCTGCTGGGGCTTCTGCTGCTCGGGCTGACTCTGCTGGTGCTGGGGCTTCTGCTGGTGCTGCTCCTGGTGCTGGGGGTTCTGCTGGTGCTTACTCTGCTGGCGCTGCTCCTGGTCCTGCTGGTGCTGCTGGTCTTGCTTGTGCTCCTGGTCCTGCTGGTCCTGCTGGTGCTGCTGGTGCTTACTCCACTGCTGCTGATCCTGGTGCTGCTGGTGCTGCTGGTCCAGCTGGTCCTGCTGGTCCTGCTGCTGTTGTTGTTGCTGCTGCTGCTGGTGGTGGTGTGGTGGAGCAACCCCTAGAACCTCAAAGCCCCTCTGATGAGGGCCCAGAAGGCCATGCCAGAGGGAGGAAGAGGCATATGTGAGATAGGGAGAGGAGGCAATACTCCATCGAAGAGGAACATGAGGATGAGGTGGTCGAATGGCTGAGGGAGAACGAGAACCTATGGCGGAAGGGACACAGGCTCTATTGAGACACCAAGAGGAAGCAGGCGGCTTGGAGAGAGAAGGCGGATTGCCTGGGCTACACTTCGGAGGTCCGAAGTATGAAAGTATGAAAAACGGGGATATATTTCCTACAGGGGCTTTACTGTTTGTTTTCTTCAACACATAAAATTCAACAAGTTGTTGCTATTACTGCTCTAAGCCCCAATAAACTTGGTGTTGCCATTTCCTTTATGAGTTTCACTATGACATCTATATTAGTGTTTTCTGATTAAAGTAAGACAGCAAGCCAAACCTAATGTTTTTTGACCATTATGAGGGAGAGGGATAACTTCTTAATTGGTTCATAGTGGCAATTACATTCTGGCAATACAATGAATCTCCCCACAGAGCCTCCAATTACTATTCAAGAACCGGTATAAAATTATATTTCCAGAGGACAGATTATTTGGATTGCTTTCCTTTATCCATAAACTATAAATAGAGTAGGGAGCAAAATAGCTAAATAATTAACTGGTTTTTAGTAGATATGAAGTTTGCAATAATGTAAAACTCATGGATGATTTTGTAACTTTTAGATAAAGGTGAAAAAGGATAAAAAAAATTCAATGCAATATATTTTTAATGTATATATGTTTGTAAACCCAACACCATTTATTTTAAAAGCACTTATGTGTTATGAATGTTCTCTTGACTTTGTGAGAATTGTTAGCAATGCTTCTCCTCTTTGTCTGAAAAAAAAGTTACCAGCAATTGTATGGAAAAAAATGTTTCTCAAAAGTCTATGAGATTTTTTTTGTAGAAGAGCATAAACAAAAAATATGGCATGATTTTAAAAAAATCTTGTACTATGTTTTGCATTTGGTGTCATGAACAGGTATGGTTTATTATTCTGGGCTCCTACATTCCCTTCTACATATCTACTGATTTCACCCAAAGAATATTTTCTATGAGTCCCTGCACAGATCCTGAATCATCTCTTCTCTGGAGCTAATTTCGATTGTTTTCATAGGCCAAGCAGCTCAGTTAAAACATTACAGTTAATCCTTGTTTAGCAATTGCCTTATTTAGTGACAGTTCACACTTACAAGTGTAATGAAAAACAATTTTATGACCAATCTTGCATTTATAATCTTTTCAGGTCTGTTAAGCAAAGAAAAGCTAAAGTAAGATTATAAGCACAGTCATGGTTTTACTTAGGGATTAATTTACCTAACATCTAAGTTGCTGGTCCCACTTGGGATTACCAAATAACTACCAGTTCTTATCAAATTGTCAGTGGAATCATCTTCCCTCAACTCTGAATGATGTGCAACAAATCTACACTGCGTAATTCTGGATACCTATGCATTTTCATAAAAAATGCCCAACAACTCAACCTACTCTAGGACTACCAAACCAAACTGTGAAAAGGATAACATTGCCAAAAACATCCCAGAAACAACCAACAGACTACTACAACTAAATAATATCATTATAACCTATGAAACAACTAAAACCCTCCAAAACAATTTAAGTAAATCAAGAAACTCAGTAACCTGAGAAGAAAAAATAGGATTCATCTATAATATATTGCATAAAATTTTTATTAATCACTATATAGGACAAACAGATGGAAGACTAGCTGAACACACTCATTAACAACAATTATCAGTCAGAAGACAAGATGAAAATTCCATAATTTCACAACACATAGTCCAGGGGTGTCAAATTGGTGGCCCGCAGGCCAGATGCGTCATATGCTGGGTGTGTCATTTGCCCACCCCAGCTCTGCAAAGAGAAAAAACATTGCAAAACTTGTGAGTTTGACACCTGTGACATAGACAGACTTAACCACAATTTCAGTTAGGAAATACTGAGCATCCCAGATCAAACTAAATAACAATAATTTAAAAAAAACCAGGAGAAAATTCCTGGAAGCTTGATACTCAGATAAATTAACCATTTGTAAAAGCTAAACAGGGAACATGAGACCAGAATCCATATTTTACAGCAGCATAAACTCAGATAAGCAGGGATTCAAATCGAACAAACAAGCAATAAACAACAGCTTAATCAAGGAGCTAAGGATAAAGCCACATCCTCCATAAGTCTGACAGAGATAGCTACTGCTCATAAACAGACTTCCTCACTTCATTCTACCACTAAAAAGGTTAATTAGTTGAGTAATGAAACATCTGCAAGAAAACAAGTTGAAAGAGGACCCACATTCTATGAAGATTGTGTGAAAATCCAGACCTTCTTGAAGATTGGTTAAAGGCCCTGTCACATCGGCCGACGGATGCAAAAAGTATGTAAAAAGGACACAGCGGATGAGAAATGTTCTATCCGTTGTTATCCGCTCTCAAAAGTGCCCCAAATTTGCATAAACAGAGCGAACAACAATGGAAAGGAATGGATGGGGAGAGGATGTAGCGAAGATGTTAAGCGGATGCTCCACAGAAGCCTAGCAGATGGAAGCGGATGGCACATCGGCAGAGCTTCCGGGGTAGAACACCGAAGCGGCCACGCAGCAGAAGGAGTGGATGCAGAGCGGATGCCTAGCAGATGACGCGGATGCATCACGAACACCTAGCGGATGCCTAGTGAATGCCTAGTGGATGCAAAGCGTTCACTGCGCATGCGGGGAGGATGCATTGCGTCAGCCCCGTGGATATAAAAGGATGCATCTCGCAAGCAGGTCACCATTCAGAGGAAAGACCTGCTGCCAGACACATCTCCAGCCAACAACCATGGGGAAGAAGAGGAAGCTTGTGCCTGCTCCTCCAGCCCTGGCAAGAAGGACAGGCCCACCATCCCAACCCCTGGCATTGATTCTGCTTCTGCTGGGGCTTCTGTTGCTGGTGCTGACTCTGCTGGTGCTGCTCCTGGTGCTGGTCCTTCTACTGGTGCTTACTCTGCTGGTGCAGCTCTTGGTGCTGGTGCTTCTGCTGGTGCTTTCTCTGCTGGTGCTGCTCCTGGTCCTGCTGGTGCTGCTGGTCCTGCTTGTGCTCCTGGTGCTGCTGGTGCTGCTGGTGCTGCTGGTACTGCTTTTGCTGCTGTTGCTGCTGCTGGTGGTGGAGGTGTGGTGGACCAGCCCCTAGAACCTCAAAGCACTTCTGATGAGGGCCCAGAAGGCCCTGCCAGAGGGAGGAAGAGGCAATCGTGCAATAGGGAGAGGAGACAGTACTCCCTCGAAGAGGAACATGAGGATGAGGTGCTCGAATGGCTGAGGGAGAACGAGTACCTCTGGTGGAAGGGACAGAGGCTCTATTGAGACACCAAGCAGAAGCAGGTGGCTTGGAGAGAGAAGGCGGAGAGCCTGGGCTACACTTCGGAGGTCCTCCTCGGTTGGTGGAAGCACATGCATACCTGGTACAGGAAGCTGCACCTCAAGAAGTCTTGCCAGGCTGTGGCCAAGCTCATCGACCAGGAGACCTATGATATGGCCAAGTGCAGCTTCTTGGAGGGTGAGGTCCACCACCGAGGAGCAGCCCCTCTGTCTACCCTCTCTCTCAGGCAGCCCACAGAGAGCCAGTCCTCTTCTGGGCAAGAGTCAGCTCCTGTGTCCAGGCAGGTATCTGTGGAGCGCCCCACGATGGAGAACCCCCTGACAGCTGTACTCCCCGTGGCGGAGCGCGTGGAGGACCCCCTGACACAGTTGGAGCAAGGAGAGGCTGCTGACACCAGAGACCAACCCACATCCACCCCCAGCTCCACCTCCACAGAAAGCAGGCAGAGAGACAGACCGGAGGGACAGAGCCACACTGTCCTGCTGGAGATCAGGGACACCATCAAAAGCAGCATAGATCTCCTCTCTCAGCTGGTACACACTGACATACCATCCTCTAACAAAAAGCCCTTCCTCACGTACATCAACCAGACCCTCCTGGACATGTCCAAATCCCAGTACCTGGTGATAAAGGAGAGGATCACAGGTCTTCTGCACAATCTTCCAGGCCCAGCTGAACCTGCTCCGACCCAGTCCAGGTCTGCTCCTCCACCCCAGGTGATGTCACAGCCCTTCCAAGGCTTTCCACAGGCCCTCACCTACCAAGGCTACGGCTACCAGGAGTTCCAGCAGCACAGGCAGCCCTTCCCAGTCCAGGCACAGGTTCATCGTACGCCACTGGTGCCACCGATGCCACTGATACCATCGATGCCACCAACGCCACAGATGCCACCCATGTCACCGATGCCACCCACGTCTCACCTCACGCACCTGCAGACCAGACATCCACACTACACTCCTCCTTCCTCCACCCCACAGCCAAGCCCGGCCTCAGAACTTCTGTCATCAGTCTTGAGACTGACACCCCATGTCATGGAGGAAAGGGCTCTCAACATCACAGGACTGAGCCAGCTCTCTGAGAGCTTCCTCCACACACCATCCCCTGTTGTCCTCTCGGGGCCAGGCACCCCAATGGCGCCTCAGACAGCACTCCAGCAGCAGCCACCTCCACAGCACCAGGACCCTTCACCCCTGGGACTATGGGCACACCTCAGAGTGACTGAGAAGAGTGCCAGAGACTGGGTTGCTACCTGTTGACTTTATCTTTGCTTGGGACACTTTCCTTGGGTCATTTTTTCTTTTACAGTTTGTTATTAACAAAGTTTATCTTTGCTTCACACACTTGCTTCAGTTCTTTTAGTCAATAAAGTCTTGGTGGAAACTTTTAGAAATGGTTTAAACCTTTGCATGCTTGTGGGATCGGTAAGGATAGCAGTGGGATGGGCAGGGATACTTTTGGGATGGGTAATAGCTGTGGGATGGGTCAGGATAGCAGTGGGATGGGCAGGGATACCTTTGGGATGGGTAATAGCTGTGGGATGGGTAATAGCTGTGGGATGGGTTGGATACCTGTGGGATGGGTAATAGCTGTGGGATAGATAAACCTCCAGTGCAAGCATAGTGGGCCTGTATGGTCCACCCTCCCAGGTGCCACACCTATGGCCCTTTATTATCAATAACAATTTCATCATTCATCAACACATTTCAACATAAACACAACTCTTTATTAAATGCCCTGTTCATTGTAGGGCCACTCAACATACATGGCACAATCTCATCAGTGTGATGAGACAGGCTCAAGGAAGCATCCATTAAGCAGAGGATGATGCTGAAGAAGCCCTTGTAGTGGAAATAAGTGGACCCTGACTTGGCTGGAGCTTTGCAGGCCATGTGCTTGCCATCTATGGCTCCAACGGTGTGGGGGAAGT
The DNA here is from genome assembly GCA_015471245.1 of Laticauda colubrina. NCBI lineage: Eukaryota > Metazoa > Chordata > Lepidosauria > Squamata > Elapidae > Laticauda > Laticauda colubrina. The sequence continues at coordinate 49,524,768 of BLBF01000006.1, read as the reverse complement.
TCCACTTCTGATACCACTGCTCTGCAACTTTCTCCAGCCTTCTTCAGTGGAGGGGCACTGGAGGAACTCCTCCAGGTATTCTTCGATGATGGTCTGCACTACTTCTCTGACCACAATGCTGATGGTGTTGTGTGGCACCCTCCAGGCATACTGCATTTTCCTTTATGTGGTCCCGGAGGCCAGGTGGTGCAGAGTCAGTGCCACCTTCAGCCCGGGTTCCAGGCTGGGCCAGAAGTTGCTGTTTGCTGTTTGCCTTTGAGACCTGGCTCTCAGCCACTCCACAACTTTGTCAAACATGGCTGGCAGCATCCTCATGAAGTTCTGGAATGCACGAGGGTCTTCTTTCCTCAGCTCCACCATCAGCTTGTTGTGCAATCCGTACTCAGCTCTTCTCGCGATCCATCTTCGGAAACAGACACTTCTTGGACGCCTCCTTTTCTTCACGTAGAACAAGTGAAAGAGCCTGTAGAGGGCTTTGCACTGTTGTAGAACAATGGCAGCTACCAAAAGGAGTGTGCAATGATCCATAGTGGAGATGACTGGATGCTGTGGAAGAGCAAGAGCTAGATGAAGGCTGAAGAGGTCTGCACCCCAGGGCTGCTGGTCTGAAAGTGAGATCCAGGTGATTTCTCCCCCTTTTTATAGGAAATATAGGTTTTCTGCTAGGTGTCCTTTTGCATCCTCTAGGCATCCTGCAGACATCCTAAATATCCGAGATACGTCCCCTATACGAACGTTTTTTCCGTTTTAATGCTTTATATGCGAGCTGCATCCACTTTCATCCTTTCTACGTCCATGCTACTAACTCTGCGTGTCCGTTCCACGTCCGTTTCACTTCCTCCCTGTGTCCATTTTCCACTGGAGTGGATGTGAGTTGCGCGAATGCGCAGCAGATGCCTAGCGGATATAGCAGATGCGTAACGTATGACGACGGACATATAACAGATGTTCCCCGTATGTTTAGCGGATGTAGAACGGAGGCGTTGGATACTTTATCCACTCAAAAAGTTTTGTGCAGCTCAAAACTTTCTGAGCAGATGAAATTACACTAGACGGATGCTGGACGGTAGAGAGTATGAAAAACGGACGCAGTGAGTACAGAACGGATGCCTCGCATTAACCAACGGATGGCAAGTGTTCATCTCCATTTTACATCCTCTTTCCATCCATTGGTGCTATGTGACATGGGCTTAAGAATGGTACTAATGCTAGATGTTATCCATACTTGTGGAAGAATTCCCCAAGGTATGAATTCAGTTAAAGCAAATTGCATGAAAAGTAGAGCTTCACATAAGTAAAAAGCTTAGAGAAATACAAATTATTTTAAAAATTCTTAATCCAATCAAATATAAAACAACATCTCTCCAATTAAAAAGCATGAATATAGGGGATATATTTCCTACAGGTAATTGTATTCTCTGCGGAAATATGCTACAAAGAGAAACATTTTATTTCAAATCAAGCTATTTTGATTTGAAAAAGTTGTTATAAATTTTCTTGTGTTTATATTAACATATAGAGCTCTTATTTTCCTCTATCTTTACACAGCTGTATTAATAAAGCAAAAAATAGTAATTCCACTAAGTCTTTTGCAGTTTACATCATTTCATTAGATTTGAAAATACAGAAAGTTGGAAAGCTAAAACAAGAGTTTTATTTGGCAGATTAAACTATAAACCATGTGCTAGGAAATAAGGTTCCTGAATACGGTGTATAATGATGACAATTTGTTTTCAGGATCTAGAATTTCTGTCTTGGCAAGCTGTAGTTCTGAGAAATTAAGTAATAAAATGGGATAGCTTCCAAGGGGGGAACAAAAATCCCCTCTTTGGATATTTTAGTGAAAGAAAACAATTCTTTTATTAATTTAGTAAAAATGTATTAAAGTCTAACTGTCCAACATATAAGCTGGCAACTAAATGCAACTGATTAGATCGTGGTTCTTAAGAGCTTTATTTTTAATTCCATCCTGGTTTTAGTTGTTAACCACATAGTGAGGCTCATTTCTACCTTTTGGTATGGGAATTTTTTTTCTATAAATCTTTACTGAATTGCTACATTAAGCAAGGTGCAATTTTTATGTGTTATGTTAACTTATGTTAACTTATGTCATTTTAGGAATTTTGTTATCATTTAAAATATAAGATATAAATAACACAAAATAACAAAATTCATTAACCCATTCATAATGATGCCTAAATATTCTATCCAAATATATTTGTTTATTCAATTTTTAAGATGTCCCTTTCAACAAGTGACTTGCCTCAATTGCAAATTGCCCTATTTAGATTAATAGTAGATGATATAGATTTTTTCCTATGATGATAAATGATGAGAAGTTACTTTAATATATAATCTATTGCTAGATAAAAGCAGTTTCTGGCTGCATGTAACAATTGACTGCATGCTATTGTTTCTTATTAAACTTTAGGTTGTTCCCATGATTTAGATTAATGTAACAAAGTAGTGTGGATCCAACTATAAATCTAAAAATATTTGTACTCTAAATAAAATTGGATACCCAAGTTCCTTTGGAGGCATGTTAATTTCTATATAGGATTGTACTGCTAATGTGAATAATAGACTTAAATGTTAAAGAAAGAAACAGCAATGTTTCAATGAAAAAAAATAACATTAATTAATGACATAAATTAAAAATAAATAAATTATACATTTATATAATAGTTTGATAGTTATAATAGTTAAATAAATATAATAGTAAAATCCATTTTACCTGAATGAAATTAAACTGTTTTAACTAGACAATTATTAAATGGAACCAAACTATTTTTTCTTAATTTCAAAGGTAAGTACAAGGTAGCTACAAGTTTATTCATATAATAAAATTCATATAATAAAAGTATTATAAATGATATTTTAAAAAACCACAAGGAAGCATCATAAAACTAAAATAAGATAGGCATTAACATTATGGAAAATTTAGCAGTAGCAATATAACTGTTAATTGAAACACAAACATCAAGATCTATTTTAATGTAGCAGAGTTAGAACTAAAAAAATGTATCTAGAAAGGCTTTCTTACAGCTGGAAAAGCCTCAGAAAATACAGCTTACTGGAAAATCAGTGCATTTCATCATCATTTCATGGCTCTGGATTTCATGACCCTACATCTTTTTGGAAATGCTTATTTTCTTCCTTGATTCTTCTTTGGTTCCTTCCATGAATTTTGATGCTTTACAATTTGCCCTTCTTTGTAGCCTTTATATATACTGGCAGGAGCAAAAAACTTTCAAGATTCATTAATGAAACTGAAACTAATTGGATAAAAAGAGTATATTACACAATCCTATTCAAAGAGTATATTACACAATCCAATTTTTAAAAATAGATTTCTGATTAGCTATAATAATAGAACTTCTGGTGAGCCAGTATGACCAACTTGTATTTTTCTAAAAGACAGGAGTATATCTGAATGCTGGGACTGGACTGCTTAATTTTTTCTAAAATTAAAGAACGAGAATCAATAACATGTATGTATTCCACACTTTCTTTCTTCCTTCCTTCCTTCCTTCCTTCCTTCCTTCCTTCCTTCCTTCCTTCCTTCCTTCCTTCCTT
>BLBF01000006.1:49507125-49521182 GCA_015471245.1 Laticauda colubrina | reverse complement strand
CTTCCTTCCTTCCTTCCTTCCTTCCTTCCTTCCTTCCTTCCTTCCTTTCATTATTAGGATTGAAGTTCCTAATGAATTGAAGGGGTGCTGGTTATATATTTTAAGATATCATGTTAGATGTTAATGTGGATTAAACCTATTAGAGATGAATAAAGCTTCTTTTTTCTGCCCTTTTCTTAATTTTAATTTTTATGTTTTGTGTTTGTATGTTTTATTTATATAATATAATATTTAATACAATTATTAGAAAATAAGTAAAATGTCAAAAGCTATGTAGCAATTGAGTATGTTGATTTGGATTTCTACATTAAGCAAATACTTGGTTTGATGTCATAAATGGTTCTTTAGACCTATGTAATTCTATGAGTTTAAAATGAGGATCAAGATTATATGAGGTACTAAAACCATGCTATAAAGCCTTGGTAAGACTACACCTGAAATACTGCATCCAGTTAGAATGGAACCTACCTAGAATACTGCATCCAGCTAAAATGCAATCCACCTAGAACACTGCATCACACTATACAAAAAAAAGAAAGAGTGCAGAGAAGTACAACCAAGATCATTGGGACACTGAAGGATAAAATCTACAATGAACAGTTGCAGGAATTGGGGTAACCAGGGAAGATATGATAACAGTGTTGCAATATTTGAGGGGCTGTCACAGAGAGAATGAGGTCATGCTATTTTCCAAAGCACCTGAAGGCCAGATAAGGAATAATGGATGGAAACTGAACAAGGAGAGAGTCAACCTGGAAATAAGGAGAAACTTTCTGATAGTGAGAACAATCAATCAATGGAACAATTTGTCCTCGGAAGTTGTGGGAGCTTCATCACTGGAAGCTTTCAAGAAGAGATTATACTGCCATTGTTAGAAATAGTGTTGGGTCTTCTATTTGGGTGGGGGTTGGGCTAGATGACCTACAAGGTCCCTCACAACTCTGTTAATCTGTTAATATTGACATTCCAGAAAAGAAATTAAGCTACAAATTGTAGAGTAAAATACCATCCTAATATATTCATACAGGAATGTGATAGAAGTTAAATTGTACCTCTTTGCTAGTGGAAAGAAATTTGGCCAGGAAGGATCCCTATGAAATTTTCTGATATACCTCAAAATTGTTTCTCAATAGCAAGTATAGGATTAAGCAGGAGGGATGTTTCAATACATTGAATCCAAACACATATGTTCCCTTGAGAGATTCAAGAATTTAACTATTCAACCTCTACTTTACCTTTCAAGTGAGGAGAAATATCAAGTAAGTTCACATTCTCTAACTCTTTATCTAATTGAAGAGAATTATTCAAATTTAGAAAATAATGAATGAACTTCTTCCAGGATTACAAATAGTAAGCACTGCTTTCATATCTCTTCATTTTCCTGACAAATAAAATGGTTTGCCAAGACATTCTTGTGACATTCTTTTTCTTTGTTCTCTATTATTATGTAGTAGAAATGCCACTAATGCTACAAATCTCTTTTCACTTGCACCCAAGAATTGAAGTTAAGCCATGCACTCTAACTTCAGAGGTTTTGGGTATTACTACTTAAGACTACCAAACTCCTTATATCTGTATTTTTGAGTCCACTTTTTTCAGCAGAAACACTCATGAAAAATTATGCAATATTCCTGAGAGGATGATAAGAACAAGAAAGGAAGGCTTACAGTTGTATATAACAGTACATTTACTGTTGAAGAAAAAAAATGACCTTCAGGATGACACAGATAAAGAAAATAGCATAAAATCTGTACTGTGAAAGAATCTGGGGACGGAAGTGACAGATCAGTAACTCAAAAAAAGTGATGTAGTACAAAATTCAGATAGGACATATATTAACCTTGTTCAATAGGCAGTTGATGGGCCTGGTAAACAGTGCTAAGTGGAAAGGAATGATTTCACATATGTCATTGGATTCTTTCCCAGTTGATTGGAAAACCCTGAGGGGGAATAGCTTGGAATTTGGAATTGAAAAGGCAGGATTAAAAACAACCATTTGTTGTTTAAACATATTGAATTCTGACTGCCCATTCTTATTAACCAGCTTGTCAGCACATAAATGTACTCATTAGATTGCCTAGATACTCAATTAATCTGTCTTTCAATTGCTGAACTGTTTTTGTTGTTGCTGGCTTTTTGGAAGGGGTGGTTGGGTGAGTATCTAGTAACTGAGAGGACAAACAAGCACTGGCTTGCATTTCCTTAGCATTGACCTCTTAAATCAAAGTGGCATATACAAAATTGAATCAATAAATGAAAATATCCCATGAACAATTAAATTAAAAAGAAAAGTCCTATTTTTGATAAAGAGATGGCTGACAGCATTTATTTGTTTATTTATTTAACAGGTATATATAGATGCCCACACACAATGATTTCTTCTTGAAAGATGTTGGAATTTGCTGTTATTTTGGAGGCTATTCTTACAAAGGTGTCAAAAACAGATACAGGTATATAATTATAAGTGTAGCAGGAATATAACACACACATATAAAATAAATATAAATATTCAAATATTCAAAAATATACCTTTTAAAGAGAAATGTTCAACTAAGTGACTCCAGGAATTGAAAGACAGATAGACGGATAGGTAGATAGATGATGATGATGATGATAGGGACTTCCTGTTGAGCGCTGTTTTGGTGCGGAACTGAGGAGCATATCACCACTCTGAAAGTTTCCGATTTTCACAAGTTGGTGGCTTTTTGGAGCGTGTCAGACCCTGGAGGGGTAGGCAGAAGAAAGGGGAAGACACGGAAGTCTTGGGGAGGTGCCGCAATCCCAGAGACTGGAAGACAAACCCCCTAAACACCAACAGCAGGAGAGGGAGATCATGACAACTGTGATGATCAGAACCAGAGACGCAGCAACCCAGCCAATTAAAAGAAGCAAAAAGAGCGAAACAGCAGGCGGAGCACTGGAAAGGCGTATTAAAAGAAGATTTTCAGAATATTGGTGTATACTGCAAAGGAAGCTCTGAATTAAGTGGTGTGGGGAAGCAGCGGAGTTTTTGACAGGAGCACTGACTGAAACAACGGCAGTGATTTATGCTGACTAATGGAATTGTGAAACCTGAGGAGACGAAGGGTGAGATAACAGCATTTGTTTTGCAAGTGGAGGAGTGAATTATAGAACCTTATTGTCCATTTATTTGAGAAGTGAGGGAAAAAAGAAAAAGAAGTGAAAGTGATTAAGTGGTATAGGAAAACGAAAGGACAATTAAGAGTGTAAAACTTGGGAATGATCTTTTGATGGATTGAAAGATCAGAAGAAAGGACTGGGGAAAAGAAACTTTAATTTGATAAATATTAATAGGCAATCCTGACAACAAAATAAGAAAGATATATTTAAAGTTCGTAAGTGAAACTGTGATTGTGGCTGTGAGGGAATAAAAGAACAAAAGAGCAACAAGAAAATACACAAACAGAGAAAGTGACTGTGCAACTTGGAATGAGGATATTTTGAATTAAGAGCTGTTGTAAGACAATTAACAAAAAAAAAATCTCTGGATCTGATTTAATAGATATTGGTAAAATACAAACCTATTTAAGTGATGTTGGTAGAAAACTAATTTGATAGAGGTAAATATATCAGAAATTTGTATACAGAATATTGCTTAATACTGATTGAACTTTTTGGATTAATTGAATAATTGTTGAAAAGTGATTTTATAAGCATATGAATTAGATGGTCAAAGAATAATTATATAGTGTTGTTATTTTCATCTTATTGCTCTATACCAATCAATTTTTGTTTAAAAGTACTATATAAGAAACCTAAAAAAAAAAAGAAATTAGACTTACTTACTTCAATTAAATATATATCCTTAAGGAAATAGATAAATTCATATATTTAAATATATTAATGAGCTGGGTGCTTTAACTATTTACATTAATTACATGATTATATAGGCTTGGTGTTTTCTGGTTAAACATGCTGGTATCTACTTACTTGTATTTATAGTGGATTAACTAAATATATATTGGATTAATATTTAACTCTGTAACCTTAGAATACTTCACTAGTTAAGAAAAAGAAATAAGATCTGTCAGGGACTACCTATAATAGAAAACTCTTATTTAACAATACATGTATAAATATGTATACTGTATTTATACTTCTTAAATGAGAAGTCAGTATGACTCTACTAGGATAGTTGATGATGGATTGGAGAGAGCTTTTATAAATAGTTAAAATGGCAACAATATCTACAAATGTAAAATCAGGGAAGAAACCTACAACAGTGACATCTTCATCTCTGGTGAAGATCGATTGATGCAATGTTATTGGCGGAAAAGACAAGTTCTGCCCAAAGTTTTCAGGCAGTATAGTCAACACTTGCCATGATGCAGGAAATGATGGTAAAGACCCATGATAGTGAGGAATCACGAAGACATGAAATTAGAAATGAGAACAGAAATAGGAGGAGTGAAGAACGAGATACAAAATTTGGATAGTAAAATCAGATGCAGGAGACAATGACAAAAAATGAACAAAAATTAAACACAGTAGAGGTAAGAACTGAGGTGGTTGAAAAGAGATTAGAGGAATCAGAACAAAATTGGGAAGTTTTATATTGTGAACTTTGGGATGCTGTGGTGCATATAGAACTAGAAAAAGCATCATTTTATCTGAGATTCCAGAATGTTGTTGAAGATAAAAATGAAATACATGAAATAATGGTGAACTTGATAGCAACAGCCCTACAGAAAGACAAACAGGAAGTCGAGAATGATATCGATGAGGTTTACAGAGTATACACACATTATCCCCGAAGACACAGACTACCCCGAGAAGTCCACATCCGATTCACAAGAAAGATGATATGAGACATGCTATATGGCAAGACCAGAGACGAGCCACTGATATATAAAGATCATGAAGTGGTAACATTGAAGCAAATACCCAGGAGAGTTAGGGAGCAAAGAAGGGACTACCAGTTTTTGTCATCTCAGTTCATTAAGAATGGTATATCGTTCAGATGGCTCACACCAGAAGGGCTCCTAGTAGCATGGCAGGATAAAAAATATAAAATTGATACAATAGAGAAAGCACATCAATTTTGCAAACAATATCTGGGACCTGAGGAAGAACATGAAAGTGGAGAACATTTAAATATAAAAAGTCAGTAAGAACAACTCTCCGAAGAGAAAGAACTGACACCACAGTCACAATCTCAGAAATTTAGAGAAGATAAGGACAACAGACCAAGTACAAGAGAACCCAGAACAATGAAAGAAACAAAAAACGCTCTACACAGATAGTAACATGAACAGAAATATCACCTTATTCTCAGTTAAAGCCCATGTCACACTGCCCAACGGATGCAAAAAGGAAACAGCGGATGAGAAAAATGTTCCATCCGTTGTTATCTGCTCCCAAAAGGGGTAAAGATTTGCATAAACGGAACGGATAACACGGACGCGGGGAGGACGCATGGCAGATGGAAAGTGGATGCGGAACGGAAGCCCAGCAGATGGAAGCAGATGGGAGCGGATGGCGCAACCACAGGGCTTTCGGGGGGGCCTCAGCGAAGCGGACGCGGAATGGAAAGAGCGGATGCAGAGAGGACACCGAAAGGATGAAGCGGATACACAGTGAATGCACAGCGGATGCACAGCGGAAGCCGAATGGATGCCTGGTGTTAATTGCGCATGCAGGGAGGATGCATTGCGTCAGCCCCGCGGATATAACGGAAGCAGCTCGGAAGCAGGTCGCCATTCAGAGGAAAGACCTGCTGCCAAACGGATCAGCTGCCTTGCCTGCCCTGCCTGCATGTCTGCCTGCCAGACTTGCGGAAGCACAGCAAGCCTCAGCCACCTTCTGCCAGCCCTGGCAAGAGAGACAGGGCTACCATCCCGCCCCCTGGCCCACACTCTGGTTCTCCTGGGGCTTCTGCAGCATGGGCTCACTGTTCTGGGGCTGGGGCTTCTGCTGCTTCTGCTTCTGGAGGAGCTGATGACAAGCACTCCAGCACCAGCCACCTCCACAGCACCTGCACCCTTCACCCCTGAGACTGAGCGACCAAGAGGAGTGCCAGAGACTCACTTTTGTCTTATAGCTTGTTGTTAATGAAGTCTATTTTTGATTCAAACACTTGCTTCATTTCTTTTTTTTAATAAAGTCTTGGTGGAAACTTTTAGAAATGGTTTAAGCCTTTGCATGCTTGTGGGATGGGTTAAGATAGCGGTGGGATGGGTTGAGATAGCTGTGGGATGGGCAGGGATACCTGTGGGATGGGTAATAGCTGTGGGATAGATAAACCTCCAGTGCAAGCATAGTGGGACTGTATGATCCACCCTCCCAGGTGCCACACCTACGGCCCTTTATTATCAATAACGATATAATCAATCATCCACACATGTCAACATAAACACAACTCTTTATTAAACGCCCTGTTCATTGTAGGCCAACCAAACATACATGGCCCAATCTCATCCGTGTGATGAGACAGGCTGAAGGAAGCATCCATTAAGCATCTACCATCCTGTCTTGCCACTCCACTGCTCCAGCTGGGGAGTTACATCATTGTCTCAGGAGGTTGTGCTGCTTCTTCGCTTCATGTGAGGCTCTTTTGGGGCCTTGCACATCCTCAGTGTCGATCAGGTTTTGCCCTTGCCTCCATTCCCCAGGCTCCATGTCCCCATTGCCTTGCTGGAGGTCCACGAGCCTGTTCTGCAAGACTGGGTAGCGGGTGAGCATGAGATTGTGCAGGATGCAGCAAGCTTCCATGATCCTCCTCATGGTCTCTGGGCAATGCTGCATGGTGGTGAGAAGTGCCTGGAAACTGTTGGCCAGGATGCCAAAGGTGTTCTCCACCACCCGCCTTGCCCTGGACAGCCTGTAGTTGAAGATCCTCTCTTCACGGGTGAGGAGTCTGGAGGTGTAGGGCTTCATGAGGTAGGTTGTGAGGGAGAAGGCGTCATCCCCCACGATGAAGTAGGGCACATCTTGTGTGTCGTTGGGCAGGGGTTCTGGATCTGGGAAGCCCACGATGAGGTTGCCTTCCAGCTCCTCCTTGAGGTGACTGGCGTTGTATACCTGGGCATCTAAAGCTGACCCATTGCCTGAAGCATCGATGTACATGAACTTGTAGTCAGCATCGACCATGGTGAAGAGGATGATGCTGAAGAAGCCCTTGGAGTTGAAATAAGTGGACCCCGAGTTGGCTGGAGCTTTGCAGGCCACGTGCTTGCCATCTATGGCTCCAACGGTGTGGGGGAAGTTGTTCTGATACCACTGCTCTGCAACTTTCTTCCATCCTTCTTCAGTGGAGGGGTACTAGAGGAGCTCCTCCTTGTATTCTTTGGTGATGGCCTGCACCACTTCTCTGACCACAATGCTGATGGTGTTGGGTGGCACCCTCCAACCGTACTGCATGCTCCTTTAGGAGGTCCCTGAGGCCAGGTGGCGCAGAGTGAGTGCCACCTTGAGCCCAGGTTCCAGGCTGGGCCGGAAGCTGGTGTTTGCCTTGGTCAACCTGGGTTTCAGCCACTGCACAACTTCGTCAAACATGGCTGGAGGCATCCTCATGAAGTTCTGGAATGCCTGAGTGTCTTCGTTCCTGAGCTCCACCATCAGCTTGTTGTACAGTCCGTCCTCTGCTCTTCTGGTGAACCATCTTCAGATCCAGACTCTTTTTAGGTGGCTCCTTTTCTTCTCGCAGTAGAGTTCACAGAGCCTGCAGATGGCTTCGCACTTTTGCAGAACGATGGTGGCTGCCAAAAGGACTTTGTTACAATCCATGGTGGACATGACTGGATGCTGTGGAAGAGCAAGAGGCAGATGAAGGCTGCAGAGGTCTGCACCGCTGGGCTGCTATTCTGAAAGTGAGATGCAGGCGAGTTGCTCCCCCTTTTTATAGGCAGTATAGGTTTTCCGCTAAGCATCCTCTAGGCATCCTCTAGGCATCCTGTAGACATCCTTAATATCCGAGATAGGTCCCCTCTGCGAACGTTTTTTCCGTTTTAAATGCTTTGTTTCCATTCTGCATCCGCTAGGCATCCGTTCTGCATCCGTTCCGCATCCGTTCCAGTTCCTCCCTGCGTCCGGGTGGATGGAGTTGCGCGGATGTGCAGTGGATGCCTAGCGGATATAGCGGATGCGTAACGGATGCAGAACGGATGTGTAGCGGATGCGTAGCGGATGCAGAACGGACGAACTGGATACATTTTCCGCTCAAAAGTTTTAGGCAGCCCCAATCTTTTGGAGTGGATGAAACGTCAATAAATGGATGCTGGACGGATAGAGAGGAAGCGAAATGGAGGTAGTGAGTACATCGCGTTTTTGAACAGATGGCAAGGTTTTTTGTCCATTTTACATCCTCTTTGCATCCTTTGGTTCAGTGTGACATGGGCTTAATATCAATGGTTTAAACCAACATTAAAAAGAAAACAGTCATTTGAAAAACTTAAAAAACAAAATGCAGACATAACTTGTATACAAGAAGTACACATCATAGATAAACAAGCAAACCTCCTAAAGGATACTAATTTGGGAAAAATGTATTGGGCTCTTTCAAATCAAAGAAAAAGTGGTATCATAATATATATAAAAGATTGGCTGCAACACAGACAAGTATATAAGGATGAAGATGGAAGAATGTTATTTATAGAAATAATATAAAACCAGAAAAAGACTTTGTTAGTTACAGTATATGTCCCGAATATAAATCAAAAAGAATTTTATAATAAACTCCATCATAAGATTGTAGAAAATCAATATACAAATGTATGTACTGTAGGAGATTTAAATGCTGTTTCAGACAAGGACAAAGACTATAAAAGTTCCAAAAAATAAATAAATAAAAATAAAAGGAGACTATTCCCATCTTCTTTTAATAATATGGTGAGGGAATTAAACTTGAAGGATGTGTGGAGAGAACTATATCCAACCAAAAAGCAACATACTTTCTTTTCCAATCCCCATCACTCTTGGTCTCTAATAGATCAGATTTGGATGGACCCAGGCTTAATGGAAAACATTGAAAATATAAAGATTTTGCCAAATGTCTGGGCTGATCTTAACCCTATTCAAATTAAGTGGAAAGGAAAGAGAATGATTGTAAGATGGACATTTAATAATAGCATATTAAAAGATAATGAATAAATAAGGGTGTAAGGGACAAGGATGTCCCTTGGCTCTTTTACTTATTTTTTATTTCTTGACATAAATAAGACAGAGCATACGTCCCTCTAAAATTTCTGGGATACAACAAAAGCTTACGTGAGAGGTTTAACTATTGGCTATAGTATTAAAAAGAATTTTTAAAAAGGCAAAAACAAAATGTGTGGAGAGAGAAACTTAAAGATTTAGAACTAAGTAGACAAATTGATCCAAAAAATCAAAACAATAGTAAAGAAATAGATTTGGTAAAACATAAGATAAATTTAAGTATGCAGGAAGACCTGGACCAAAAAATTAAATTATTCAAAATTATTTTGAAAATGCAAAAAAGTCAGGGAGATGGTTAGCCCATAAAATAAAAATAGAAGAAGGAAAAAGAAAGATTGTAGCTCTCAAAGACCAAGAAAGGAAAGTATATACTCAGGCTAAGGAAAAGAAAGATATTGCTAAGGACTTTTTTTTTACAAATCTATACAATCAAGAAGAAGTACCAGAACTTATTAACCAATATTTGAAGGAAAAAAAATTACCGGAAATTACAGATGAAGAGAAATATATTTTAAATAACAAAATATCCACATAAGAAATTAGAAAGGCAATTGGAGCCCAAAAACTAAATAAAACCCCAGTCCCGGATGGAATTTTGTCTGCATTCTATAAGGAGTTTCAAGAGTTATTGGAGGAATTAATGACAGATCTATATAATGAAGCATTGGATAGTGCTAATATACCAAAGTCATGGACCGAAGCATATATAACCCTTATTCACAAAGAGCAATCAGACCCACAAAAAATTCAAAATTATAGGCCAATATCACTTTTAAATGTAGATTACAAGATTTTGGCCACAATATTGGTGGAAAGATTAAAGAAAATATTAAGTGGGATTATTCATACTCACCAGAATGAGTTTCTGCCATATAGACAAATGAAGACAAATACAAGAATAATTATGGATGTTTTAGAATTCTATGAAGTACATACAACTAAAAAAATGGCACTGATGTTTTTAGACGCTCAGAAGGCATTTGACAATTTGAATTGGAATTTTCTTATTAAACAACTGACAGGCATGAAATTTGGTGAAATTTTTTTAGGATTCATTAAAACAATATATAATACCCAAACTGCAAAAATATCAATAAATGGAGAAAACAAAGATAATATAAGGATAAATAAGGGTGTAAGGGACAAGGATGTCCCTTGGCTCCCTTACTTTATATATTAGCAGAAGAGACACTACTGATACAAATCTGACAAAATCAAGAGATCAGGGGGTTAAATGTTAAAAAAGAGGAGTACAAACTTCAAGCATTTGCTGACGATATGGCCTTTACAGTGGAAGATCCCCTGGAAATGACACCTATCTTGATGAAAGAAATAGAACAATATGGAAAGGTGGCAGGGTTAGAAATTAATAAAGAAAAAACAAAAGTTATAACAAAAAAATGTACAAATAAACAAAAGGAAGAACGAACAAAGAGATTAGGGATACAGATGGAAAATCAAGTAAAATATTTGGAGGTATGGCTAAGAGCTAGGTGCTCATCAATTAAAAAAGATAATTATGACAAATTAACAATCCAAACATTTAAAGACTTAGATAATTGGATTAAATTATAAATATCTCTATTAGGCCTTATTGCAATAGTAAAAATGAATATTTGTTGTTCTAATTGTTGTTCTTATTTCAGATGGTGCCAATCAAGTTGGAAAAAAGCTTTTTTGAAGAACTAAATAAACATATATCCAAATTTATATGGCAAGGAAAAAAAACCCAGAATAAAATATAAATTACTATAGGATGATAGAAAGAAAGGAGGCTTTGGTCTTCCAAATTTCGAAACATACTACTATGCTGCAATAGCAACCTGGCTAAAAGACTGGGTTAATTTGATAAATAAAAGGATCTTAACATTGGAGGGCTTTTATCTCCGAATTGGATGGCATACATTTATGCGGGATAGAAAGAGTAAACACCACTTGTATTTTCAAAGGCATTATATAAAGCCCATGTCACACTGCCCAATGGATGCAAAAGGGACATAGCGGACGAGCAAAATGTTCCATCCGTTGTTATCCGCTCTCAAAAGGGGCAAAAATTTGCATAACCGGAGCGGATAACACGGACGCATGTAGGATGCAGGGCAGATGCAAAGCGGATGCGGAACAGAAGCCTAGCGGATGGAAGCGGATGGGAGCAGATGGCACACCCGCAAGGCTTCCGGGGGACCTCAGCAAAGCGGACACGGAACGGATACAGCGGATGCACAGCGGATGCACAGCGGATGAAGCGGATGCAGAGCGGAAGCACAGCGGATGCACAGCGGAAGCCTAATGGATGCCTACCGTTAATTGCGCATGCAGGGAGGATGCATTGCGTCAGCCCCGTGGATATAATGGAAGCAACTCAGAAGCAGGTCGCCATTCAGAGGAAAGACCTGCTGCCGGACGGATTGGCTGCCTTGCCTGCCCTGCCTGCATGTCTGCCTGCAAGCCTTGCTGCCAATCTTGCTGCCAGCCTCCCTGCCAGCCTTGGTTCCTGCCAGCCTCCCTGCCCGGCAGCAACCCCACAACCATGCGGAAGCACAGCAAGCCTCAGCCATCTGCTGCCAGCCCTGGCAAGAGGGACAGGGCTACCATCCCATCCCCTGGCCCTCATTCTGGTTCTCCTGGGGCTTCTGCAGCACGGGCTCACTGTTCTGGGGCTGGGGCTTCTGCTGCTTCTGCTTCTGGAGGAGCTGATGACAAGCACTCCAGCACCAGCCACCTCCACAGCACCTGCACCCTTCACCCCTGAGACTGAACGACCAAGAGGAGTGCCAGAGACTCATTTTTGTCTTATAGCTTGTTGTTAATAAAGTCTATTTATGATTCACACACTTGTTTCATTTCTTTTTTTGATAAAGTCTTGCTGGAAACTTTTAGAAATGGTTTAAGCCTTTGCTTGGTTGTGGGATGGGTAAGGATAGATTTGGTATGGGTGAGGATACCTGTGGGATGGGTAATAGCTGTGGGATGGGTTAGGATAGCAGTGGGATAGATAAACCTCCAGTGCAAGCATAGTGGGACTGTATGGTCCACCCTCCCAGGTGCCACACCTATGGCCCTTTATTATCAATAACGATATAATCAATCATCCACACATGTCAACATAAATACAACTCTTTATTAAATGCCCTGTTCATTGTAGGCCAACCAAACATACATGGCCCAATCTCATCCATGTGATAAGACAGGCTGAAGGAAGCATCCATTAAGCATTTACCATCCTGCTCCAGCTGGGGAGTTGCACCAGTGTTTCAGGAGATTGCGCTGCTTCTTTGCCTCACGTGAGGCTCTGTTGGGGCCTTGCACATCCTCAGTGTCGATCAGGTTTCACCCTTGCCTCCATTCCCCAGGCTCCATGTCCACATTGCCTTGTTGACGGTCCACAAACCTGTTCTGCAAGACTGGGTAGCGGATGCGCATGAGATTGTGCAGGATGCAGCAAGCTTCCACGATCCTCCTTATGGTCTCTGGGCTATGCTGCATGTTGGTGAGAAGTACCTGGAACCTGTTGGCCAGGACGCCAAAGGCGTTCTCCACCACCCGCCTTGCCCTGAACAGCCTGTAGTTGAAGATGCTCTCTTCACAGGTGAGGTATTTGGAGGTGTAGGGCTTCATGAGGTAGGTTGTGAGGGAGAAGGCGTCATCTCCCACGATGAAGTAGGGCACAGCTTGCTTGTATTTAGGCAGCGGGTCTGGATCTCGGAAGCCCACGATGAGGTTGCCTTCCAGCCCCTCCTTGAGGTGATTGGCGTTGTATACCTGGGCATCTGAAGATGAGCCGTTGCCTGAAGCATCGATGTACATGAACTTGTAGTCAGCATCGACCATGGCGAAGAGTATGATGCTGAAGAAGCCCTTGTAGTTGTGATAAGTGGACCTCGACTTGGCTGGAGCCTTGCAGGCCACGTGCTTGCCATCTATGGCTCCAACGGTGTGGGGGAAGTTCCACTTCTGATACCACTGCTCTGCAACTTTCTTCCATCCTTCTTCAGTGGAGGAGTACTGGAGGAGCACCTCCTTGTATTCTTCAATGATGGCCTGCACCACTTCTCTGACCACAATGCTGATGGTGTTGGGTGGCACCCTCCAGCCGTACTGCATGCTCCTGTAGGTGGTCCCTGAGGCCAGGTGGCACAGAGTTTGTGCCACCTTGAGCCCAGGTTCCAGGCTGGGCGGGAAGTTGATGTTTGTCTTGGTCAACCTGGGTGTCAGCCGCTGCACAACTTCGTCAAACATGGCTGGAGGCATCCTCATGAAGTTCTGGAATGCCCGAGTGTCTTCGCTCCTGAGCTCCACCATCAGCTTGTTGTACAGTCCGTCCTCTGCTCTTCTGGTGAACCATCTTTGGACCCAGACTTTTTTTGGGTGCCTCCTTTTCTTCCTGTAGTAGAGTTCACAGAGCCTGTAGATGGTTTCGCACTGTTGCAGAAGGATGGTGGCTGCCGAAAGGACTTTGTCACAATCCACGGTGGACATGACTGGATGCTGTGGAAGAGAAAAAGTCAGATGAAGGCTGCAGAGATCTGCACAGCTTGGCTGCTGTTCTGAAAGTGAGATGCAGGCGAGTTGCTCCCCCTTTTTATAGGCAGTATAGGTGTCCCTTTGCATCCTCTATGCATCCTCTAGGCATCCTTAATATCCGAGATAGGTCCCCTCTGCAGATGTTTTTTCCATTTTAAACACTTTGTTTCCGTGCTGCATCCATTCTGCATCCGTTCTGCATCCGTTCCGCTTCCTCCCTGCGTCCAAGCAATGCGAGTTGTGCAGATGCGGAACGGATGCCTATATATATATTGGATGCGTAATATATATATATATATATATATATATATATATATATATATATATATATATATATATATATATGTGCTGTTCAGCTT
>BLBF01000006.1:49451662-49467125 GCA_015471245.1 Laticauda colubrina | reverse complement strand
TTTATTTCCATTTCCATGGTGAACTTGATTTTGGGGTGTGTGCTGTTTAGGTGTGTTAGGAAATTGTTTAGGTTTTCTTTTCCATGGGGCCAAATCACAAATGTGTCATCGATGTATCTTAGCCATAGTTTGGGTTTGTGGTGGCATTAGCCAGGGCTCTGGATTCAAATTCTTCCATGAACAGGTTTGCAATGATAGGTGACAGTAGTGATCCCATAGGGGCTTCTTCAATTTGCTTGTATCTTTGTCCTTTGTATATGAAATATGTGTTGGTTAGACAGTGTTCTGTTAGTTCCATGAGGTCTTTAGCTGGTTGGTATTTATTTCTGATGCCCAATCTACACACCCAATCAAGTCACACCCCCACTAGCAGTTTAAGGAAGAAGCAGCTGAAAGCTCACATTACTCTGAGAAGCACAGAGCCGAAGAAACAAGCCTGAAGATGATGAATGAGACTTCATCGAAACGTCGCCTAGATACTTCCAATTTTACACGGGAGAAAACCCGAATAACCAAAATTACACACACACACACACACACACACAAAAAAAAAAACACACACACACACACATACATATTACTTTTCTGAGGGGAAAAATCTATTCATCCTTGCTTGAATTTGGTATTTCCTAACAGGATATCGAGTTGCTGCTCCTTTTTATTTTTCTTTGAGTTTTAAACTCAAGGAAGCTAACACAAATATATTCTCTATTAAGGGATCTCTCCCAGGTAATTATGCTTAAGAGTTATAATCCTGTTCAGTACCATACAAACTTCTGCATCAAGTGGATTTCTAGGGTTCTTTTGTCTGTTGATTGCCAGCATGGGTAGAAAAGGCTGTCCATTGCAAATATTCACCTTTTTCCTACAAACAGTGACAAAATAATAGAGGGCTTAAATCTAGACTTTGTCTTGCTTTCCTTTTTTTTTTTTTTTGTT
This sequence comes from Laticauda colubrina, assembly GCA_015471245.1. Taxonomy (NCBI): domain Eukaryota; kingdom Metazoa; phylum Chordata; class Lepidosauria; order Squamata; family Elapidae; genus Laticauda; species Laticauda colubrina. The sequence continues at coordinate 49,466,186 of BLBF01000006.1, read as the reverse complement.
TCTGTTTCAGCTACTTGACTTTTCTTGCTTGCACCTGCCTTCCATTCTTAATTTAATATCATTTTCTTCTAACTTCTTCAGTAATGAAAGAGGACTGTAGGAATTGACAATTATTTGGGAACAAAAATGTTATCTTCTTTACAAATAAATACTATATATACTTTACATTTGAGATTCTGAAAAACATTTTTATAATGCAGGAATACTTGTGAAAATATGCTTCCCAGGAGTGCTAGGCAACTAATTTGTCCCCAAAAAGATTTTTTTAGCACTTCCATTCTTTCCAAGCAGTAGGAAGCTTCATGGCAGCTTTTTAGGTCCCACTTTCGTTTTGAGTGTGAAATGCTGGCAGCACTTTTTGTAATAATGTACAAATGTTCAGGATGAGCAGGTTGGAAGCATGCCTACATATAGTCAGTTTTGGTCTGAGGAAACATCATTCAATCTTCTTAGCTAAGCAGCTACTTTTAAAGATCAAAGTTCTGTATTTACTTTATATTTTTAGATAGCTTAGAAATTAATATGGATTCCCTGTTCTACAAATATTCAATGGCAAATTTACTTTTAGAATCTACTCCTAATAACAGGGTTTAATACATATTCTGCTGTCAGATGTTGCTGCAAAAAGCCAACTAATCTCATACTCAACTCACATTTAGTCATTAATAAGGGGAAATATCAAATAAAAGATACCAAAAAAAACAACAACAAGAAAGCAATGTACACTACAATAGCCTTTAAAGTACTTTCACTCATGCTAGACTTTGAGATACAAATTTACTTTTAGTTCTATGAAACAGGACTCAGTAGGGATTAATAATCTCTATGGAATTTATTGAGGGAAATTTGTCTCCATTAAAAGGGGTGATGGTCTCACCTGATATACCTTTTCTCTTTGGGTGAAGATAGCATCCAAGATTGGGTAGTCAGTTGCTGCTAGCTGATTGGACTGAGTCTGTCAGATCTGTGAGAACACTTTCCTGTTACCAATGGTCTCAAGAAATTGGCGAAGGAATATTGACAGTCTGAGGTGTTTTTCTGGTGTTGTCATGATGGATCTGGAACAGACCTCCATCAGAGTAGGGCTGGATGCTACTCCACCCAAAGAGAAAAGACGAATCAGGTAAGACCAATGTCCCTTCTTTGTGGTGGAGATAGCATTCAGAATTTGGATATACCAAAGTTGGCTATCCTACGGGTGGGTATGGTTCGGTCTGGATCCCCTAGTCAGGTTGGACCTTTTGAAGAACTCTCAGTCCAAAGGCTGCCTCTGCCAAGGCAAAGCAGTCCAGCTTATAGTGCTTGATGAATGGGGATGGTGAGGCCCAAGTGGAGAGAAAAAGACTGATTGGCCCATGCCATGGACATGGACGCACTTCTTGTGGAATGTGAAGAGGTACTGCAAGTCTCTGGGACTGGTAGGCTCTGGATATGCACATTCTGATCCACTGTCCCACAGTCAATGGAGTGACCTTGCAACTCAGGGTGGAAGGTTGAAATGATACAAAAAGGGATTCAGACTTTCTGAAGAAGGAAGTTTGTTTAATGTACATACAAAGAGCCCTCCAGACATCTAGAGTGTGCCATCTCTTTCTAATGCGTGGACCGGTTTTGGACAGAAATCAGGGGTCCTATGGTACCTGGGTCCTATGGAACCATGAGTTGACATTTGGCATGAAAGATGGGACCGATCTCAAGACAACTTGGTTGGGATGAAAGATACAGAGGTTCTTCCTGACAGACAGGGCAGCCAACTCCAAAACCCATCAGGCTGAGGTGATGGCTACCAGGAAGTCTACTTTACAAGACAAACATTGCAGGGAAGTGGATCTCAGTGGTTCAAAGGAAACCTCAGTCAGCGAATGCAATGCTTTAGAGAGGTCCCATGTTGGGTATCGATGAACCACTGGAGGCTGTAGATTTAAGAAATCTTCATATGGTAGGATATTTGGGTAAGGATTCTTCCCCCTCCCCCCAAGAAAGTACAGAAGACAGGGCTGCCACCTGCCATCATAATGTGTTGGGCAACAGGCCCTTATCAGTCCTTCTTGGAGGAAATCCAGCACTGAGTGACTGATACCACTGCAGACCCAAACCTGATCTGGAGCACCAGGAACAGAAAGTCCTCCAGGTCACCTTGTAAATGAGATTGGTGGAAGGCCTCCAAGAAACCTGGATCTTGTATCAACAAAGATGATACAAACCTGGATTTGTATCAACTTAGAAGAGTAATGTTCCCAGATCAGAGATCCCAACTCAATCTCCAAGTGGACAACTGAAGCCACTGGGAGTCCAGATGTAGCAAGGGTCCCTGGCTGAGGAATATTATGTCTGCCAGCTTCCTCCAAGCTCACTGAAAGGCTTACCCTAACCCTAGCAACCCCCCTAACAAGTTGGCAAACCATGGCCATCTGGGCCAGTGAGATGTGATAAGTAGAAGTTCTGTCCTTTCCCCCCATAGTTTCTGTTTCACCCTCAGGATCAGGAGCAGTGGGGAGAATGCATAAAGGAGCCCCCAGGGCCAAGGATTGTGTAAGGCATCAGTCCCCTCTGCCCTTGGAAACCTGAGGAAGAATCTCAGGAGTTGCGCATTGTCCTGAGAAGTGAAGAGATCAACAGCAGGTTGTCCAAAGCACTCCAACAGCTCCTGAAATACAGCAGAGTGCAGATGCCATTCTATAGACCACAGATGTGGTCTATAGTGGCTTTGCTAAGCCAGTCTGCTTCAAGTTGGATATTCCAGAAATATGCTCAGCCCTGAGCAAGACATGGTGTTTTTCTTCCCAGAGACACAGCTGTTCTGCCTCTAGCATCGGGGTCAAGAATGTATTCCCCCTTGGGAATTTACATGTGTCTTAGTGGTCACATAATCTGTTAAGACCAGGACATAATTGTCTGCTACTATGTTTTGGAATTATCTCAGCGCCAGATAGATTGCCCTGAATTTTAACCAATTGATATTATGGTCCAAATTGGCCTGGGACCACTGACCCTGGATGATCCTGGATTGGAGATGAGGTCCTCAACCATAAAGGCTGGCAGCAGCGGTCAGAACCAGCCGATTAGATTCCTTGAACCAGTTTCATAAAGAAAGGGCTCATGACGACCACCACCTAAAGAACTTTATAACTTACAGTGGTACCCTAACTTGGGAATGGGAACAACTCCTGTCTGTCCTTTGAAATGGTAGGAGAAACCATTGGAGAGCCCTGGCATGCAGGCGTGCCCAGGGCACTATAGCAATACATGAAACCATTTTGCCTAGGAGCCTTGAAAACCAGGGGTACCCTGTGCTTGGATTTCACCAGAATAATTAATTCTCTGATGCTCACCTGACACTCCTGGGATAAGAAAATCATGCACACCATGGAATCTATTACAGCTCCCAGATGGAGTTAACAGTTAATGGGAATGAAATGGCTTTTGGGCATGTTCCTGGAGTTCCTGGATGGCGATCCTCAAGTCTTCTACTGCACTGGACTCTGATTGGAATAGCCCTAAGAAAAGTCGCAAGGGCTGTGAACATTCTAGGTGCAGACAAAAGACCAAAGGGTAAGACCCTGTACTGAAAATGTCTGCCATTATAGAAAAATCTAAGGAACTGCCTATGGACAGGTAATAAAAGGACATGAAGGTAGACTTCTGTTAAATCAATAGAAGTTAGACCTCCCTAACTCCATCCAGAATAGACTGGAGAGAATGCATCTTGAACCACTTGGATGCCAGTTGGTGGTTCAGATGTTTCAGATCCAGAATTCCCCTCCATTCCCCTGAGGCCTTTGGAACAACAAACAGGATATAATAAAATCCCATCCCTTGTTGGTCCCTAGGCACCGGCTGGATTGCATGTATATCCAACAGGTGCTGAATATCTGTTTCCATGAGAACCTTTTCTCCCTATTCTTAGAAACAGGGCAACAAATGAAAAACTCAGGGGTATGGAGAGGAATTCTAGAGAAAGGCCTGAATGGATCATCTCCAGGACCCAGGTATCTGTGGTTACTTCCCCCCAATGTCTGGCAGACAAGGCCAGACATCTCCCAGTGGGAGGGTTGACAGAATATTTATCTAGGACATGGAAAGGGATGACCCCCTCCACCTCGAAAGGACCATTTGTTCTGGAACTGGCAGTTTCTACTTGTCTAGTCCTGTTGCTGTTCCTATCTGTGGATGAAGATCTCTGGGATCTAGAAAACCCTGCCCCCACTTCTGTCACCCTAAAGGAGGGATGGCAAAAGTAAGGTACAGGGTGGAATTCCCCACAGCTTGACCTGGATGGTAAAATATTCCCTTTGTGTTTAGAGTCCACCAGGACCTTGAACAAGGACTCTCCAAATAATTTATCCCCTTTGAAGGGAGCAGTAGCTAACTTCAACTTATGCCTCATCTCTGCCTGCCATTGTCTGAGCCAGAAAAGATGGTGAGAGGCAACAGATGATTCTATAGCCCTCGATGCTAACCTGGGCACACTGAGGGTGGCATCAGCAGAGAACTCAGCAGCTGCCAGGAGATTACTGATGTGCTGATGAGATCTCACATTGCATAGCCAAATGAGGGAGGCCCTGTTGAAGAATGATGCAGCAGTGGAGGCCTTCACTGTTCAGGTCACTGATTGATGAGCCTAGGAGCTGTTTCAAGATTCTACAGCCTTGGTTTTTGGCTTGGAGGCTTCTGATGAATTTGCAAGCCGTTTCCTCTACTCTCCTGTACACACAGCTGGCATTTTTTGTAGAATCTGCCATTTTGCTGGCTGAGCTGTCAGGCAGCCTACATTCCCTCGGATTTACTCCCGGCTCAGAATGAAATGCCACCAGACAATCTCCTAGGGCAAGTCAGTAACAACAGGCAGTCCCTCACTGACAGTTCCCATCACGTCCCTCAGCCAGAAGCCGTGGAATCAAACGGCCATCAAAGCAGCATTTTAAAGATGCTCTGAAGTGCAAGAAAACCTCTCCAAGCCTCAGAGGTTTGTGATATGGAGGTTAGCTCAGTCACATCAACCATCAAATTGGCTACCTTACTTGAGTCTGATCGGCCTTAGCCAATTGGCATCAGATAACCTGGGGCAAAGCCACAAACAACAATCTTTTGACAGCCATTCAGCTGGTAGATCAGGAGTCAGCTGTCATCTTTATAGCATTCAGGATTGGGTTTGTCAAAATTTTGTTGTTTAAATGTTCTAATTTTCAGAACAATGAAAAACACATTGTCCAAACTGCTTGACTGAGTCAATTTCTGGAGACTGTTGCTAACAGGGAGTGTCCTCACAGATCTGACAGACTCAGTCCAATCAGCTAGCAGCAACTGACTACCCAATCCTGGATGCTATCTCCACCACAAAGGAGAATTAGAATTTATTATTTTTAAGCAAACACTGGAGGATTGAACACTAATTCTAGTACTATATCTATTGTCACAAAATGTGCAGCTCAGGCATAATACTACAGACCATGCTTTTAATTGAGGCTTAGGCATATGAAACTGCTCTTCTTCCCTATTTGTTCTAGTAGTTTGTCCAAGAAGATAAAATATCAGTTAAAAATAATAATTAGAAATAATTTTATCCTATTAATATTAGTTTATTGGTCTGAATTAGAACATAATCATAAATTGTGCTGGGAAATAATGAACATATATTTCTCAGTACCTGCCAACTCTTTCTTGCATCATTGCTGGAGGAAAACAAGAAAGCTTTGAGAAACCCAAAGGTTAATAAGATAGTGCTAAACTTAGTGCAATATCTAATTCAACTTATATCTTGGCTTTAGATATATTATTATGTAGTCTCTTTGATATCTGTTTGCAACTTCTCCCACTTTCTACTGTGTTTCTATGCTTTCTAGTTCTTTTTGTTTGCTTGTAATTATTGTTGTTGTTGTTGTTGGGAGACATATCCCTCTTTCTTTTGTGTGCTCATGTTCTGAATTTGGTTGTCACCTCCCCCTCCTCCTTCTCCTCCTCCACCACCACCACCACTACCTCCTCTTCCTGTTGGTCCAATTTCCCCTTCACAAATCTTTCATTTATCTTTATTCTCCTATAACTTTGTCGTGCAGAATATCAAATGCAAAATATCAAGATTAAATTAAAGTATTTATTTTATTTATTCCATTTTCAAATGCCACTCATCATGAGTTATGATAATAGCCTTTGTAGACCAACAATCTAAAGTCTTTGAAAAATCCATATTGCATATATTATATCTTTACACCTGTTAACATTGTTCATAAAACTATATTATGAATAATCCAGCCAAATATGACTTTTTTAAAATTTACAGTAATTCAAGAGACAGAACTTTTTTATATAAATAGTTCATTCATGTAACTTTTCATGAAAAGTTTTTAATATTTAGATAAAATATTGCATAATCTCTTTTGGTTGAGCAGTGGTTTATAGATACTTCCTAGCTTTAAACAAATGCATTGTCAACCATAAAAGCTCTGGTGGGTTAGACCAAAGGCCTAGTAGTCAAGGAATCTCTTATACAGTGGCCAACCAGATGCTAGTAGGAAATCCTAAATAAGTCATGAGTGCAATAGGACTTTTTTTTCTGACAGTTCCTTATCATTAATTTCCAAGAATAACGTAAGTTTTCATAGTTTAGAACACTTGTATCCAGTTACATGAAGATGAGCCAATTTAACTTGTTTAGATATTTTATTCTTGTTATTATTTTTATAAATAACTTGACAGCATTAATATTCCTTTCTACCACCATTTCCCTCATAATAACAATTTTGTGAGTGGGTTAGAGGCACTATAACTAGTCCAAAGCACAACATAAGGCAGAACTAGAACTCACAGTCTCTTAGTTTCTAAGACCCCGCCTTAACCATTTGATCAAACTGGCTCTCTGTTCATGTAGCTTCTCTGTGCCTGTTTCAGTTAATACCTAAGTGACAAAACTTGTCACAACTTCTATATGTTCAAAATTAAATGTGGTATCTTTCTGCAAATTTGAAGACATATCTACTATTTAAACTGTTTTGAAACAATTCCATCAAAATAGAACTGTTTTCTCACTACTTCACAAGATATACTTGGAGAAAAAAAAGTAAGCATGTAACAAGTCCTGTATGAGTCTATCCCCAACCCCCATGCAACTTTGTGCTATATACCAGTGGTTTCCAACCTTTTTTGTACCAGGAATCAGTTTCATGCAGAAACACTTTTTCAAGGACCGGCAAAATCAATTCTTCCCCAATAGTAAAGGGCTTCTTAGCTTTAGCAATGTGGTCCACAAAATTAGGCGTAGAAGTTAGCGCGGAAGTTAGGCGAGGTTGGAAGTGGTTGTCTTTCAAAATAAGACACCCGGAAGCAAAAACATATTTTTATATATATTTTAATCACGATTATTCATTCTTTGGGGCCTGGTACAAAATGATCCATGGACTGGTACCGGTCTGGGGCCCAGTGGTTGGGGACCCCTGCTATATACAGTCACTTCTGTTCATTCAGGAATTTGCTGAAAGAGGTGCTGGTAGACTTACCAGTGAATGCCCTTTCTAAACACACTGCAAGAGAGCCCAGCACTGGGATATGACTGGGTCATGACAGGACCAAGGCTAAGGCCGCCACCTATTGGAAGAGGGTGTTTGGCATGAGCCCCTTGTCCAACCTGTCCTGGAGAAACTGTAACCCTCTGGGACCGATGCTGAAGTAGGGTCCCGGGACCTCTCAGAACATCACCCACAAAACCTCCTCCAGTTGTCATTGTAAAGTCTGATGGTTGAGTTTACAGGATGCCTGGATGGTCTCAATGAACCTGTCAGAGGGGTTGGAATTTCTCAACAATTGCCACTCAAATGCCATGTGGCCAGTTGGAACCACTGGGGTTCCAGATGTAGAAGGCCCCCTTGGCTGAGAGAAATCCTGTTGGCTGGGATTCTTCACAGACTCTGAATTGACAGATTCACCAGGTTGGTGAACCAGGGCCTTCTGGGCCAATGTGGTGCCAGAAGTACTAGCTCTGCCTTCTCTTCCAACATCTTCCAAGTAACAGACGGAATGATCAGAAGGAGGGGGAAGGCAGAGCAAGTGACCTGGAGGCCACTTGCTCTGAAGTGCATTGGTCACCTCAGTTACCTGGGTCAGAAACCTGGAGAAGAACCAGCCTACCTGTGCTCTCTGGGGAGTGGCGAATAAGTCCACCACTGGAGGCCCAAATATGAGGCACAACTCTTGGAACAGGGATGGATGGAGTGGTCGACTTGAGTTCAACTCAACCAATCTGCCTGGGAGTTGTCAACCCCGGAGATGTGGTCTGCCTTGAGGGACAGAAGATTCCTGTCTGCCCACCTCCCCAGATATTCCACTTCACACATCAGGGCCCGGGACCTGGTCCCCCCTGCTTGTTTATATGGGCCTTGGTGGCCATATTGTCCATCATAACCAGAATGTGGGACCCTGATACTCTGTCTAGGAAGCATCTCAAGGCCAGGAAGATAGCCCTGAGTTCCAGGAGGTTGATGGGGAGAGACCTGTCTGTATAAGGCCAGTGACCCTGAGCTATCCGGCCCTGCAAATGGGCCCCCCAGCCATAAAGGCTGGCATCTGTAATAGCTACAATTCTGTCTGGCTCCTTGAAAAGGTGTCCCTTTGCAATAGTTTGGGATTGCCACCATCAAAAGGAGCGAAGAACCTGCAGAAGAAGCAGGACCCTGTTGGATGAATGGTAGGTCCCCGCCCTTTGAAAGGGGAGGAGAACCATTGTGGGTGCAGGCATGTAGACGTGCCCACAGCCAGAGGTGATATTCAGCAGGTTCTGACCAGTTCTGGAGAACTGGTAGTGGAAATTTTGAATAGTTCAGAGAACTGGCAAATACTACCTCTCACTGGAGTTTTACACAATCCTTTCCCTGCCATGCCCACCAAGCCATGCCCACAGAACCAGTAATAAAAAAATTTGAATCCCACCACTGCCCACAGCACAATGTCAGTGCAGGAGATCATCTTCTCAAGCAGCTGGGACAGGAGAGACAGAGGAATGGTGTGAAGTAGTCAAACTTGGTTGATCAACTTGTTGAGGCTCTCCTGTCACTCCAGGGAAAGGAAGACCTTACAGCGAGTCATGCCAATGATTACCCCAAGATGTAGCAGGTGGGTCATTGGTAGAAGATGGCTCTTGAGGAGGTTTATGTAGAATCCATGCTCCTGCAAGAGTTGCATCATGATCTGAAGGTCATTGTTGGCTGCCTGGATAGAGGTAGACTGGATCAGAATATCATCCAGGTAGCATTGAACCCTTACAGGAAGGGCTCGGAAGTATGCTGCCAATGCTGCCAAGATCTTGTTTAGGACCCTTGGGGCCGATGAAAGGCCAAACAGAAGAGCCCAGTATTGATGGTGCTTACTGTGATAACAGAAGTGGAGGAATTGGTGGTGAAGGGGCCAGATTGGAATGTTGAGGTAAGCTTTCATGAGGTCTGTGGAAGAGAAGAGCTTTGGAGAATAGATCGTAATGTTCACATCTTGAAGCATCTGTAGGGGATGAATCTGTTCAGGACCTTGAGATTGAGGATTGCTCTCTTCCCTCCTGAGGCCTTTAGGATTACAAAGATGTGGGAGTAGAAATCCAACCTCCACTGATCCACAGGAACCATCTCTATGGCTCTGATGTCCACCAGATGTTGGATGGCTGATTCCATAAGAGCCTGTTTGGATCTGTCCTGAGAATTTGGACAGCAAACAAAAACCATGGGAGGAAGAGAGAGAAACTTGAGGTGAAGGCAGATGATACAGTCCTGAGAACCAGGCGTCCATTGTGGACTCCTGCCATCTAGAATAAAAAAGGTCAGAAGACCTCTAATGGAAGAGGAGTGAATGCAGTTACTTAGAGCATCAGAATGAATGACCTCCTCCCCCTCGAAAGGGCTGCTTACCAAAGAACTGTTGTTGCCTGGCTGTGTGGTCTGGGTGTTGTTCCTGTCATGGAGGGAATGGTTTCTGGGCCTGAGGGAACTGAGGGTTGGCTTCAGGATGAAAATTGGGAGGCCTGGAGTATGATGTCTGCTGGAATTCTGATCTTTTATTGGTAGACTTTTCTTTTATCCCTGGTCTCCACCAGGTACGGTTCCAAAGCTGTTCCAATGAGGTTCTCTCTAGACCATGGAGCAGCTGCCAACTTCCACTTGCACCGAGAGTCAGTCTGTCCATTCAGAGAAGGCACCTCACAGACATAGACGAAGCCATTGCCTCAGATGTGAATCTGGTGGAGCTTAGGGTGGCATTGACCATGAATTCTGCTGAAGCAAGTATTTTGTTTAGATATTGGTGGGACCTGGCATCGGTGCTTGATAGCCAGTCTTGGAGTTGGTGTAAGCAACATATTGCTGACCTTGTAAAGAACAAGGCACAGTGGAAGCTTTCACCGCTCAAGCTGTGGCCTGATGCGTGCATTTCAGAGTTTATCATCAGGCCTCAAGACATCCCTCAGTTTCAAGGGGATTCCGGAGGATGCAAAGGTAGCTATCACCAGACCATCTACTGTAGGTACTGCTAGGGTGTTGGCCAGGGGAGAATTCCACATTAAAAAATTTCTTGTCTTGAGTTGAGGGACCAGGCCCAGACAGAGGAGTTGATTGATCCCTCACCAAGTCCAAGAATAATAATGGAGAGGGAAGCACCTCTTTCTGGACCACAGTTAAAAAACAATGAGTCCCCTGGGCCGTAAGGTCTACCTGTTGCTCCAGTGCCACCTTCTCAGAACTTAGTTATGCAGTAACTAAAGCCTTGTGCAGTAGGGGCCTGAATAAAGGGAATTTGAAGACAGCCGCTGATGTAGGCTGCTCTGGCCTAGTCTTTTCTTCATCTGAGAGACAGGAATCCCTGAGATCGCTCTCCTCCTCCTCTGACATAGAGGATCTGCTCTGCTCTGAGGGATATAAGGACCCTCTGCCCTCATGCTCTCCCCAGTGAGAGTGGAAGAATAATGAAAATCAAGGGTCTTGGAGATCTCCCTCTGTGTGTGGGGGGTTTGTTGCGTTTGCTGAGAAAAAGGCATGGCAGGTTCTTCATTGTTTTCTCCCAAGCCACACTTATGGTTTTTCTTTTCAGTGTCCTGCTGGGACAGCTGATCGGTGCAGGATCCCTGTTCTCCTTGTAGGCATAGCTCTTCCAGAGCCCCAGGAGCTGCGCTGATGGTTATTGCTGTTTTTTTTTCAGAGAACTGTTGATTTGCTATAGACTGTTTTTTAGCTAGCCTGGAGTCCAGAGACATTAGCTCTGTGTCAAAGAGCTGAGTCAAAAAGCTGGGCTCCCAGCAGAAGCTGGCTTTTTATAGTGGCAGACTCAGATCAATGACATAAGAGGGTGGAATCTTATCCCAGTGCTGGACTCTCAAAGCAGCATGGTGGAGAACATATAGTTTGACCAAGAATGTCTAAGCTTTTATACTTATTTTGAATAAGTATTTTTTGAATAAGCCAAATTTTGAACCAATCTTATTTTCCCCTGTCATCTAGGCAATATTATGAAAAGTGCAGGAAAGGTAAAATAAATAACAAAGCAAAGAAATTAAAGTCTTGGGATGAGAAAGAAAAGGCAAGAAAGATAAATCTAGTTTGCGCAGAACTACTTGCTATGCATTTCTACCTTTGCTTTCACTGAACCTCAGTCATACATTGTCACTTGGTCTTTAGATTTCTAAAACGAGAGAACATATTAACCAATGCCAAAGTTATTCACTTTTCTTTTTGTACATTTCTTTTTTTTATTTGACACAAATCAAGTTCTTTATATAACCACAATCACTGTACTTTCATATTAGTAACTCACATTTATATTTAATATATATCAATAATAGACTATTTTATTTGTGACTTACACATGCCACTTTTACCATGCACATTTTTAAATACCCCATTCCCACTGCAAACATTTTTTATATTTCCCCTGACATACCCAATTCTCATTTCATGTAAGAAAAGAACTGTTACCTGTTCTTATATAAGGGCATTTGAAGGGCTTTTGAAAAATATTCATTCCAAGGAATAGAAATAGACTACATTAATATTTACCTTCCATTTCCCCATATTTACTAAATATTCTACCAAAGTACAGAGACTCATTTACTTGTTCTAGTTTTGAATGTTTATGCATAACTTGCAATCATTCAGTTCATTTCTCTTTCAAATATAACTATCTTTGCCTGGTAGATTTTCCTCATTCCACCATAAAATAGTTCTAACATTTCCTGAAAATAATTTGGGATCTCAGCCAACATTATTTGCATACAAAGGGACAAGCATATTTATATTCCCAACCAGCATTTCTGCAACTTCAGAACAAATATTCCTTATACAATTATTCATAAATACATTAAACAACCAATGGAAAATTACATATCCTTGTTTCACCAGCTGCACCATGTTGAACCATTCATTAAGAATTTTGTTTATTCTCACACACATACACTCTTATTCGTTACTCTTATAACATAGGATAACCAACTTTTATCTCCATATTCATTCAAAAATTTCATAATTCAAGCTGTTCATTTTGTGAAATGGATACTTTCTCAAAATAATAAACATGAATATTCTCATATTTACATATTTAGCCTTCTGAAGAGCAAAATGGTTTTCAAATTCTAGCAAACATAAAATCATACTGTTCTTCCCAAATTTTTCTTGTTGTCCATTAAATCCATTCAATTCTGCCAAATATTGTCCCAAGTTTACTTGACAAACTAGAATTTAGATATAGCTTTGCAGCCTTTTCTTTCAATAGAAGAATTTTTCCCAATTCATATAATTGGAAACAAGTCATTCAACCATAAGCATCCATATTTTAATATTTTTCATTTAGCAGTATTTGCACCTGCAGCCTAACTATTATTTAACAATTTCCTTGCATTTGATCCTGTTTATAAATATGTTTGTTGGTTTGCTTGTTTACTTTTCTGGATCCCAAACATTTGTATAATTCATTTCACTTATAGTTTTCAACCCACCACTCTTCTTCCAATGCAAATAGTACTTCCAGTATTCTGCATTTTACTTTCATTCCATTACATTCCAAGCTATTATATTAAATAATAGAAATAAACATGTTTTATTTATTCTGCTTTCTACATTGTAATTTTTTCTGTCAACAGAAAAATCTTTGTTTGTTTGGAATGGCTATATCTATTCTATTGTACATATATGTCATTCTACTCCTATCCAGGACATAAATAGACATAGAGATAGAAGATTTGTCAGGGGTTCGACACAAAGGCAAAATTGTCAAGACCATCCTTTTTCTTCTATTCAGTATGGAATTAAAATTATTACTATCCTTACAATTAAAATATTTTAGTACATTTGTACATAGATTTGTTTGAGACTTGTAGTGTGTGTGTGTGTGTGTGTGTGTGTGTATACATACACACTGCTGTATCATATAATAAAGTTCTTCTGCAATCAGGTGTTAAAATCAGTATTTGTCACATGTGACAAAGGTGAATTCTGTTCAAGAGCGAACAAATATCACTGCCTTGAGTTTGTATAACTAATTTAATGATTTTTTTAAAAAAAACTTAACCACTATTATCTTACATAAACTTTGCTTTTTCCATCCCAATACCTATTGAAATAGATATTGCCATTTTCCAAGCATAATATTAAAAAGATGAAAATGCATGTTGTACTTGTTGGTGCTTAATTTTGTAACCAGCCAGACATTGTCAATTAGCCCATTCATTAATGAAATTTATATCAGAGCCACCTCTGTCTTTGAAAAAGAAAAGGGGGGGAATGTTAGGATTGAATTGTCTTTCTCTGCCATTTGATGTTGGAATAGGTTTTGATTTGACCTTATTGCAGATCTTTAAAATAACTTATTATGCTACAGAGAACACTATTTATAAAACATCTGTCCCAGTTTTGATTGAAAGAACCAACAAATTACTTGAAGTTTTACTCATTCGTAACTAATCTTCCACCTCAAAGCCTGTCAGCCTAGCACATCCCTTGATAGTTATGTGTGTATCCAATTTGGTAAATGAGAATAACATATTTTGACTTCTAACAAAAGAAACATTTCCAATCTAATGTTTTTGAAGTGTCTCAAAAAGCAAAACAGAACAAAATACTTTTTCTTTTAGTCTCAGTAGAATACCAGAAAATATTCATTTGTTTTATAGTTAAATACCATGTGTAAAGCTGGATATTTTTTTTAACTTGGAATCAGTCAAGAAAACTAATTCTCTTATTTTATACCTTCATGATAGAATATCTCTTCTGACTGCAGTCTCTCTTTGTAAGAGAATTTACTATTACTCATCTCAATTATTTTTTATAATATTGTCTCACTTAAGAAAGGTCCACCCAAAAAGCATGTATGGGTGCAGTTTTCATTAGTAGAAATTATGATATTAGACATAAAAAGCAGTTATCAGTAACTAAACATAAAAAATTTGGAAGACTTAAGGACATATAATTAGAAATTATATTCTTTGAGTTGGATACCAACTCAAAGAAATGACAAATCAATCTCTCTCTCTCTCTCTCTCTCTCTCTCTCTCTCTCTCTCTCTCTCT
>BLBF01000006.1:49422346-49451652 GCA_015471245.1 Laticauda colubrina | reverse complement strand
CTCTCTCTCTCTCTCTCTCTCTCTCTCTCTCTCTCTCTCTCTCTCTCATAGTATCTGTGGGAGAGGGGGTTTGCACATGTTAAATCAGTTCAGCAATTTGATTTCCGTTCAGAATAGAAATTAAAAACTTGGTCTAGCACTCATAGTTGGCAGTATTCAATCTGCATTTATGTTTCCTGTATATAGCTTCTCTATATAGAGATATATGGGAACATATTATGATGCCTTTTCAGGCCTGGGCTAAATACATTAAAGTCTCAAGGCATTGTGCCCTATGAATACTGGGTAGAAATTATTTGCTTGATCATGTGTCTAGTGACACATGATTAAGTCATGTTTTGCAATAATTCCTGACATATTGCATTGAGCTTGACATATATTTCCTAAAAATGTAAACATGAACACTTAGGAATTCTCTCACTATATACTTGTATATTGGTGAATATGATTACATCCTAGCCAAGGCTGACATACATCGTTAAGTGTACTGATTTTTTCAATTTTAATTTTAAGAATCTGTATCCTTCCCCAGAACGAAACTGCAAGATATTCTCAAGTCTCACTTAATTCTCCTGTTTATTTTTTCAGATGTTGTTGATAATATAGTTTGCAGTGATTCCCATGATGTTTGTCAATGGTGTCAAAATTCTACTAAGTAAAAAGTTTATCTGTTGTAAACTCATAAGAAAAATAAAAAAGTTAACCCTACAAAAGCAACTACACTATGAAGATGTACATCCAAATAACCACATCCAACTGATATAAATGGTAGTGTGGGAAAACTATGTCAAAGACAAATAAGAAGAAAAGATCACAAAAACCATCACAAAAAGCAAAACAAAGTAAAACAAAACTCCTACAAATAAAATGAAAATGATATGAATATTTGTCCGTTGTACATTTGAATATTTGTCTGTTGTACATTTGCTACTTTTGAAGTAAATATAGAACTATATATTTACAATGACTACAAGCAATCATGGAGAACCAATTATGTGATTACCTAGCTTCTATTAGATTCCCAATCAATCAAAAATTGTGAATAGGTATAATATCTGGGTTTATGTTGTCTTATGACATTTCTGCAATGGAGAGATAGCGCCAGGCTGGTAAGAGAAGAAATGACATTAACATCTTCTAGTGTTAATATAAAGGTGCTGGTACCATCCATATTTTAAACAACTGAAAAGAACTAAAAGGGGCTGGTTCTTATTAGAATACACTTTATTTATATTGCATGATAGGTTGTTGTTGTTTTTTGAGCCTTCAAGTCAGAAGTGGCACATCCTTGCTTCTTAGGACTGAGAGAGAGTGACTGGCTCAGGGGTACTCAGCTGGTTTAGTGCCAAAGGTGAGACATAACTCATGATATCCCTGTTTATATTCTAGATTCTTCTATTGCTCTATCCCAACAACATTAATCCACAAAATTGTCAAATTGTTTTCCTGGATAATTTGACTTATGCATAAAAATTCAAACTGTCCAATTTCACATAAGTGAAGCAGAGATGTACATCCATCAATCATCAATAGCAATGGAAATAGCACAGAAAAAGGCTGTGCTGATGTATCATTTTCAGTCAGGCAATGGGTAATTTTGCCTGGTTACTATAGAGACAAAAGATGATTGTAAAAGCAGCTGCTTAGCAGCTGTGGCCAGTTAAGAGAGCAGGTGGTATGCAGCAAGGGCTGTGCTGGAGGGAAGACATAATTCCTGAAGGATGGGAATAGGAGCAAGTTGGGATTTAAGCCAATGAATAGAATGGGATGGTAAGAGAAAAGAAACAATGGATTAAGGCTAAGCCATAAAGCATCTATAGTTTGAAAGTTTATTGAATAGTACCTTTATTTTACAATACAAATGTATTTTCTTCAAACAATGAGAAAAACGGTATATAAATTTAATAAATTAACAATAATAATAATAATAATAATAATAATAATAATAAGTTCAATTAAAACATTAACATAATTCCTTCTAAGGTAATTGATTAGATAAATTAATTAAAATAATGATGGGTTGCATGTGGATAAAAAGCAGAACATGTGGTTACATAAAGATAAAGGTTTGTCCTGTCCAGTCATGTCTGACTCTAGGAGGTGGTACTCTCTGTTTCTTAGCTGAGGAAGCCAGCATTATCCAAAGACACTTCTGTAGCCATGTGGCCAGCATGACTCCATACTAAGGTGCACTGAATGCTGTTACCTTCCTATTCATCTATTCATGTTTGCATGCTTTTGAACTACTAGGTGAGCAGGAACAGGGGCAAGTAATGGGAACTCATGTCACAGTATGGCACTTGGATCTCAAACCCGGGCTGTCAGCTTTCCAGTGACAACTTCAGTGTCTTTAACCACTGAGCCATGGTTACATAATCATGTAATTATTTATTCCTTTTTTGTATTTCATAAACACTATTTGTACTAAATAATTTTATAGCTTAAGGTTTTGCTGTCTCCAATTCTTTTTGCCCATTCTGGAAGATCAGAAAGATATGCAAGCTTCAGGTCCTATCATCAAAACAGTGAGAGTCCAGAGGCATTCCCTCTCTGTTATCCTTAGTAGCCTCTTCAGCCCTCTGAAATACACCTTGCCCTTAACTGCTTTCCCACTTATCTGTAACTGATATTTGGAATTCTTTTGTTGTACATTTCCCTAATGTGGTTATATTTCCATATTTACTTGATTAGTATGATGCTATTTTGTCTTTATAGGACGCAGTGGCTCACTGGCGAAGATGCTGAGCTTGTTGATCAGAAAGGTTGGCAGTTTGGTGGTTCGAATCCCTAACACTGCGTAACAGAATGAGCTCCTGTTATGTGTCCCAGCTTCTGCCAACCTAGCAGTTCGAAAGCATGTAAAAATGTAAGTAAAAAAACAGGGACCACTTTGGTGGGAAGGTAACAGCGTTCCATGTGCCTTTGACATTTAGTCATACCAGCCACATCACCATGGAGATGTCTTCAGACAGTGCTGGCTCTTCAGCTTTGTAATGGAGATGAGCACTGCCCCCTAGAGCCAGAAATGACTAGCATGTATGTGTGAGAGAAACCTTTACCTTTACCTATTTTGTCTTTGAGTGCATAATCTAGACCTAATAGGTAAAGATTTAAAATGACAATCCAAACTGTAACTTTGTGCAAATGAGACCCACCTATTGCTACAATTTAAATAAATTTGTTGTAAACTGAGTTACTAATAAAATCCTTATCATACCTAGTTGTCATATTATGTTGAATATAGTTTATCAATTCTGTTAAATACTGAAAGATCATAGAAGACATTAATGTTAGCTATTTAGTCAATAAAACAAGTGAGGATATGAATGAATTTGCTTTCAAAAGATCTCTAAAGTACTGAAGAATTATCTCCCAGTAAAGCCACTGCCAAAAACTTTTTTACTGATTCTTGCAGAATATAATATAATGAGCAAATGTGATTGGAGTATTTCTTCTGGCCTATATTTTATCAGGTTTCTCCTCACAGCTGTGCCAATGTAGCTCCATCCAAAATTATTAGCTGAAATTCCAGAGCTTTGCTGTACTTCTTGCCAGCTGAACAACCTGTTCCAAATTGTAATGACAATATAAATAAACATGAATTTATAATTAGAGTGAGACAAGTAAACTTGGCATGGGGACAAGGTGATTGACCCAAAGTCAGATGTTAATCTGGAAGTTCAGAATATATTGTCCAACAATGGTGTTCAGTTGCCTTCAAAGCTTAATCCTATTAAGTAAGGCATGATGCTTAGAGATTCAGTGTGCTTTAATTTGACCCATATAATTCCTCAAAATAATTATTTGGACCAATTGAAAAATGTTGCTGTGTTTCATCAAAATTGGTAAAGACACAAAATAAATGTTGTTGTAGTATTAATTGAAAAACATTAGTTTATATTTTGCAGCTGTATCCTACAATGCGATTTTGACAATTCCACTGAATAAATTTCTTAAGCATAGCCAAGTAATTAATATAATTGAGTAACTACATTCATATTTATGGATATTATAGAGAACAGATATATATAAATGAAATTTTTGATCTTTTATTCTTACCACTCTCTGGCCTTTAAATTATAGGCTTCCACTTACAGCACATTCCAGATGTGACAAGTGTATCGACATTTGTCATATAATTTGCTTTAATTGCCCCTGCTTTCAGCATCTAAAGGGGGGGGGGGGCTGAAAATCCAACCATACTTAAAAGGGAAGGCTTCAAAAAGCCTTAAAGCTGATTCACTTAACCAACCAGAGGAGAAGAGGAGAAAATTACAACATTAGTATGAAAATATCACAACTGTAAGGCATACAATTATGGTAATTTACGGATTTTTTTTAAAGGTGATATTTCTGAGAGTATGACACAGAGATGAATCCTTCATGAATACCAGAATCCTCACCTTCATAAGCAGTAGCTACTGGAGGTTGCATATTCGGTATTCTTGTGAGAAATTGCTGCTGATGAAAAGCAAAAAGGCAGTGCATTATGATTATGATACATACCTGGCTCAGTTGCTTTTAACAGAAATTCCATTCCTGACTTTGGAAAAAATTCAAACCCATGGCTAAGAAATGAAAACAAGGACAGCAAGCCAAATATTGCCTTTTATGCAAGATCTCAGCCCTTCCGAGGAACGTCTTTCATGCATAGAGGGTCAGATCCAATATATCAATATTATGCTATTTTTGTCAACAATTTAATTTAATAAGCACCTTTGCAAATAACTATTAGGCTTGTGCAAATATTTTATAAGAGATATTTTGAAAAGAAGATCACACACACGCAGATAGTTCAAAGTAGACATATACACCATGCAAAAGATATGCTACTTTAATTATCTGAAGAGTCATATTATCTGAAGAGAGGTTCATGTTCCCACAGTGCTCGTAATTATAGTGAGGATCCAGAATCCATTTAAATCACATTTATACCAATGGAGTGTACATTTTCCTCCTGAAAATGAATTGGGAATGTGAGATCCTTTTACTTTCCCTGAAATAATAAGAATACTGAAAAAATACAAAAAAGAGAAAATAATTAATGAACATATTTTAAAATTAGCAACTATTTGGCAAGGATTGGTTATCTGCAGAATTTTAGCATGCTTAATAAGTCCTAAATACAGTTACTATTTGCTTCATTGTTTAGTCCCCACTTTATCTCTTCACATTCTCATCCAGCATTCCCTTCCCTTCCCTTTGCAATTGTCACAACTCTTATCCTTCATCATGTTTATTGCTATTATAATTTTATCTTACTTTTAGAAAGTTGAAAGAAATGTTTATAGTATGTGTGTTTGTAAGTGTCTCTGATAAAATAATGATTTATTTATAAAAGAAACAATTGTTGATATATAGGAATAATATATATGGAATAAGAAAAATTAAAATATATTATAAATGGGTTACCTTATATTTTTACAATTTCAGACAACTTTTATTAATCATTAATAATCCAAATTAACATGTTAATGTTTTTTTTTAGACCTGCTTTTCATTTGATTGTACTTTGTGGACTGTAGTATAGACATGAACAAACATGTATAATCATACACAAACACGTTATAATGTGCACACACCTACTTACACATACACACATACACATATTGGGCTTACAAGCCTATTTTTAGAAAGTGAAAAATCTAGACATTATGTAAGGTACATTTGAACATAGATCTGGACATTGCTTAACTGCACACCTGAGTTGTATAATTTCTCCCGTGTGTATGTATTTTAAGTCTGGAGCATTGTTTCACATTTTTCTAATTATCTCCAAATTCCAAATTGGCCAAATATATAAAAATATGCAGTGTGGATAACTCTTTAGGCATATGGTATTGTCCTCCAATATAGAATTCCATGAAGGATATAACATAAGTTTTTCATAAAAGTTCCATCTGGCAAAAACTGTTAAATGTAACCAACAAAGGATAATAAAATATTCAGGATGAGAAACTTAAAAATTGTTGACTGCAATTACTGTATGTTACAATGTTGTTACTCCTGCTTTCCTTGGCATCTTGTATGAATAACCAATTGAAGCATTTAATACTGAAAAAAGTGCAAAGTTTACATGAACACTTTGTGAATACCTATCTTAAGAAGAAAGAGAAGGAAGAAGGGTGAGAGGCAGACAGCAGCAGGTGATTAAACAATGGCAGATGCCTCAGGATATCATCTAAACAAAATGTTTGAAATGTGAATTACTGTAACTCTGATTATCTTTCATGCTGACTGAATTGAACATTCAGTCTGACAATGACCCCAAGGGTGCAGGTAGCATTCTCTAATGTGAAATGAGAATAAACATTTATCAACATCAAAGGCTTTGCTAAGTTGGGAACTGACAGCAGAGTCAGAAAGGGATTCCCTTTGTAATTTGGAAACATGTACTAATAATTAAATATTAACTATAGTAAAAAGGTAGCAGGCCAGATGAAAATGACATACTTCTGAATTACAGAAACAAATTGAAATAATGTTTCTCTCCTCCACACATACCTTTGGTGTAAACTATACATTTGTATATGTTTAAAATTCTGGTGGCCTTAAGAAAAGGAGCTTTCCAGTTGTGCCTGGATTGTGAATTAATTGTTTTCTATTTTGGAAAGGCCAAAATCAGTCTGTGAATATTCTAAAACATGTAATATACAGTATCACAGATTTCACTTAGGTGACAGCTGTGGTCCATTGCTTCGCCTCTCACAAAATGAGAAATGAAAATGTTAAAGAATGTCATAGTACAGTAAATGCAGACTTTCCTGAGCAAACAAGAATTGTTACTCATTTATATTCCTGCACCATAGAGAAAAGTTGCCTAAGACTAGATTATGGAAAAGCAATAATTTGTTTGTTAAAGGGAACAGTTTCTTAGAACAGATGAACAAGAGGACATTGGGCTCCCCAAGTCTTCATAAAGCTGTGCTATCTTCCATCCATTGTTTCCTTTTCCTGCCTTCTGATGCTTTTGAAAATAAATTAACCTTTTCCTTTTTGTGGCAGTCTCTCAAATACTGGAATACTGCTATCATGTCTCCTCTTGTCCTTCTTTGAGCCAAATTCAAATATCCTGCAACCTTTCTTCATATGTTTTAGTCTCCAGGCCTTTAATCATCATCGTTGCTGTTCCTTGTACTTTTCCCAAAGTCTGTAATGTGGTGACCAAGACTAGATGTAGTGTTCCAGATATGATCTGACTAAAATTTTATAAAGCAGTACTAATCCTTCATGTGATTTTGATTCTATGCTTCTGTTTATACAACCAAAGATTGTATTAGCCTTTTTGGCTGCTGCTGCACAAAGCTTGAGATATATACTTCTATCAATACTGAACAGCAAAAATTAGGCTAATGAAATACTGTTTGCAGATTTTCAAATAAGTAAAGGCTCAAGGCAAGATTGTCTACTTTCTCTACAATTATTGATAATTGTTTTAGAAATATTTGCAGGGTCTCCAGCTACAAACAAATTAAATAAATACTGTATAAGCTTAAATGAAATGCATATATAACATTAACTATTAGAGAATCACAATGGACAATTTATGAAAAAAATTCTAAACTTTGGAGAATCATCTGGATGTAGAATCAATATCCAAAAATAATTACAAGACATTTAATGCAAAAAGAAAATCTCTTGTGGGAAGAATATGCCTGTCAGACAACAATGAAATACCTTGGATTGGATTTGACAGGTAGAAATCAAGAAATATATCAAAATAGCTATGTTAAATTATGGCAAGAAATAAAAAGAGCTTAACAAGTAGGGAAATTTAAAGCCTACCTGGTTTAAATCAATTGTGATTAATAAAACAAATATCTTACTCAATATAAATTACCTGTTCTAAAGGATGCCAAAATCAATCTCAGAGAATACTATGCAAGAATTGCAAGAAAGTATAAATATATTTATATGTAATTTTTAAATTATAATATTTAAAGGACAAGCATGGTCTTGCTCTCTCATATTTTCAACTGTATCACAAAGCAAGTTGCTTGTCATGAGTGGATATAATTTCTAAATAGCAGAAGGTCAATATTGGAAGGAAATGTTTTAGTTAATGGCAACAATAAATGTTTATATATGGACATCTCTGCACAGAGATATAAAAGTTCAATAAAAGCAAGGAAAACATAACTCCATTAATTTTTCCATTAGCTTCTCCTTTAAAGGCTTTCTATATTGGAGACAATTGTCGTAAAAGAAAGTGACTATATATGCAAATATAGTCTATGCAGACTCCATGAATAAACCAAAGACAATTACTCAGTGAAGGCTGGAACATACCATGATTGATGTACTTGCAAATTGTTGGAAGGATAACAGCAGATTTTGAAAATAAAAGAGGTACACTAAAAAGATGACAGGATTTGAAATGCAACCAACATCATCTGTAAAGGGATAGATATAAATTCCTACTAAGATATGACAGAGCCAGAAGAAATACAAAATTGCATGATGAATTGTAGCATTGGATGTTAAACTTTAAAGAAATAGTGACAAAATAACTATGGGAAGGAATATACTGGTATAAAACATTTTACTGCATGTGAGGGAAATGTAAGAACACAAAGCAAAGCACACAAGAATAGCACCATTCAGAGATTTTATAAATTAAGGTTGAACTGAAATCTCATTTAACTTAATATAATTGCTTAATATAATTGTTTAATTAACAATATCAATATTTACTCAGCTGTATGTTTACAGTTACAATATTTATTGAAATACATGTTTACACTTGTGAGGATAAATTTTGGCCAACATTGGAACAAAGATGATAATTGATTATGAACTAAAATTTGGAGAATTCATTGCAATGCCCAAATTAACCGCTGATACATTCACAATAGAATATTAACTAAATCCAAGCAAGAATAGCTTCCATAATTACAACAATATGTAGCACAGCAAATACAACCCTTTACATTATAGTTTCTTCGTGGATTTAAATGTTTATAAGTACTGCAAATTGACCACAGTTCAAATTAAAGATCTATCTGCCTTTCCAAACAACTCTTTTTCCTCTCCCTTTTTAGTACTCTTTCTTTCCTCTCCCTTTTTGGTATTCATAAATAACTATTAGCCCAACATTATGACACACACACATATACAAAAATGAATAAAGGCACATCAAATCTTCTAAGTTGAATATGCTCAAAATCTGCAACCCATTACTTCCATGTAATTGAATAACTATTGTATTGACAAAGCTGTGGTTGCTGCAGCATCACTAACATTAGCTGTGATCATGTGGTCATGATTTCTGATACTTCCTGACAAATTCCCACAAATAAAATCAGTAGGGAAGCCAGCAGAAAGTCAGTTGTTCTTTCTACTCCCACTGCTGGTTTGCCCACTTGTGGTCATACTATTTCTCTGTTTAAATAAGGAAATATTTGTGAAAAGATGACCCAATGGATTATGTGTTGTCCAGTAAACAATAACACAATGGAGGCATCGGTGTTAAATGCAGATATTATTTTCATATTACAAAATAGTTCAATGCAGTTTGTAATTTCTTGTAGATGTCATGTTCAACATTAATTATGCAATTTAAGCAATTCTACGTTGATGTATATCTTAGAAATTATATCTAACATTGATATAAATATTCTATTATGAAATAATTAATGCTAATCATCTGTGTTAATAGCTTCTAATTTCTATTCTATAAGCACCGCAGTACTTAGCTGTTATTTGTATTAAATATGTGTATATTACAAAAAAAGAAAAAGAAGTCAAGAGATCCAATTGGAGCAAGGCAGGACAAAGTTTTTAGATAGACTCATAAAGCTAATTAACCAAAACAACCAATCGTTATTAGGTGTAGCCAGAAGAAAGATGACCCAATGTTTTGGTTCATTTGGTTCAAAACAGTGTTTTGCAGGCTTTCAATTTCTCCCGGATCTTAGGCAAAGGACAATAAAGGGGTGGATAGTAAAGAAATAATAATGATCCAAATTTAGATAAAATATTTTTGAGCATCTGAAGGTGCAATTACAGGTGAAGCTGGTCCACAATGGACACCGATCCACAGATTTATTGATGCATCTTTTCCTTTCAGGAAATTCTTGAGGAATACAACTATGAAAATAGATCGTATGAACTTTATTACTTATACACCATTCTTAAGTGCTTTCTCTGATCTAAATCATGCAGCCTTTAAAGATATACATTTGGAACTCTAAAACCAGCCATATTAATTTTAAACAGAGAAATTGGATAGAAAGAAAATATCAGAATTTTTTTTCTCCATCTTTAATGGTTTCAGTTGAGCTGTTCCTTTCTAAGGAACTTGGGACAATGGCCATTTAATCAAATGAGTGAATAAACACAAGTACAACCAAATGGTTTCTATTCTTCCCACCTAATATGAAATTTGCATTGGCTGGTAGCCCAGAGCAAGCATATTTATTTCTGCACCTGTGACAAGTTCAAAGCAAAATCTTGTAGTCTAATAGAACATGAAATGGAACAAAATTTAAAATGTGATTTTCAAAGAAAGAGAACACAGAAAAGACTTTCTGTGACATAGTTTTTGAAATACTGATTTATTTGTATACATACATAATTTTTAATCTATTGTTATATGGCAGAAGTATGTATTCAGAAAATAAAGCATTGCAACTTCTTTCCTTTATCATTAACATGAAATTTAATATTGTTATTCAGAAACTGAGAAATCAAAGAATGATTGTGGATGTGTCTATATACTATGAACTGAAAGATAATTTAAAGATCTTCAATTACACTGTTAGCAATACTATTTCTGTCTGTTTTTATTACTGTTCCATACACTTCCTTCTGCCCAGCACCATCTACCAGTTATATTGGTAGTAGGGAAGTAGGGAAGCTCAGAATGAGACAATTTGCCACTGGGAAATTCAACAACTAGAAAAGTTAAAATAATTTCAATGAAACTGTGACCAATAATAACAAAATAAAATCAATCCAGAAATATAAGAGTTACAATACAAATACAAGAGTTACAACAATGCTATCCCATAATAAATTTATCTCACCTATTACATTATATAATTTGAGGGGAATAGAATACAAAACTGCATCATATTATCTCCTCTACATTTATAAACTCCTGATTTGTATTTATTTCTAGACATGATAGTTGTGTTTGTGTATGCATGAGACATTTACTCATGAATTATTTAGGGCCTCAAATTGTGCCAATTGGGGGAGGAGAGGGAGGGAGGGAGGGAGGGAGAGAGAGAGGGGGGGGATCTGAAAAGGCCTGTGGTAAGAACATATTTATCCAACACATAAGTATTGAGATAATATTGTTTTAACTGGCCTCAGTACATTTTCAACATCTACATAATATATATAAAACAAGAAAATAGGTATTAATAAATATACCCAATAAGGTAATTTTGTCCTTTCTAAATAATAATGATATTCTAATTTTAAATCATGAAATTTACCTTGGGAATATGCACTTTAAAAAAAAAAAAGTGAAATACTTACTTGTACTCAGATATTTGAAAGTATTTGATGTATAAGTGCTTGCAAATGTTATCTCATTTGTCTTCTCAGCATGCATTCAGTTTGATTGTCCATTAGTTCATTCAATGATTCTCATATAAGGATTAGTTTTGTGAATCTGAAACTCAGTAAGGGGACTGAACACTATGCTGTAGCCTGAAAGATACTGTATTTTAAAGATATTATTGAATTGCTAGGCAAACAGCAATAAAATAAGTTTGATTTTTCTTTCACAAAGATATGATTGGCTATAAGATAGCTGATTAATGGTATAATATTCAATGATCACATACTGTGGGACTGTTTAAAGTATTTAATTCATTATGTTTTGGGTAGATTCTAAAGTGATAATTTTATTTTAGATTCAGTGATTATTTCCATTTAGACACATTTTAGAGTTTCTATAAAATTAATTTAAGCATATTTGAGCCACTGGCTCTTTTCCAAAAGAAAATATTAATTCCCATAATGATTATAACTGCTGGCTGTGTGACCTCTTACAACAGGATAAATGTTAGCATAAGCAAAAAAGACACTACTATTGATTTAAAAGTGCTTGAAAGTTAAGATGCTTGAATACAAAGAGAAAACTGAAAACTTAAATACAGAGAAAACTGAAGACAGGATGTTGAATTATTTCATCACTGCCCGTAATACATATATGCATTATTTGAGTCCTTATGCTATATTTTATTATGTTGATTTTGTAAGCCTGATGCATTTCAAAGTCAGTTGGGATGGGGTTAAATTCATTCTCATAGAAATGCCAATAACTTTTGAAATACCTATCCACTGTCAGTGTTACAATCTGAAGCAAAAAAAACTTTTCAAATGAAATCCTTCCATTTTGTGGAGTTCTATAACTAAACTACAAATGTGAATATTCTATTTATTGTAGTATGGTCCTTAATTTGATTATATGATGAGCAGAATGCTTCCTGATGTTTAGAGTTTTGGGAAGAAGAGAAACAAAATAAAAGAGGTTTTGTTTTCTTTTACTTGTTGCTGTTCAAATGGCCAGTTAGGCCAGTGACGGCTAACCTTTTTGTCATTGCGTGTCAAACATGCATGTGTGAACGCGCACGTGTGCCTGTGTCCATAATGCAATGCATGCACGCTTTCTCCCCGCTCCCTGTGCATGTGTACATGATCCTACATGCTCCCCCTGTACCCTGCACATGCGCACGCAAACCCACCATGCTCCCCTGCCTTCCTGGTCATGCACTCCTGCGTGCTCCCTGCCCCCCTCCACATGCATGGCAGATACCCAACAATCCATTGGCTGGTGAGAGGCATGTGCCCATGCACAGTAGAACTGCACTGGGGCAATGGCTTGCATGCCGGCAGAGATGGCTCTGCATGTCACTTCCGGCATGCGTGCCATAGGTTCGCCATCAGGGGCATAGGCTGTGGCAATCTTGGGAATGACTTCATTGTAGTCCTACAGAAATGGTTCTGTGCATTTTTGGCCAAGGTTTGGGGAAATAAAAGTTCTTTTCTTGCAACACTTGTTTAGGGAGAAAAAAAAAGCATAACAAGAAATGGTAGTTCTGCTATTGAAGCAGTGGAAAAAGAGCTTATAAAGCACATTTCATATAAAGCATATTTGCACTTTTTATATTTAGTATAGGTCAATAAGTCATATTTAGCAAAGGTTAGCTTCCTGTTACTCTGCTGACCATAATATTGTGAAACCCACAAGATTGCGGAAATAAGGATTTGAATTAACCACTTTACTGTAAACAAGGGGAAACATGGAAAATTACTGGTGGTATAAGATAACTGAATAGTCAATATTATACTTATTATTTCCTCTTTATACTTCCTTTATAGAAATACAAAAAAACATATAACATATTATCCATATTTGATAAAGTGTACTAATGTAACATCCAAGTCTGTGCTGAGGTCATAATGGGTATAAAAATGTTGTCTTAGGAAGAAAAGGCAGTTCAGAATTTGCCATGCTAATGCTCTGAACCTTTGTGCACAAATAAACCTGTATTCTCCAACCTTTCGTGGTCTTGTGTCCTGATTTGGAAGCAAGATTTGCTTCTACATTTTAATGGTGACCGTGGCAGGACAGAAGGGGTCCTGAGGCCCTCTGGAGAGTCCATCCCAACTGCCAGTGCATCAGTGAGTTGAAAGGAACATCCCAGGCACCATCGGTCCTTTGAATCCAAGGGACTTCCCAAGAGTGCTGTTCTCTGGAGGCAGTGATTGACACCTCCAAGAACCACAGTTTAAAGATGAGGAGACCAGGATATCTGCCAGCTGGCTGGTGGAGGAAGAAGCCTTCAGACAAATATTGGACTTAGGGAATAATCGCTCCCTGTAAGCAGGGACAGAGGAGAGGACTGATCACCATCTCTTAAGGTAAGATGGATGGAATTGTCTGGATTGGATGAAATGAGAGACTACTGTGGTTCCCATAGGTGACTGTGAATGTCCAGCACCATGGGCCAGTAGGAGGCGAGTGGCGTTTGCAGTTCCCACCGGAGACCGTGTGTGCGTCCGGCTCCCTGGGTCGGACGTGAATGTGTGAAAAATCCCTTGTGTTGCTTTAGGAAGAAAGGATCCCTCACCTTCTTCCTATTCCTCTCCCCAATTGTTTTGTCTGGTGCCCTGGGTAGATCATGGGAGGAGGGGAGAGTAAACCCCTGACCCCTTTTGGGGCTATGTTGCAGCATTTTAAGGAAGCATATGAACCCCAGGATTATGGCTATAAATGGAGTAAACATAAACTAAAGGTGTTTTGTGAGGGAGAGTGGCCAACATTTGGGTTTGGATGGCCCACCAGTGGAACATTAGACATCCCAATAGCAGTCATCCCAATTAGTCTTTTACCCCACATTAGGACATCCAGACCAGGCCCCATATATTGATGTCTGGCTTGACTTACTACACCATCCGCCCCCATGTTTAAAAAAAACTTAAAATACAACAATGTAAGGTCTTGATGACCCATAATATGTCATAACCCAAATATTGAACTTTTAATGAGACTAGCTGTGCCTTCTTCCTAGAGGCCTTATATCCTAAACCCTGTAAAAGAGACAACAACTCATATGTGTTGATCCAGCAAGCATCTTCGGTCTGCCCTGTGACCAATAAATTATCTACATATTGTAGGACCACATCAGGGGGTGGTGTAGTTAATGCCTCTAAATCTTTAACCAAAGCGGCCCCAAAGAGAGTGGGCGAATTTTTAAACCCTTGGGGCAACTTGGTCCAGGTATATTGTTGCCTTCGGCCAGTGGTTCTTCGGCTCTGAACTTATAGTTTCACCAGGTTTCCTAATTGCTCAATGACCAATCTTCCTCAATGTGAACATGAGGGGACTAGATATTGGCAATGTGTGTATAACAATACTATAAGGTACCACCTTCTTCGCACTCCTTGGGTACCTATTCGACACGTCCATTTCCCTCGAACTGCCAACAATTCTATACAAAGTAGGCAGAATCCTGCCTGTAAGCACTGTATGAAGGATCTATACATATTGATAGTTGTCAAGGGAAAACCAACTTCTTGCACCGATCTTAAGTTAACATCTACATGTTATCATAACATGCTTACAGAGAAAGGGGTTGCAAGAGAATATTGATTCGAGCATGTACAGGAGACCAAGATATAATATGTTACACAGAAGATCAGCAGCCTACTCTGACGGTACCTGTCAGAAGGACCAGAGCGCACAGGGACCCCAGAGATAACTCATGTTACCGATGCATAGATAGTAAAGGAAATTTCTATGCTATTGAGGGACCACCAACATCATGCACAGATTTTAATCTTCCCCAATGCATATTCAATAGTTCTTCATGTACAACTACTTCCAAGCCTTCATGTGTCGGCAACAGAACTTCCAAAACCTATAAGAGGTGCAATGGTTCAGTAGGTGTATTATGTTACAAAGAATCTATAATCACAGGTCCTACAAACTGATCATCAACACTCCCACCTAGGCTTAAACCTTGATCAAAGACCAGCTCAGGTGTTTCAAACAGTATCTCAAACCTTCCTGCAAATCCCCTGTGCTCAAACAGCTGTATAGTATGTCTTAAAACTGTGATAAAAGGAAAGGTAATAAGCACTACTTTGGAATAACATACTTATTATAGCTGCCACACCAACAAGGCAACTCCTTGTTGCTATAAAGGAATTTGGTATTCTATTTGCCCCCAGAAGAATGAATGTTATGATCCTAAGACTAATATTGAAGAGGTATGGTTGGTGGCTTGAAGTCAGGGTTCCATCAGAGGACCTATTATTTATCAAAGTCAAATAATTGCTGACACAAGCCCTGGAGTAATCTCATTTGATGTCTGTAAAGTGGCTCAGTGGCCTACTTCTTGTGGGACATCATTAAAAAGGCACAGGGAATATACAACAACTGATATTTATCTTTGTCCATATGGGACTGGGGACTGCACCAACATGGGCCAAGCCCTCTGTCCATCATGGGATTGTGTTGTTTGGGCCACTTATGCAAATAATAAAGGAAAGGGAACACATCTCCAAATAACAAGGGTTAGTCCAGCAAAAAATTGTGACTTGTATCATTGTAATCCTGTTAATATAACCCTCCCTAATCCCAAGTCTTGGATTTCTAAGTTCGGCAATACGTTGGGAGTTAGAATGTATGCTTCCGGTACTGATTCAGGAGGTACAATCCATCTGTCTATTGAAAAATGAAAGTTACAACCAGTAAAGACCAATTACAGGTATTATTCTGAATTCTGGAGTGAGGTCGATATTGAGTTTCAACCTTCCCAGGAGGCACGAAACTTGTTCCTTGAATTGGCCTCTACTATAGCACATACACTCAGTGTTAGCAATTGTTATATTTGTGGAAGTGCTAAAGTTGGAGACCAATGGCCTTGGGCAGCACAGGTATGCAATTATTCGATCCCTTATAATCAATCAGCCACGTCTCTGCATAAATCATTTTCTTGGTGGGAGTTAACTAACCCAATCATAGCCCAGTGGTGCTTTGCCACCACGCATGGTATCGGTCCATCTGTAAGAGAGACAGAATGTCTGGAAGTTCTTGAATGGAACCATTCAACCCAAACTTGGACTTTGTGGCCAAACAAAACAAATACCTTTTTGACACATGGTATCAAAAATGGCTCACTAATACTGAGGCCCCTCCTGGAGTACATTGGATATGTGGTAGCATGGCTTATAGTACTCTCCCCTCTGACTAGAAAGGATCATGTACTTTGGGTGTTATACACCCTTCTTTCTTTATGTTACCTTTGGATATACCTCAAGTACTGAAGGAAACTCAAAGAGTAGAAAACTACAAGCTGATTATAAGATTGGGGATTGGAAGGATGATGAGTGGCCCTCACAATGTATCATTCAATACTACGAGCTGGCTTTGTGGGTGGCTGATGGCACTTGGGGGTACCATACCCCAATATATATGTTGAATCATATTATTAGACTCCAAGCAGTTGTGGAGCTAATTGCCAATGAAACGGCTCAATCTTTGCATACCCTAGCAGTCCAGCAAAGAAAATTTAGAGATGCTATATACCAGAACCGGTTTGCTTTGGATTATCTCTTAGCTGCCGAGGGAGGTGTGTGTGGAAAGTTAAATTTGACTAATTGTTGCCTAGAATTTGATAACATTGGTGAAATCATTGAGCAGAGAGCCAGACGCATAGAAAACGTTGCCCATGTACCTGTGCAGAAGTGGAGTGGTTTTGATCTCGGATATATTTTTGGCACTTGGTTTCCAAAACTGCCTGGTTTGCAAGCTATCATTGTGCTTGTTGGTATGATTGCAGCAGGATATGTTATCTTACCATGTATTCTCCCTATTTTTGTTAAATCAATTTCAAATAGTATGTCTCTGTTAGTCGAAAGAAGATCTAGGGAAAAGTCCATGGCTTTATGGGTTAATGACCAAGTGAATACCCATGAAGAGGTTGCACCTCTGTGTGAAACTGCACAGTAATCACTTGATTAGGGTGAAGTTTCAAAGGGGGAAATGAAGCAGTGGAAAAAGAGCTTATAAAGCACATTTCATATAAAGCATATTTGCACTTTTTATATTTAGTATAGGTCAATAAATTATATTTAGCAAAGGCTAGCTTCCTGTTACTCTGTTGACCATAATATTGTGAAACCCACAAGATTGCGGAAATAAGGAATTTGAATTAACCACTTTACTGTAAACAAGGGGGAACATGGAAAATTACTGGTGGTGTAAGATAACTGAATAGTCAATATTATACTTATTATTTCCTCTTTATACTTCCTTTATGGAAATACAAAAAACATATAGCATATTATCCATATTTGGTAAAGTGTACTAATGTAACATCCAAGTCTGTGCTGAGGTCATAATGGGTATAAAAATGTTGTCTTAGGAAGAAAAGGCAGTTCAGAATTTGCCATGCTAATGCTCTGAACCTTTGTGCACAAATAAACCTGTATTCTCCAACCTTTCGTGGTCTTGTGTCCTGATTTGGAAGCAAGATCACACTACACTATCATTCCAGTAAGTCCCAGTCCTTAAAACCTGCTTGCAGTACATTTCCCTCCCACTCCAAATTATTTTTTTATGTTTCTCTTGGTCCCATAATTTCAAGTTAGCATTCAATCACAATAATTTTTGCCTTTGAAAAATCTTCAGATCGATATTCCTTATAGTTCTTTTCATTCATCTGGAATATGAAATTATTTTAAATAGATGACTGCACAAAAAAAACACTAATAAATATATGCACTTGCTTGTTTGTATTTGTTATCCTCATTTGTGATATTCATATTACATCTTGTTAATATTCAAGGCATCTTTCAAGGAAATCTTCCTTTATTTTATATCTACACATGAAACAAACTCAGCTAACACAGCAATTACTTGTCCACAGTCACCTTGGGACTTTCTAAGTCTAGGAATAGACTTGAAGCTTGGTTTATTTGGTTCTAATTCATCCATTAACCACTATGTTGGAATATTATGAAGCACATCCAGAGAAATAGCAGTGCTGATTTTTCTGGATGTGCAGAAATCCTTTGACAATTTAAATTGGGAATTTTTTTTTACAACAAATAACAGAGATGAAATTTGGACCAAAATTTGAAAAGTTGGTAGTGTAAATCTATTCTAGCCAGAAAGCAAGTGTAATGATTAATGGCAATTTTACTAAAAAATTCAACATAGCGAAAGGAATGAGACAAGGGTGACCAATGTCATCTTTGATCTTTATTCTTGCAATAGAAATCTTATTAACACAAATTAGGAAGAATAAGGAAATTGTTGGTATTAAATTAAAGAAGGAAGAATATAAAATACAAGCTTTTGCAGACAATATGGTATTTTTTGTAGAAAACCCAAATGAGACTGGGAAAATTCTATTAAAAGAAACAGAAGAATTTGGTATGGTAGCAGGACTCAAGATTAATAAAAATAAAACTAAAATGCTTGTTAAAAACCTGATTGAATATCAAAAGAGAGAATTAGAAAAGGAAACAGAATTACAAATTATGAATAAGATTAAATATTTAGGTATTTAGCTGACATAAAGATGCTCATCTTTAAAAGAGGATAACTATGATAAATTAGTGAGTCCAATGAAAAAAGATTAAGAAATATGTGGGAAATTACAGCTATCCCTAGTAGGAAAGATTGCAGCAATAAAAATGAACCTTCTACCAAGGTGGTTATATCTATTTCAGATAATTCCGATAAAATTAAATAATTTTTTGGGAGAATTGAATAGGGTGGTAACTAAATTTATATGGGAGGAAAAAAAAACCATGCATAAGGTTAAAATTATTGCAAGAGAATAGATGCAGAGGTGGCTTTGGACTCCCAGACTGGGAATAACACCAACATGCAGCAGCACTAATTTGGATCAAGGAGTGGATTGTCCTCAACAAGAGGCTATTAACTCTTGAAGGACATGATCTACAAATGCTGCTATATGGGAGAAGAGAAAAAAGGCGAGTTCACACTTCCTAAATCATCGAATTAGAAAGGCTTCTAGCTGGGAATTGGCAAACTCCTGCCATTATCTTGCCTCGTATGCTCCACTGGACTTTGTTTCTAGTGGCCTATTGCTATACACTAACCTACAGAGCAGGTAAACTCTTAAACCACATTGATGCACTAAGCTATTGTCCCCTTCGAACTCAAGTCGAAGACCCAGCAACAACAGTGGCATTTTTTTTTAATTGATGACAACCAGCTACCTATTACTGCAAGTGACATTGCCCATTTCTCTTCTAAAGATGAGGTAATCCTCCCTGTTTTGGACTGGGCAAGGAGGGGGTGGCCAGAGGGGGTGGCCTTTGGAATCGAGATTCCTTCTGTTCAAAACTAAACAGCATGAGCTATCTACCCAGATGGGTTGTTTGTTATGAGGGTGTAGAGTGGTGGTCCCCACTAAACTGAGATCCCTGGTGTTAGGAAGTTTGCATGAAGGACACCCCTGAATGGCTAAAATGAAGGCCTTAGCGAGGAGCTATGTCTGATGCCTGAGCATTGATGCAGAAATCACAGAGATAGTTAGAACCTGACAGACATGCCAGTCATACATGTCCGCCCCACCAGCGGCCACTCCTGGGAAATGGGAGTTCACTAAATCCCCATAGTCAAGAGTTCATATCGATTTGGCCAGGCCCTTCAAGGGCTGCACCTTTTTAATTCTAGTAGACTCCTATTCCAAATGGGTGGAACTGTCACCAGTACAATCAGTTACATTGGAAGCTGTCACAAAAGCATTGACGTGGTTATTCACAACTCACGGATTCCCTGATGTTATGGTATCAGACAATGGACCCCAATTTATATCCACCCCTTTCAAAATGTTCCTAAATAAAATGGGCATCTGTCATGCATTAAGCACTCCTTACCACCTGGCTTTGAATGTATAAGCAAAGAGAACAGTTAGATCAGCGAAGGAAGCCTTGGAGAAGTTGGGGGGGGGATGATTGGCATGCCAAATTGACTAAATATCTATTGATCCAACACATTGCCCCAAGCACCTCCAGAAAATGTTCCCCGGCCGAACTCTTGATGGACCAATGATTGCGCACGAATTTTGATAGAATGCACCCAAATTATTCCCCTAAGGTTCCTTGGGACTTTTCCAGCAGGATTAGAGTTTTCCAGCTGCATGATTACATAAGTTATCCTTGACATAAGGAATTTTGCAGGGGACCCCTTATGGCTGCCAGGGGAAATAACTGAAATTAGTGGCCCTAAATCATATAAAGTGTGGCTGCAAGATGGCCAAGTATGGCAGCACCACATTGATAACTTCTGAGGGCGTTGGAGTGCATTCAAAGGTTACCAGCCCACTGACGACTGAGGGGAGACTACCCAACTTACCCATGAAGAGACCAACAACCCCATCACTGAGGAAGCGACTGTCAAGAACCATCCCGAGGAAGGCCTACCTTCAGACAATTCTTCAAGCCAGCAAGAGCTATCAATGATGGAAATTCCTGAGTCACCACTGCTGGAGACAGACCCTCCTCCAATGACTGTTCAGACTGAACTGTGAAGGTCAGGGCATGTCCAACAATGCCCCGCCTATTTACGCGACTATGCATGTTCCTAGTCATGGGAAAGGAGTGTTACATTTTTTTGAGTTCTCACTCTGGTCCACATTTTGAGCAGGAACCACTGTATTGGCTGACCATCTGACAGCTGTATATAAAAGGACCTGTCAGACTGCAACAGCTGTTACCCCATCACGAACTGTACTCCTTAGCTGCCGGCTGCCATGGGTATTGTGTTAATAATAATAAAGTTAGCTATTCAAAGTACCTTTGACTTGCCTCTTCCTCAGCACCGCAACTACAACAAATTAAATAAAACTATTCTGCCAATAAAAACCAACAGGAATGCCATTGTGATAGTGATATTGACAGATGAGCCACATAATTCATAAGGCATCTAATGAGCTCCTGGAAAAGTGGAAGTGGTGAATTTAAATGGCACTTTGCTAAAGATGTGGCTAGATTAAATGGAAATGATAACTTGTGCTGATCTGGTCAATGGCAAAAAAGAAGTTTGGTACTTCAAAGATTTGTATACTATTAGCTGACTGAATACTAGAACTATGAAAGGACAAATTTGCTGTTCTTAAAAAAGAAAAGACAACTTTGAATGTGCACATTCTGAGATACAATAAACTGAAATGAATGTAGAATTCTATTTCACAACCGAGAAATAGATTCATGAAAAGAAAAAATAATTCAGATAAAGTGTGCAGTCATTAATAATGACAAAGAGTGTGTGAAAGTCAGTGCTTAACCCATTTCCTAAGAGAGTGATAGAACAGGAAGGCAAGGATACTTGGTGGGTGTTGCAGTGATATATGTCTGTGCTGCAACACAAACACAGTGGTCATATGTTATTAATAGCAGCTGCATTCTTATAATTCCAATTGCATTTCTTCACTTTGTATTAGTTATATGTATTGTCTTACTTATCATTGATGTCTGCTAGATATTCTTCATATTCTTACTCTAAATAAGACATTAACAGCCTTAATGGTTCATTCTAATGTATGATTCTATAACTCTGTCCATGACATGGAAAAAGAAACAAAATCAACTGTTTGATTGTCAGTGCTGCAGATTAAAAGGATGCTTGAAACATGTGGGAAACATGAATATCCTTTTAGAGATCCTTAAACTAAATTTGGATTTCTATTGTGACTGGAGATAGCAGTCATACAATCCAGGAATAAAACAGACATCTCACTATGAACTCCAAAGCTCCTTTTTCTTTTCAAACCACTTTATTATCCAAATAAAGACCATATTGTCAAACTTAATTTTCCAAAAAATGCTTTTTAAAAATCTCCATTCTAGATTTGTTCTATCCAAAGGACAGTTTAATAAGCAAACCCATACATAGTTTAAGATTTCATTTAATAATTCTTGGAACATTGAGTTGCCTGCCTGATTTATTTTCTTTTACTTTAATGATAATGTACAAACTATGTTTATAGGTGGTTGCAAAGAGCCAGATCTTTAGACTCATTTGATATTTTAATTTCTCTATTCCCAAGAACTTGGATTAGGCAGTATTGTTATTTTATGGTATTAAGGATAACATCAGAAGATATAAACTGTTCCAAGTAGAATAGACTTTTGGAATTCATTGAGGATTTTGTCAATCGTATTCAAGTGGTATTCCAGATGTTTTAAGATTGCATCCAAAATGCCTATTACCATTATATTATCTTTTGTTCTACCACAGTTGTTCTACTTCTATTTGCAGGTCTTTGAGTTTTGTGATTTTTGTCCAGTTCTTTCTCTTCCATACTGCTGTTTCAAGGTACTGCAACTTTCAATGTTGATATTTTTCTCTTTCTTATGAACAGTTGTTAAATCTGGTGTGATATGTGTCAAGAGTGTGTCTTTAACTTCTAAAGTTCCAGGGCACTCTATGTTCTTCAGTTTCTATAACTATTCTATTATAATTATTATATTTTGTGGTCCAACCTGCCTGTAGGTAAGTTAATTCCAACGTTCCATTGTTGCTACCATATTTCTCCAACAGTACACCCTCAATAGGAAGGCCCAGCATGTTTTATAGG
Source organism: Laticauda colubrina (assembly GCA_015471245.1). Lineage (NCBI taxonomy): Eukaryota > Metazoa > Chordata > Lepidosauria > Squamata > Elapidae > Laticauda > Laticauda colubrina. The sequence continues at coordinate 49,428,568 of BLBF01000006.1, read as the reverse complement.
CATGAGGTGAAATTAAGCCCCGCCCCAAAATTTAGGCTTATTTAAAGCATGCAAAATGGAGGGAAGGGTGGGGGGAATTTGCCATTCGGAGTGGCCTGCGGGCAAACTTGCCTCACCACCAGCTTCGAACACCTCACCACCACTCCTAACGGCCAATCATGGTGGAGCACAGAGAGCTCCCTACTCCCTCCAAGTGCCTTTGCTTCAGACGTGGGTATGGTGCTGGTTGCAGGCCGGATCAGTGGGTGGGCAGCAGCAGCATGGATGTCGGCCTCGACAGCAGTGGGGAACTTTCTGTCACAGGGCCTTTATTGGCCACCTCTGCCACTTCCTGTGCTGCCGCCTCTGCCGCTGTTGCTTTCCCTTCTGCTCTTGCCATGGCTTATGCCTCTGCTTGAAGGGCAAAATGGATAGATGGTTCTCTTTTTAAAACTACCAGGAGGGAGGAAAGGAGGAATCTGCCCTGCCAGTCTGTATTCTTAGGAAACTGACCAAGGAAATAAAAATAAAGAAAACTTAGGACTTCCAGTTTGAGCTTCTTCAGCGACAGACTGAAACCTCATCTCTCCAAGACTTTGATCTGTGCTCACCGCTGGAGCACCCCAGCCAGCTGGTTTCGGGACTAAGCCACCCTATAGAGGTAGTGAAGAGGGGGAAGACTGCCTACAGGGTTGAGGAGAGCTGCATCGCTCCTCCCCAGCTGGCCATTACTCCCTTTCCCGAAGGCGGTTGCAGTGGTGGTCAGAAATGGCCACCACAAAGAAGAACTCGACCGGAAAAGAATGTGCAGGAGGAAGATAAGAAGAGAAAGTTTTGGTTGACTGGGTCAAACAGCAAAAGCAACAAACAAGGTACCCTGGAATTTAAACTTAACAACATTGTTTCCAAAGAAGATTTTGAAACTGTGAAGGAGAGAGAGAAGGAAAGGATTTTTTTTTTCTTTCCTTCCTTACACTGACAGCTAAGAGACTTAAGCAAGAAATTTGAAAAAAAAATCCACTTTGACATTAATAAGCATCTAAGCTGAAAATAAAAGTCAAAGGGATAACAAAGATTTATGGACATTTAAAAGTTTTTTAAAAGCTGGAAAGGAGTAAAAAAAAACAATAGAAGGGCAGGATCTGGAAAAATGGAGGAGACTGCCTGGAATTAAGTAATGGAACTGTAATTAAAAGGAACCTATAGTGAAATTTGAACAAGATTCCTGAAAGATACATTTTAATGGAAACTTGGTAACAAAATAATAGAACCCCAGGAATAGAAAGTGGAAAAAAAAAGCAAGTAGAAACAGCCTTGGATTATTTGGATTACTTGGTGATTTTTGGTTTTTTGCATCTAGATGACTAAAATTAACTGGGTGGTTGTTTAAAAGTTTTTAAAATGGTATCACTCTTAGAAGAACTGATAATGGAACTTAACAAATGGAAAGAAGATGCACAAGAAGGGAGAAGTTAACACAAACACAAAGTTTGGCTTTGTGTTTCAATTCTTAGAAATGGAGATCTGGAACGATGAGAAGCAACAAGAAACGCTTACAGAACAAGAAGATTGGGACAAAGAAGAAGCCATCTTTAATGATCAAATAATTTTAATTGGGGGAAAAAAAGAAAAGGGGGGAAAGAGAGTGAAAGGTTTAAGACTAAAAAGAAACAACCAAAAAGAAGAAGGACAATTTGAAAGATAAGTATAATATTAGAAAGCAACAGAAGAGGGGATTACAGATGAGCGAGTTAGAAGTAGAGAGACGAGGGGTAAAAAGGGGATGGAGAAGAAGAGGGGAAAGAAGGCAAGGAAAAGAAGCTGCAAAAGACAGAAAAAAGAAATGGAGAAACAGGGAAAAGATATAAGGATTGTAACCATAAATTTGTTCAGAGATAATGAAAATTTAATTGGAAAAGGGATTCTTGCAAAGGTACATAAGATAGCATTGTTATATTACAAATAGAAATAATTTTAGAAAATATTATGATAGATAAAATATTTATTGTAATGTAGTGGGATGTTTGTTTATAAATAAATGAATTAAAATGATTTAGAGAATTAAAAGGGAACACCTGGTGCTGGTGCTTCTGTTGGTGCTTACTCTGTTGGCACTGCTCCTGGTGCTGGTATTTCTGCTGGTGCTTACGCTGCTGGCGCTGCTCCTCGTCCTGCTGGTCCTGCTGGTGCTTACTCTGCTGGTGTTGGTCCTGCTGGTCCTGCTGGTGCTCCTGGTCCTGCTGGTGCTCCTGGTCCTGCTGGCCCTGCTGGTGCTCTTGGTCCTGCTGCTGGTGCTGCTGGTGCTGGTGCTGCTGCTAGTCCTGCTGGTCCTGCTTTTGCTGCTACTGTTGTTGCTGCTGCTGCTCCTGCTGGTGTGGAGAAGCAGCCCCTACAACCTCGAAGCCCCTCTGATGAGGGCCCATATGGCCCTGCCAAAGGGAGGAAGAGGCAGACGCATGAACGGGAGAGGAGGCAATACAACATAGAAGAGGAACATGAGGAGGAGGTGCTGGAGTGTCTGAGGGAGGACGAATATCTATGGTGGAAGGGACACAGGCTCTATCGTGACACCAAAAGGAAGCAGGCTGCTTGGAGAGAGAAGGCGGAGAGCCTGGGCTACACTTCGGAGGTGCTCCTCGGCTGGTGAAAGCACATGCACACCTGGTACGGGAAGCTGCACCTCAAGAAATCTGGCCAGGCCGCGGTCAAGCTGACGGACAGAGAGACCTATGTGATGGCCAAGTGCAGCTTCTTGGAGGGTGAGATCCGCCACCAAGGAGCAGCCCCTCTCACAACCCTCTCTCTCAGGCAGCCTGCTGAAAGCCAGTCCTATTCTGACCAAGAGTCAGCTCCTGTGTCCAGGCAGGTATCAGTGGAGCGTGCCACGATGGAGACCCCCCCGACAGCTGCACTACCTGTGACGGAGTGCGTGCAGGATCCCCTGACGCAGTGGGAGAAAGGAGACGGCACTTCCACCACAGCCCAACCCACATCCACACCCAGCTCCACCACCACAGAAAGGCAGAGAGGCAAACCAGAGGGGCAGAGCCACACTGTCCTGCTGGAGATAAGAGACACCATCAGGAGCAGCGTAGATCTCCTTTCTCAGCTGGTACACACCGACGCCCCATCCTCCAACCGCAAGCCCGTCCTCACCTATGTCAACCAGACACTCATGAACATGGCAGAACCCCAGTACCAGGTAGTGAAGGATAGGATTACTGATCTTCTTCACAACCCTCCAGACCAAGATGAACCTGCTCCCACCCAGACCAGGCCTGCTCCTCCACCCCAGGTGATGTCACTGCCCTTCCAAGGCTTTCCACAGGCCCTACCCTTCCAAGGCTGCGGCTACCAGGAAGTCAAGCAGCACAGGCAGCCCTTCCCAGTCCAGGCACAGGTACATCGGACGCCACCGGTGCCACTGATGCCACCCATGCCACCGCTGCCACCCATGCCACGAATGCCACCGATGCCAGTCCTCACCCAGCTGCAGACCAGACAGCCCCACTACACTGCTCCTACCTCCACCCCAGAGCCAAGCCCCGCCTCAGTACATCTGTCATTGGTATTAGGGCTGACACCCCATGTCATGGAGGAAGGGGCTCTCAACATCACGGGGCTGAGCCAGCTGTCTGAGAGCTTCCTCAACACACCGTCCCCTGTTGTCCTCTCAGGGCCAGGCACCCCAGTGGCGCTTCAGACCAGCACTCCAGAAGCAGCCACCTCCACAGCACCTGGACCTTTCACCCCTTAGACTGGGCATGCCTCCGAGTGACCAAGAAGTGTGCCAGAGACTGGGTGGCTACCTGTTGACATTATTTTTGCTTTGGACACTTGACTTGGGTCATTTTTCTTTTACAGCTTGTAATTAATAAAGATTATCTTTGCTTCACACACTTGCTTGATTTATTTTAGTAAATAAAGTCTTGGTGGAAACTTTAGAAATGGTTTAAGCCTTTGCATGCTTGTGGGATGGGTTAAGATAGCAGTGGGATGGACAGGGATACCTTTGGAGTGGGTAATAGCTGTGGGATAGATAAACCTTCAGTGCAAGCATAGTGGGACTGTATGGTCCAGCCTCCCAGGTGCCACACCTATGGCCCTTTATTATCAATAATAATGTAATCATTCATCCACACATGTCAACATAAACACAACTCTTTATTAATTGCCCTGTTCATTGTAGGCCCGCCCAACATACATGGCCCAATCTCATCAGTGTGATGAGAAAGGATGAAGGAAGCATCCATTAATCATCTATCATCCTGTCTTGCCACTCCACTGCTCCAGCTGGGGAGTGGCACCAGTGTCTCAGGAGGTTGCGCTGCTTCCTCCCTTCCATTAAGCTCTGTTGGGGTCTTGCACATCCTTCGTGTCTATCAGGTTTCACCTTTGCCTCCATTCCCCAGGCTCCATGTCCCCATTGCCTTGTTGGAGGTCCACGAGCCTGTTCTGCAACACTGGGTAGTGGGTGCGCATGAGATTGTACAGGATGCAGCAAGCTTCCACGATCCTCCTCACGGTCTCTGGGCAATGCTGCATGGTGGTGAGAAGTACCTGGAATCTGTTGGCCAGGATGCCAAAGGTGTTCTCCACCATGTGCCTTGCCCTGGACAACCTGTAGTTGAAGATCTTCTCTTCATGGGTGAGGAGTCTGGAAGTGTAGGGCTTCATGAGGTAGGTTCTGAGGGAGAAGGCATCATCCCCCACAATGAAGTTGGGCACATCTTGCATGTCGTTGGGCAGGGGGTCTGGATCTGGGAAGCCCATGATGAGGTTGTGTTCCAGCCCCTCCTTGAGGTCACTGGTGTTGTATACCTGGGCATCTGAAGCTGAAGCATCGATGTACATGAACTTGTAGTCAGCATTGACCATGGTGAAGAAGATGATGCTGAAGAAGCCCTTGTAGTTGAAATAAGTGGACCCCGACTTGGCTGGAGCTTTGCAGGCCACGTGCTTGCCATCTATGGCTCCAACGGTGTGGGGGAAGTTCCACCTCTGATACCACTGCTCTGCAACTTTCTTCCATCCTTCTTCAGTGGAGGGGCACTGGAGGAGCTCCTCCAGGTATTCTTCGATGATGGCCTGCACCACTTCTCTGACCACAATGCTGATGGTGTTGTGTGGCACCCTCCAGCCGTACTGCATGCTTTTGTAGGTGGTCCCTGAGGCCAGGTGGCGCAGAGTGAGTGCCACCTTGAGCCCAGGTTCCAGGCTGGGTCCAAAGTTGGTGTTTGCCTTGGTCAACCTGGGTGTCAGGCGCTGCACAACTTCGTCAAACATGGCTGGAGGCATCCTCATGAAGTTCTGGAATGCCCGAGTGTCTTCGTTCCTGAGCTCCACCATCAGCTTGTTGTACAGTCCATACTCTGCTCTTCTCCCGATTCATCTTCGGACCCAGACACTTCTTGGACGCCTCCTTTTCTTCCCGTAGAACAGTTGAAAGAGCCTGTAGATGACTTCGCACTGTTGCATAATGCTGGTGGCTACCAAAAGGACTGTGTGGACATGGTGGACATCAATGGATGCTGTGGAAGAGCAAGAGCCAGATGAAGGCTGCAGAGGTCTGCACAGCAGGGCTGCTGGTCTGAAAGTGAGATGCAGGTGAGTTGCTCCCCCTTTTCATAGGCAATATAGGTTTTCCACTATGTGTCCTTTTGCATCCTCTAGGCAACCTCTCGGCATCCTTAATATCTGAGATAGGTCCCCTCTGCGAACATTTTTTCCATTTTAAATGCTTTCTTTGCGAGCTGTATCCGCTTTCATCCTTTCTCCGTCCGTGCTATTAATGCTGCGCGTCCGTTCCACTTCCGTTTCACTTCCCCCCTGTGTCCACTTTCCGTTGCAGCGGATTTGAGTTGTGCGGATGCATAGAGGATGCCTAGCGGGTATAGCGGATGCGTAACGGATGTAGAACGGATGTTCCCCGTATGCGTTGTGGATGCAGAACGGATGCGTTGGATACATTTTCCGCTCAAAAAGTTTTGAGCAGCTCAAAACTTTTTGAGCAGATGGAACCTCAGTTGACGGATGCTGGACGGATAGAGAGGATGAAAAACGGAGGCAGTGAGTACAGAATGGATGAATCACGTTAACCAACAGATGGCAAGTGTTTCTCTCCGTTTTACATCCTCTTTCCATCCATTGGTGCAGTGTGACATGGGCTTTAAGATTTTAATGCATATTGATGATAGAATTGAATTGGAATAGAATGTTTATATATATATATATATATATATA
>BLBF01000006.1:49401648-49421946 GCA_015471245.1 Laticauda colubrina | reverse complement strand
TATGTGTGTGTGTGTGTGTGTGTGTGTGTGTGTGTGTGTGTGTGTGTATGTTCATTCTTACGTTTTTGTGGGTACTTACGTGCATGCTGTTCAGCTTTGTTCGGGTAATTTCCCACGTCCTTGAAGCTGTGCTTTTAAAGTTATAGCAACATTTTGGCAGAATCTCATCTGCCATCATCAAGCTTCTGTATTGTTTTTGTCTGTGAGTCAGAATCTTACAGTTGTTTCAGTTTTAAATTTGGGGCTGGCCTATTGCTGTGCCAGAATGTTTTTTTCTTCATCCTGATTGGTTGGGAGTCTTGGTCTGTGTTTATTGGTCTTGGAATTTGCTGTGTTGTGCTTTATTGGTGTTTCTTATATCTTCTGTCTGTTTTGTGCCTTTTTTTGTGTCTTGATTGGCTGGCAACATTGTGTTCCTGTATTGGAGGCTTTTAGTGCAGCTTGGCTCTGAGTAAATGGACGGCTGTCATTTGTTAGGAAGCTAGTTGTCCTCTGAGTGCTTGGTTAGGGTATGTTGAGCTGGAGGTATCAGGGGGAGTCTCTTTGTGCCCAGGTGTTTGCCTGGCTTCTGGTGTGGAGATCTTTCTTTTTGAGAGTGCAGGCTTCCAAATGATTGACAGTCTGGTGGAATCATCTCTTCTATTCATGCTTTCAGGTCTTTTTTCAATCTCTATGGCTGCACTCTCAAACAAAAAAAATCTCAACACCACAAGCAGGACAGACAAAAGTATAAATATAATGATTTGAATTGAGATGAAATAATTAAAACAAAGTTGAGAAAATTAAAAGGGGAAAATCTATCTAGAAAATATAAAATGGTAATAAGATAAGGGATAGAATATAAAAATGAGCATGAAATTGAATTTTGTGTCTGTTTGAAGAAGTGATAAACTGGGACCATGCTATTTTCAAAAAATATGTTTTATCTGTATTTTGTTTTTGTGAAAACCCAAATAATTAAAAAAAAAAAAGAATAAAGAAAACTTAAACAGGGGGGAAAGTTCCATGGGGGAGAGGTTTTGGGCAGCTGGAGCAAGAAGAGAGCACTCAACTGTACAGGTGAATGAGCCAATAGTATCAGCTTGAAGAATGCAGGTGAGAGGGACAGACTCCGACGAGACCTTGACCCGAAGCTCTAGGGTAGAAGCAAAGCAAGGCATGGGGGGAGAGAAATGATGGCATCACCCTCCCACCACCGTTTCCACCCACTGAAGCCCGAATGACTCACTGACTTGCAAGACATTGTTGACATAGCCACTGTCAAGCAAAGCCATGCCCCTGCATGAGAGCAGGTGGTTCTCATTGGCAGCAGGGTCTTTCCCCCGCTTCTGCCACTGTTGTTGGAGATAGTGATGGTGAGAGAGGCACCATCACTGGTGAGAACTGTGGAAGCTATGGAGGCAGCTCCCCCACCCAAGAAGTGGCTTAAACGCTGCCAGCGGAAGAATCCTTTATCTCTCTCTCGCTGCAGGGGAAGGACCAATACACAATGCAGCACTGCATGGGCTCTGGGATGCACTCGAACCATTTCTCCACCCACTGGAAGGGCCACTTTCCCACTACCCACCAGGCTGCAATGTCCGGCAGGGACTCTAGGCTCTATGTCTTGCCCAATGGCAGCACTCCGAATGTGGCATAAGCCACAGTGAGGGCAGAAGGGAAAGCAATGGCGATGGAAGAAGTGGCAGTGGCAGCTGATAAAGGTCCCACAATGCAAAGTGCCATGCCACTGCTGAGGCCAACATCCATGCCGCCACCACCCGCGCTTACTTGGCCAGCAGCCAGCACCACGTAATTGTTCTGTGGTTACCTGATGCTGCCCCTTTTGTTCACCAATCTTTGATGTCTCCTTCTTGCATATATTGTTAAATATGTTGTTGAGTGGTAAAGAACAGTCTGAGGTTTCAATAAAAAAAAAACATGGAGTTCATCTTCACCTGGTGCTGACCATTTTTTGATTCCCATGCCCTTTGATTTACCATTTATGCTGTTATGGCAGTTCTTCTGTTTCAAATTTTTATCCACTTTGTATTTCTTTCTGTTGTCCCATAGCTGCTCCAGAACTGTTTCTTCTTTGTCAGGTGTTTGTTGGTTCACTGCAGTGTCTCTGTTAATGCATTGATAGAAATATTTCAGATTGTATTAAAATTAAACATTCTGCCTGTTGTTTGCAATTTAGGCTTTTTATCCTCTGATTTTTCTAGGCTATGAGTATTATTTGCTGCTTTTTATTTCTAGTGTTTCCTTGATTTTCTCTAGATGATATTTCTTGATCATCTACAGAATACTTCTTCCTTAGCTGCTTCATTATTCTAGGTTGCTTGCATCTGCTCTTAGTATGCTGATCTTATTTTTCAATCTGTCTTCCATTTTGATGCATTCTTTGGCTTTTTTATTTGTCGATTTTGCATCCAAGATTATTATTACTATTACAGTTATCAATAGTATAATTAATGTTAATTAATAATAATTAATTATATTAAAATCCATTCATCCACATATGTCCTATCACAGTTATTCCAATTGCTTTTCAACTAGAAAAGGAAACAAAAACAAAATACACAATTATGACATTGATATACAAATATAGCATTTCAGGGCAGCTTGTGTTTGGGACATCAATTGTCACAAGAAGAGATAGACATCTAACAAGGACTCTACTCGAATTATGATAAACATAGAAAGAATTTACCAAATATTTTTTTTAAAGGAGTGTTTTATTGTAGGCACTTATTTGAAGGGCTCCCACAGTTACTCCATTATGATCACTCCCAGACTATTAAGAAGCCTTTTCATAATGCATAAGAAAAAAATTCTTTAGGGAGTACCTTTTTATAAACCATAATAATAAACCTATTTTGGCCATAATTAAAAATTTTTAGAATACATTCAATGTCATAACTGAAAATACACCTCTCTATTTGGCCAACAACAAAACCATCTTAGCAACTAGTTGTACCATTTCTGCTTGAGGAAAAAATATATACAGTACATGTGTGTCTTCCTGAATACATTTAGGACCTCATATGTAGTGTTGACCTGTTGGGAAGATGGACAATTTATAAATGTCATACATACATACATACATACATACATACATACATACATACATACATATTTCTGACTACATGGGCATACCTTTGGTTTAGTTCCCAACTTTGGCAAAATACCTACAAATTTGTTTGGAACTGATACACTCCTGTGGTGTGTAATGATAATTGAATTTGGTAGTGTAAGACAATTTCTTTCATGGCTATGTCAAGGCTTTGAAACATTCTTCACAGGAAGGGCTATCTAATTTACCAATTAGTATTTCTTGCAAAATGAACAAAGATTAGTTTTCCATGTCACATAGAAGTCAGTCCCTACCCTGAGGTCCTTGCCACGCCTTTCTTCACTCCACCTAATTTATCCCACTTCTCCCTTAAATTACTGATCCAATTAAGTCATTTAAATATCTTAATGTTCCATGAGGAACATTTACTCTTGATATAAACAAAAGGTTGAGATTTCTGCTGCATCCTAATTATAAATTATAGGTTTTCAGGAACATATCCATAGGTTCTTTCCTCTGATAAATGGTAGGAATATATACACTAAAACATTTTATCATATAGTTATTTTATCTCTCTCTATAAAATTAACTATAATTATCTATATATAATTACCATAAATATTAATCAATATATATCGAGCTTCAGGAATTGAAAGAGAGAACTCATCCATTATGATCCACAAGAACATTTCCCTATATGGAAGTTGATCTGAGCAATAATAATTTTCCAAAATTTTGTGCCAAAATGAGTAAAATTGAGAAATGAGAACTAGAGGATTAACAATTTTATATGATATGGGATTTATTTTATCAATGGTTAGATAAAAAGACATGGTAAAGAAATAGACTACTAAGCCTTACAATAAAAGTTAATAGATTGATATAGAATACCATATAAAATATGAATGAATGTATAAGATTAAATCATAATGAAAATTAGAATATCTCATATAAAATGATGGAAAAATAGTCAAATGAATGTTTAATAATTGATATTATATAAGTACAAGCTAGATTGATCAGGTTTATATATATTTATATAACTTGTGAGTAATGGTTAAAAAAAGGATAGCACCAAAGATTGTAACCAACTGACACACTGTATGTATATAATTAAAAGATGGTTTTATGTTTTTATGTTTTGTTTGTATGTTTGTTGTAAAAAATAAAAACGTTTTTTAAAAAAATAATAACAATAATTTTCCAAAATTTTCAGTATATAGTGAAAATGATCTGAATCTTAGTTTCTTCTTTTTTTTTCCTTTTCATGTGACTTCATATCACTTCACAACATTCCCATGTTATCCTAATAATGTCTTATAATATCCTTATAATGTCCTAGTAATGTCTTCTATGGCCTAGTTCCTTTTCTTTATAGAATTTAAATTTGTTATTTTAATAAGAACTGAATTGATAATCTCATAATTATTTTGGTTGCCTTTATATTAAAGTATAGGTACTGATGATAAAAAAATGAAATAAAACTACATTTTCATGGGCATGCTTTATATTATTAACATTTTTAATATACTGTTTAATAATCAAAAGTATATGTTTTTTATCTCACTTATATCACTCTGAACATACAATAAAACAGTCAGGTAAAATAAAGCATCATAATGCCATCCTTAAAATTATTTAAAACAATTTAAAAACAAATATAAGTGAGACCATACTTATACATATAGGGAATTTAAATAAAGTGTTATTGGGGCCGCTGCTATTTATCTATGTATGCATTGAACATTTTCTGAAAACTGCATTTGTATATAGATTTAATAGATGTGACTTGTCATCATCATCATCTTACATTAATTCCTCCTTTAACTTTCAGTATTAAGCATTCAAATAAATAATAATGATAAATTCATAACTGAACTCTGAAGTTTAGTATTATCTTTGCTTTATAAAAGTATTTTTATCCATTTTTTTTCATTGTACTGGCCAATTTAAAATGTTACTTCATTGTTCATTAAGCCCCTGTCACACTGCACCAACGGATGCAAAGAGGATGTAAAACGGACAGAAAAGCTTGCCATCCGTTGGTTAACGCGATGTATCCGTTCTGTACTCACTGCCTCCATTTTGCTTCCTCTCTATCCATCCAGCATCCGTCTATGGACGTTTCATCTGCTCAGAAAGTTTTGAGCTGCTCAAAAGTTTTCAGCAGAAAATGTATCCAATTCGTCCATTCTGCATCCGCTAGGCATCCGCTAGGCATCCGTTACGCATCCGATATATCCGCTAGGCATCCGCTGCACATCCACGTAACTCACATCCACTCCGATGCAGGGAGGAAGCGGAACGGATGCAAAACGGATGCAGAATGGATGCCTAGTGGATGCAGCACGGAAACAAAGCATTTAAAACAGAAAAAACGTTCGCAGAGGGGACCTATCTCGGATATTAAGGATGTCTAGAGGATGACTAGAGGATGCAAAGGGACACATAAGGGAAAACCTATACTGCCTATAAAAAGGGGGAGCAACTCATCTGGATCTCGCTTTCAGAACAGCAGCCCTGCGGTGCAGACCTCTGCAGCCTTCATCTGACTCTTCCTATTCCACAGCATCCAGTCATGTCCACCGTGGATCATAACAAAGTCCTTTTGGCAGCCACCGTCCTTCTACAACAGTGTAAAGCCATCCACAGGCTCTGTGAACTCTACTACGGGAAGAAAAAGAGGCGACCAAGAAGCGTCTGGGTATGAAGATGGTTTGCCAAAAGAGCAGAGGACGGACTGTACAACAAGCTGATGGTGGAGCTCAGGAACGAAGACACTCGGGCATTCCAGAACTTCATGAGGATGCCTCAAGCCATGTTGACCAAGGCAAACACCAACTTCCGGCCCAGCCTGGACCCTGGGCTCAAGGTGGCACTCACTCTACACCAACTGGCCTCAGGGACCACATACACGAGCATTCAGTACGGCTGGACACCACAACACCATCAGCATTGTGGTCAGAGAAGTGGTGCAGGCCATCATTGAAGAATACATGGAGGAGCTCCTCCAGTGCCCCTCCACTGAAGAAGGCTGGAGGAAAGTTGCAGAGCAGTGGTATCAGAAGTGGAACTTCCCCCACACCATTGGAGCCATCGATGGCAAGCACGTGGCCTGCAAAGCACCAGCCAACTCAGGGTCCTCTTATCACAACTACAAGGGCTTCTTCAGCATCACCCTCTTCGCCATGGTCGATGCTGACTACAAGTTCATGTACATCAATGCTTCAGGCAACGGGTCAGTTTCAGATGCCCAGGTATTCAACGCCAGTCACCTTAAGGAGGGGCTGGAACGCAACCTCATCATGGGCTTCCCAGATCCAGACCCCTTGTCCAACAACACACAAGATGTGCCCTACTTCATCGTGGGTGATGACGCCTTCTCCCTCACAACCTACCTCATGAAGCCCTACACCTCCAAATGCCTCACCCGTGACGAGAGGATCTTCAACTACAGGCTGTCCAGGGCAAGGCGGGTGGTGGAGAACGCCTTTGGCATCCTGACCAACAGGTTCCAGGTACTTGTCACCACCATGCAGCTTCGCCCAGAGACCGTGAGGAGGATCATGGAAGCTTGCTGCATCCTGCACAATCTCATGCACACCTGCTACCCAGTGTTGCAGAGAGGCTCGTGGACCTCCAACAAGGCAATGGGGACATGGAGCCTGGGGAATGGAGGCAACAGTGAAATCTGATAGACACTGAGGATGTGCAAGGCCCCAACAGAGCTTCACGTGAAGGGAAGAAGCAGCGCAACCTCCTGAGACACTGGTGCAACTCCCCAGCAGGAGCAGTGGAGTGGCAAGACAGGATGATAGATGATTAATGGATGCTTCCTTCAGCCTGTCTCATCACACTGATGAGATTGGGCCATGTATGTTGGGTGGGCCTACAATGAACAGGGCATTTAATAAAGAGTTGTGTTTATGTTGACATGTGTGGATGATTGATTACATTGTTATTGATAATAAAGGGCCATAGGTGTGGCATCTGGGAGGGTGGACCATACAGTCCCACTATGCTTGCACTGGAGGTTTATCTATCCCACAGCTATTACCCATCCGAAAGGTATCCCTGCCCATCCCACAGCTATTACCCATCCGAAAGGTATCCCTGCCCATCCCACTGTTATCTTAACCCATCCCACAAGCATGCAAAGGCTTAAACCATTTCTAAAAGTTTCCACCAAGACTTTATTAAAAAAAAGAAATGAAGCAAGTGTGTGAATCAAAAATAGACTTTATTAACCACAAGCTATAAAACAAAAATGAGTCTCTGGCACTCCTCTTGGTCACTCAGTCTCAGGGGTGAAGGGTCCAGGTGCTGTGGAAGTGGCTGGTCCTGGAGTGCTTGTCTGATCCCCCGCATCATCAGCTCTTCCAGAAGCAGAAGCAGCAGAAGCCCCAGCCCCAGAAGAGCGAGCCCGTGCTGCAGAAGCCCCAGCAGAACCAGAGTGAGGGCCAGGGGGCGGGATGGTAGCCCTGTCCCTCTTGTAAGGGATGGCAGCAGATGGCTGAGGCTTTCTGTTCTTCCCCATGGTTGTGGGGTTGCTGGCTGGAAGGGAGGCTGGCAGGAACCAAGGCTGGCAAGAAGGCTGCCAGGGAGGCAGGCACCAAGGCTGGCAGGAAGGCTGGCAGGATGGCAGGCACCAAGGCTGGCAGGCAGGCAGGCACCAAGGCTTGCAGGAAGGCTGGCAGGCAAGCAGGCAGGCTGGCAGGCAGGCAGGCACCAAGGCTGGCAGGAAGGCTTGCAGGCAGGCAGGCACCAAGGCTGGCAGGCAGGCATGAACCAAGGCTTGCAGGAAGGAAGGCACCAAGGCTGGCAGGAAGGCAGGCACCAAGGCTTGCAGTCAGATTGGCTGGCAGCAAGGCTGGCAGGCAGGCAGACATCAAGGCTGGCAGGGAGGCTGGCAGCAAGGCTGGCAGGCAGGCAGACAGCAAGGCTGGCAGGGAGGCTGGCAGCAAGGCTTGCAGGCAGGCATGTAGGCAGGGCAGCAAGGCTGTCAATCCGTCCAGCATTCCTCTGAATAGTGACCTGCTTCCGAGCTGCTTCCCTTATATCCACGGGGCTTACGCAATGCATCCTCCCTGCATGCACAATTAACGGTAGGCATCCGTTAGGCTTCTGCTGTGCATCCGCTAGGCTTCTGCTCTGCATCCGCTTCACCCGCTGTGCATCCACTGTGCATCCGCTTCATCCGTTCCGTGTCCGCTTTGCTGAGGCCCCCCGGAGCCTAGCGGATGTGCCATCCGCTCTCATCCGCTTCCATCCACTGGGCTTCCATTCCGCATCCGCTTTCCATCCGCTCTGCGTCCTCCCCGCGTCCGTTCCTTTCCGTGTTATCCGCTCTGGTTATGCAAAATTTTGCCCTTTTTGAGAACAGATAACAACGGATGGAATATTTTGCTCATCCGTTGTGTCCGTTTTGCATCCATTGGGCAGTGTGACAGGGCCTTTATACTATGTTCAATATTTACAAATCTTTTTTTAATAGTTTTTGTTTAAAAATGCTTAATTTTATGTATTATTAAATAAATATTTTATTTAAGATTCCTATTATTATTTATTAAAACTGATGTATTCTATTTGTATGTTCCTTTATAACTTTTATATATGCTAAACAACATTACAAGTTCATCATTAGGATAGATAATATTAAAATAACACATCATGCATTTATTGTTTCAGTTTAGAAACAATAAATGCTATCTTCTTAGGATCAGTTGCACAGACTAACTGCTTAACTTTAACACTTTTCACTTGTTGTTGTATTTTTAGTATGCTAAATTTTCATAAAACTTTGTTGGCAGCTTTTTTTGTATTTTCATCATTACCTCCATGCTGGTATTACCCTGTTAGGATGAATGGAACAGATTAAGATACCAAAATGGAAAGAAGAAATAATTGGAGTAATTCCAAATTACTCTTTCTAAATATTGATATTATTTTCATCTAGTAGGATGTGTGCATGCATACATATGTATATGAAGGGTTGTGTGTGTGTGTGTGTGTAGTTACAGTACATCCAGTTATCCAGGATGTGATAATTTGTGTTTGTGCCTATATCTTCTTTTTCTTGCAATCTCAACATTCTTTGATTACAAAACAGCATTACAATACAACCTTCAGAAAATTCAAAGTGATAATACAAATGCCTCATATTCTGTATCTTTTTGAAAAATATTGCTTCAGGAGAAAATGCTAGCAACATATTGTACTTCAAATTATTTCTATTCTGGTGATCAGACTTTTGATTCAACTAACCTATTTTTTGTTGATTTTTTTATTATGCCTAGAGAAAATATGCTTGCAAAATAATGAAAATGTAAGCTCAATATATTATTTTATTATAGATTCCCTTGAAAATGACAATGATTAATTTATTAGATATATATCCCACATTTATTTTAGACCTCAGAAAAGTGAAGGATGGTTGTAATCAAGGAGCATGGGTGTCCTCAAGACTACATGGCTTACGACAGGGCACAAGCCAGAGTAGGTCTTTCAGGGTTCTGAGGATCCCCCATTATGCACAGGACAGGTTTAGGAGGTCTGTTCCATGGACTTTTTCGAAAAGCAATGCCTTTTTTGAGATGCGGATTAGAAATCATTAAGCCGCATATGAAATCTGCTGCCAACAACATTGCCAGAGATGTTGCGGGACAGCTTGTATCCCGTATTGTTGAGAGGGATCAGGAGGGTTCAGGGATGTTCATAGCCAGAAAGAATTATGCAGAGGTCCCACCTATTCTATTTAAAAAGAGAAGGCTTGTGAAAAAAAATTGTCATACCAAGAGGAGATATGTGCAGAAGGGGAACCCATGTAACAAGGAAGACATAATCTAATACAACATCCTTTATTCATTCTGCTTCAGAGGAATAGGTTAAATCAGAACTGGATCTTTTTCAGCTGGCAACTACACAGACCAGCATTGAAAAGAATACCTGTATCGAGATCCCTCCTTTATCAGCACTAACACCCAATACACCGCTGGAATTTTTTATCATAGGACATGGTGAGCATTACACAGATTTAAACAATACCCTGTTGTATGTGAGTTGCAAGATTGACACATCGGAAATTGACTATGGAGCAAGGGTGGCCTTGACCAATGACCGCATAGCTTCATTGTTTAACCAGCTGGATGTTACCTTGGGAGACCGATTTATCACTCAGACCAATCATTGCTCTTCTTATCGGGCCCTAATTGAGCTGATTCTGAATTTTGGTGGTGATGCATTGGGCACCCAATTTACTACTGGGGCCTTTTACAAAGATGACTTGGAACTCATGGAGAGTACCCTACTGACAGCAGCTGGGAACTCTGGTTTCAAAGCGAGAGCAAGACACATGGCTGGTAGTCGTAAATGGGACCTGCTTGGACCTCTGCATAGCGACCTGTTTTTTCAAGACAGACTGTTAATTAATGGTGTTGATGTGAAAGTCAAACTCACAAGAAGCAGAAATAAATTTTACATGATGAAGGATGCCAATGAGAATTACAAAGTACAACTCCTGACAGCTTCTCTCTTTGTAAAATGTGTAAAAGTAGCTCAGGGAGTGCGCCTAGGGCATGCAGAAGCTTTGCTCACCTCCAATGCCAAATCCCCCATTGATCAAGTGGGGATGAAGGTTTACAGAATACCTGCAGGTAACCTTGTGTGTAATAAGGAAAATCTATTTCTGGGGCAGCAACCTAAACAATTAGTGATCAGTTTTGTGGACAATGGATGTTTTAGTGGAGATTATGCAAGAAACCTGTTCAATTTTCAACACTGCAATGTCAATTTTTGTGCTCTGCATTGTGATGGTGAGCAGATCCCTGCAAAATCTCTTCAGCCTGATTATGACAATGGTCTTTTTGTAAGAGAGTACATGCAGATGGTACAAGCAACAAAAAAAGGCATGAAAGACAGGCCATTGTTAATCAACTGGGCAGAGTTTGACTGAGGGTATACTTTGTATTGTTTTGACTTGAGTCCTGATCAGGGATGCTCTGAACCCTATTCTTTGATCAGAAATGGTAACCTCAGAGCCGAAATTAGATTTGCACAACCCCTCCCCAACACTGTCAACATGATTCTCTATGCAATCTATGAAAATCTTATTGAAATAAGTCACACAAAGAATGTGCTTTTTGATTATATGTTAATATGGACACACAGCAGCTCCTCTGCTTCTTCTCTGGAAATACTGCGTTTCTAGGGGTCTACACTTCTGACCTGTTATCCCAGAGACAAATCTCCAAAAGATCTTTTGGATTAATTGTAAATATCCATCCTCATACTCTACTGGGTGAACACTGGCTGTCCCTCTACTTCCCATCTCCCGGATGTGGTAATTTTTTTGATTCTTATGGAAGACCTCTGGATAGCCCTGACTTTCCTGACTCTATAGTTTTTAGAGCAGCAATCAGAGAAGTACACATTTCACCAACATCAATTATAGCAACCCAGCGCTGTGACCTGTAGACATCACTCTGCGTTTTTTTTATTGAAACGAACTAAAGGAGTGGACTATGAAAATATTTTAAAGATGTACTCCAATGTTGATATTAAAAATGATCAAATGGTAAAACTGTTTGTAAAAACTATAAAGGTGGGAAGTGGGCTTGGAACCTGTAACCATCAATCGTACCTGCAACCATGCCAGTCTTACTATAAAATAAATAAAAAACCTTAAACATTTTTATTTGTTTCACTGTGTTTTTATTCAATTTACTAATTGAGCCAGTCACCAAACTTGAGTCTGCTTCTAGGATTTAATGTCCAAGGAGTAGAGGGTGTGCTGGTAATCAGAGACTTCTGATCCACAAAAGGGGGTTTCATAACAGAGTCGGGGCTAGTAGCAACATCATCCTTAACAACCAGAGAATCTTTTTTCTATTTGTTCTTTAACAGCTGTAGACCCCAACACAGAGGTTGGAACATTCACCTCAGCCATAGCATTCATAAAGTCATCCCATCCTTTAGGTTTCCATTTCCCAGTAGGGGCACGGTGTTGCAAGGCTCCTTTCACCAAGTCTAAAATATTAGTACCAGGAATAAGGACACCCTTGTATAAAAAGGTACTGTGATCACCCATGGTTCAGACGTCCTGATGCTGTTTCATTTTATTCAACAGAAGTTCCGCATTTTTCCTATAATGGGGGCTCACACCCCTTAGGATCTCATCCATTGCCGTGTCCTGTGGAGATGACTGTGGTGGCTGTTCTGGTAATGTAAGAAGTGGTAATGTAAGAAGTTTCCTAAATCGAATACAGGCCTCTCTTATATATCTACATCCTGCCTGCAATAGTAAGCCAGAGCCTTCTTTAGTTTAAATATGGTACCTGAATTAGCAGCTAGTGCTATTTCAGGAATTTTTCTCCCTCCCCGGGCATCATGGTTTCAGGGCTATAATACTTGGTTTCAGGGAGTGACCCCATGTAGTTTTGATCGGCCATTGTGTTGAACAAGTGGGGTAAATATCCTTTGCAGCCTTGAAACCCCATAGCTTTGGGTGATTTACTCAATTTAAACCCCGGTCCCACTGCACTTCCGGATGCAAAGAGGATGTAAAATGTTAAAAAAAGCTTGCCATCCATTGAAAAATGCTATGCATCCATTGTGTACTCACTGCATATGTGTTTCATACACTCCATCCCTCTGAGATTTCATCTGCGCAAGAAGTTTTGAGCTGCACAAAACTTTGTAAGTGGATGAACTTTCCACCGCATATGATGTACATCTGCAACATATATGGGCAACAAACGTTCTATGTTCGTTATCATCTGTTAAATGTCCGCTGTATCCTCTCTGCATCCTCTGGCCATCCCCTCAACTCACATCCGCTGCAACTGAAAACGGAAAGAGGGAGGAAACAAAAGGTACATGGAACATCTACACAGTGTTAGTAGCATGGAAATAGAAAGGATGTAAGCGTGTGCATCTCGTATATAAAGAATTAAAACGGACAAAACATTTGTATCTGGGATATATCTCGTATATTTAGGATGTCTGCAGTATGTCTCGAGTATGTAGAAGGACACCTAGTGGACTACCGATATTTCCTATAAAAAGGGGAGAAAATCACCTGGATCTCAGTATGAGTCCAGCAGCCATGGTGTACAGACCTCTTCACCCTTGGTCTTGGTCTTCCACATCATCAATTGTTCTACACCATGGATCATGACACAGTCTGTATGATAGCTACGCTCATTCATCACCAGAACCAAAACCTGTTCAGACTGTTTCACCTTTTATACAGAAGGAGGAAAAGGAGACGTCCAAGAGCTGTGTGGGTCCGAGGATGGATTGTGAAAAGAATGGAGTTTGGACTGAATAACCAGTTGATGGTGGAGCTGAGGAATGAAGACCCTCATGCATTCCATCACTTCATGAGGATGCCACCAGCCATGTTTGATGAACTTTAGAGCTTCTGAGACCCAGGTTGACCAAGCCTAGCACCAACTTCCATCCCAACCTGGACCCCGGACTGAAGGTGGCACTGACTCTGCGGCACCTGGCCTCTGGAACCACATACAGAAACATGCAGTGTGCGTGGAAGGTGCCACAAAAAACATCAGCAAAGTGGTCAGAGATCTGGTGCAGGCCATCATCGAAGAATACATGGAGGAGCTCCTCAAGTGCCCCACCACTGTACAAAGCTAGAGAAAACATGCGGAAGAGTGGAATCAGATGTGGAACTTTCCCCACACAGTTGGAGCCATAGATGGGAAGCACATGGCCTGCAAAGCTCCAGCCAATTCAGGGTCCACTTATTACAACTACAGGGGCTTCTTCAGTATCATCCTCTTTGCTATGGTTGAGGCTGACTACAAGTTCATCTACATCGATGCTTCAGGCAACAGGTCAGCTTCAGATGGCCAGATATACAAGTGACCTCAAGGATGGGTTGGAACGCAACCTCATCATGGGTTTTCCAGATCCAGACCCCCTACCCAATGACACACAAGATGTGCCCTACTTCATCATTGGTGATGATGCGTTCTCCTCAGAACCTACCCCATGAAGCCATCATCAAGATACCTCACCAAGATACCTCACCCATGAAGAGAGGATCTTCAACTACAGGCTGTCCAGGGCAAGACGGATGGGGGAGAACGCCTTTGTCATCCTGGCCAACAGGATCCAGATAATTCTCATCACCATACAGCATGACCCAGAGATTGTGAGAAGCATCTTGGAAGCTTGCTGCATCCTGCACAATCTCATGTGCACCACTACCCAGTGTTGCAGAAAAGACTTGTCGACTGTCAACAAGGGAATGGGGACATGGAGCCTGGTGAATGGAGGCAAGGATGTAACCTGATAGACACTGTGGATGTGCAACAGAGCTTCACGCGAAGGGAAGAAGCAGCGCAACCTACTGAGACACTGGTGCAACTCCCCAGCTGGATCAGTGGAATGGCAAGACAGGATGATAGATGATTAATGGATGCTTCCTTGAGCCTGTCACATAACACTGATGAGATTGTGCCATGTATGTTGACTGGTCCTACAATGAATAAGGCATTAATAAAGAGCTTTGTTTATTTTTAAATGTGTTGATCAATGAATAAATTGTTATTGATAAAAAAGGTCCATATGTGTGACAGCTGGGATGGTGGACCATACAGTCCCACTATGCTTGCACTGGAGGTTTATCTATCACAACTATCCTTATCTATCCCACAAGCATGCAAAGGCTTAACCATTTTTTCAAAGTTTTCACCAACACTTTATGAAGTAAAAAAAATGAACCAAGTGTCTTAAGCAAAGATAACCTTTGTTAACTTTCTTCGGTAAACTTTATGACTTTATTTAAAAAAAGCAAAATGAACCAAGTAAAGTGTCTTAAGCAAAAAATAAACTTAACAAGTAAACAACTCAGTCTCTGACACTATTCTCAGTCACTCTGAGTCATGTCCATGGTCTCAGCTGTTAAGCGGGCAGGGACTGTGGAGGTTGCTGTGGCTTGAGTGCTGGTCTGAGGTACCACTGGGGTGCTTGGCCCCGAGGGTACAACAGGAGATGGTGTGTTCAGGAAGCTGTCCGAGAGCTGACTCAGTCCTGTGAGGTTGAGAGGCCCCTCATCAAGGACTTGAGATGTCAGGCCCAATACTGATGACAGATTGTTCGTTGACGGGCTTGGCTGTGGGGTGGAGGAAGAAGGAGTGTAGTGGGGCTCTCTGGTCTCCAGCTGAGTGAGGAGTGGCATCTGTGGCTTCCGATGAACCTGGGCCTGGACTGGGAATGTCTGCTTTTGCTGTGGGAAATCCTGGTAGTCATAGCCTTGGTAGGTGAGGGGCTGTTGAAAGCCGTGGAAGGGCTGTGACATTGTCTGGGGTGGAGGAGCAGACCTGGACTGGGTAGGATCAGCTTCAGCTGGGCCTTGAGGTTTGTGCAGAAGTGCTGTGATCTTCTGCTTCATCACCTGGTACTGGGCCTCGGACAGGTCCCTCAGAGTCTGGCTCATGTAGGTGATGAAGGTGTTCTGGCCCGAGGATGCTCTGTCCAAGTGGACCAGCTGAGAGAGAAGTTCTGTCCTTGTCTTCAATGTGTCCCTGATCTCCAACAGCACACTGGTCCTGGCCCTCCAGTCTGCCTCTCTGTCTGCATCCTCTGGAGCTGGGGGTGGGGGTGGGGGTGGGTTGGCCTCTGGTGGCTGCTGCTTCTTCCTCCATTTGTGACAGCAGGGTGACATCCTCCATGGGATCCTCCAAGTCCGCTGGCATGGGGAGTGCAGCTGTTGGGAGGTCTCTGCCTTGGGGCCCTCTGAAGATACCTGCCTGGACAGGGTAGCTGGCTCCTGGCTGGAAGAGGACTGGCTGTCTGTGGGCTTTCTGAGGGAGAGGAGTGTCAAAGGGGCTGCTCATCGGAGGTGGATCTCACCTTCCAGGAAACTGCACTTGGCCATGACGTACATCTCCCGGTCAGTGAGCTTGACAGCAGCCTGCCTGGATTTCTTGAGGTGTAGCTTGCCATACCAGGTGTGCATGTGCTTCCACCATCCCAGGAGTACTTCTGCAGTGTACCCCAGGCTCTCTGTCTTGTCTCACCAAGCTGCCTGCTTCTTCTTGGTTTTGTGATACAGTCTATGGCCCTTTCTCCAGAGGTACTCATTCTCCCTCAGCCATTCCATCACCTCATCATCATGCTCCTTGGAAACGGTGTACTATTTCCTCTCTCCCTTCTGCTTCCCTTGCCTCTTCCTCCCTCTGGCAGGGGCTTTAGCAGGGCCTTCAGGGGCTTGAGCAGCAGGGCCTTTAGGGGCTTGGGCGGCTGGGCCTTCAGGGACTTGAGCAGCAGGGACTTCTGGGGCAGGAGCAGCAGGCCTTCAGCAGCAGGGCTTTGAGGGACTTGGGGCTGGTCCACCATAGCAGCAGCAGCAGCAGCAGCAGCAGGTTCAGAGTCAATGCCAGGGGGTGGGATGCTGGTTCTGTCCTTCTTGCCAGGGCTGGAACGAGTAGGCACCGGCTTCCTCTTCTTGCCTGACTGACGAACCATGGTGTTCCTGCTAGATGTATGTGGCAGCATGTCTTTCCCCTGTATGCTGACTGCATGCATGTTGCATCCTTTTATATCTGCGGAGGTGATGCAATTCATACTCCCTGAATGCGCAGTGAACACTTTGCATCCGATATACATCCGCGCGGCATCCCCTTTGTTTCCTATAGGCATCCGTGATGCATCTGCTTCATCCGCTATGCATCCGCCCCTTCCGCTATGTGTCCGTTTCACAATTCTCCCCCGGAACCCCTTCAGAGGTGTCAGCCGCTTCTATCCACTGTCATCCACTAGGCTTCCTATGAACATCCATTTTACATCCCCGCTACATACTACCCACTTCCGTTCTTTTCCATTCTTTTCCATTCTTTTCCATTCTTTTCTGTTAGTTTATGCAAATTTTCACCACTTTTTGGAGCGGATGACAATGGATGGAGCCACCTCCGAAATTTTGCTCGTCCGCTGTGTCCTTTATGCATACGTTTTGCATCTGTCGGCCAGTGGGACCTAGCCTTTAAAGGGCAAAAATGAGAAGCTATCAATAAACCGGATCTTGTAAGCTGGAATGGTGATACACAGAAGTTTCCTCCCCTGACTTATAAGCTGAACCCTAACCTTTCCCCAGATCAGCTGTCTCAGTACTAGGTACCCATCATAACCTTTGGCACTGTGAGCGATAAAAGTGCATCCTTTAAACTTATTATTTATAAATGTTTTTACAAACTGATCCAGACATCTAGCACCATAACATTCCCACCTCACAACATCTTCATCATCATCCTTCAACATATCCCTGGCACATGCATAATTAGGTATATGTGTGCCTATCTCTTGACAGCATTCAAAATCATAAATGATGTACCTTTTGCCAATTCATAGTCAGTCCAACTCTTTTAGAAAACATAAATTATATTCCAAGCTTTTAACATTCTCAGAACACTGACCACACTTGGGTTCCTTGCAGTTTATGTGGGGAGTAAAGACATAAACCCCACACTCTTCACAATATTTTTTACTCTTACAATCAACTTTCCCAACCTTAGTGAATTGTGTGTGAGTTTCAAGACATACCTTAGAATGACAAAGCACTTTGCACCTACAGCAACACATCTTTTCCTTCTCTACCTGCTGACATTCTTGTTTGAGACATGCTCTGCAGATATATTGACAGCCATGACTAAATTTATGGTGATGGAGGTGTGTGGCAAAATTTACAGAAATAGTATTCACCGAGGAAACCCTTTATATTTTTGATGGCATAGTAATGATTGTCATGTAACAATATAAAAACTATTTTTTCTTGTTGTGGGTGACCTGTGACAAAAAACCTCCATCCATCCTGTAGATAAAACAAGATCTTTACAGTGGCCCCTAAATCTTCTTCAAAGAGGTGTATCTGAGAAAAATTAACCATATTTTCTGTGGAAATGCCCAGTCTAATGTGAACTTCCCTGGCCCTGGTAATAATTTCTTGATTTCTAACACCCCCAACAAATTAGCCAGAGCAAACAGCTAGCAAAACACAGAAATTCGCCTTCCACGTTGAAATCTACTAGGTGCTGTCTTTTTTTCTCCAGTACTTTGGTGAACAGCACAGTGCTTAACTTCCCAAGACCTCCACCCTCATTGTTTTTCACAATAGTAACCATGAGTTGTAAATCCCACTTTGAAGCAGATTTTTAATACTGGTAAGAAAATCATCAGCATTTAAATCATCCATATTCCTCCTAAGAGTAAAGAGAGTATGATTTAACCCATCTGCATCCAACCGGAGTTGAACAATATCATTTGGGCCTATGTCTCTAGTAACATTATTTAAAAGATTCTGTATAGCATTATGAATAGCTTCTATGGCATGTACAAAAGACCGGATACGGTCAACATTAACAAATCTATATCACTGATAGGATTCCACAGCCGTGAAATTTCAGATAGTATTCTCCCACTCTTGCACCATATCCAGATAAACATTGTTCATATTCTGAGAGTTTGCAGAGTTAGTGGTTTGTAGCTGGGTCATAGAATGATATATCTCCTCTTCTGGTTGAGATACAGGCATAGATTCACTACTAGCATTGTCTTCTGGGGATGTGGGAATGTGGGATGTTCGCCTCCATGCTTTTTTGCTTTTTTGCAGGATGGTTCTGGTTAATTTTCTGGTTAAAATCTTATCAGCAACATTCCTAATAATATTATACAAGCACACCCACCCACTTTTAGATTCTAAAATAATACTAATGGTTTTGTAGTTGGATAAAATGCTAGCTGTTATACCTCCTAACTCTTGTGTTGTGTGGCTTGTGGATAGTTGAGATATCATGCCCTGCTGGGGTCCTTCCTGCTCTGTGGGAATAGTGAGATCCACAAATGCCTGATCGTCTTCCCAATCTGAAGGAAAAGAAAAACCCCAATGGTCAGAAAAGTTGCAGAAATGTTTATAAGAATCTTAATGTCTGACAGTATGAAAAACAAATACCATAATAAAACTGCAGACATTTGGAATCAGTCAGTTCCATCTAGTAAAAGAAAACAAACATACCAAGAATATTATAAACACATTCTTTTTTATATCCAAGAGGGACAGTGTTTCAAAATTTAGCAATAAAACTACTTACAAGATCAGTGCCCCTTACACATTCGGAATCAGTTAATTCCATCTAATAAAAGAAAACAAACAGGCTAAGAATATTATAAACACATTCTTTTTTATATCTAAGAGGTACGGTGTTTCAAAATTTAGCCATAAAATTACTTCCATTGGTAGCCTCCATTCTGTAAAGGGGGGGGGGGGTATTCTTAGCAGATCACAGGGGTCCAGAGATATGGATATGCCAGAAACCAACAAACATATCTGGGGACTGTATGAGCCCTACTTTTGTACACTCTGATGATGTCACAAATCACGCCCCAGCCACCCATCAGGAAGCCCCCCACCCAACCATCAGGAAAACACCACCACTGTATCACATGAGCATTGATTAGTTTATTTATCTGGGTTTAGCATCTGATAAGGTAAATTAGATCAGCAAATATAAATTTCATAGGGTTAACAGTTGCTTGTAATTAATTCTGGTGAGTTCTTCACCCCATTTACAAAACTGACAGTCCACCCATATCAAGAAAAATATAATACATCCTTCATTTGTAAAGTGTGTTTTATTATAAATTTCATAATGTTAACAGTTTCTTGTAATTAATTTCTGTTACATTCTGACATATGTATCTCTTCAGAGACAATGGCAAGCTTCAATATTTGACACTGATGACATTGGTTTGCTGTTCTTCTTAATAAGTTGTATGAATGCCTTGACCTCACCAAGGGAACTCCGGGTGAAATATAATTTATCCACTTTGTCAGAAATACTGATAATGATCCAGAGAACATGAGGCATAGAAAGTCTAAAACATAAGCTTTTAATAAGTTCTGTTTCACTGGTACCATCCACGTGTTCTTCATCTGATTGTAGGCACCCGATTAAACAATGGTGTAACATTTTAATGATACACGCTTTCAGAATCTGAGGCATGCTGATCTTTCGAGACCCTGTGATTTCTAAACAGGAAATAAGGTAGAATTAAAACGGCTGTTTCAAAGAAACAATACACTGCTTTTTATATGTATATATATATATGTATATATATGTATATATATGTATATATATGTTTTTTTTAAGTTATCGCGGGTACTTACATGTGTGCTGTTCAGCTTCCTTCGGGTATTATCCCACGTCATTGTAGTTCTGTTAAAGTTG
>BLBF01000006.1:49373944-49394492 GCA_015471245.1 Laticauda colubrina | reverse complement strand
ATCTATATCTATATCTATATCTATATCTATATCTATATCTATATCTAATCTACATCTATCTATCTATCTATCTATCTATCTATCTATCTATCTATCTATCTATATGTTTTTTTAAGTTTTCGTGGGTACTTACATGCGTGCTGTTCAGCTTCCTTTGGGTATTATCCCACGTCATTGTAGTTGTGCTTTTAAAGTTATACCAACATTTTGGCAGAATCTCATCTGCCATCATCAGGCTTCTGTACAAACTCAATACAGAAGCCTGATGATGGCAGATGAGATTCTGCCGAAACATTGCTATAACTTTAAAAGTACAACTACAATGACGTGGGATAATACCCAAGGGAAGCTGAACAGCGCACACACAAACATACACAAACACACACACACACACACACACACACACACACACATATCCATACAGAAGCCTGATGATGGCAGATGAGATTCTGCTGAAACGTGGCTACAACTTTAACAGAACTACAATGACATGGGATAATACCCGAAGAAAGCTAAACAGCACATATATATATATATAGTTCCTGGTTTTTAAATTTGAGGCTGGTCCATTCTGATTGGTTGGGAGCCTGGACCTGTGTTCATTGGACTTGGAGTTTGATTGATTGGTGTTCCTGGTTTCTTCTGTCTGTTTTGTGGCTTTGATTGGCTGGCAACAGTCTGTTCTTGTGTTGGAGGCTTTTAGTGCAGCTTGGCTCCGTGTGAAGGGACGGCTGCTCTTCATTAGCAAGCTGCTATTAATTAGCAAGCTGGGTTTCACCTGGGTGCCTGGTGGGGAGGTTAGGTTGGAGCTATCAGAGGGAGTCTGTTTTTGCCCAGGTGTTTGCCTGGCTTGTGGCATGGAGATCTTTCTATTTGAGAGTGCAGGCTTCCAAATGATTGACAGTCTGGTGGAATCATCTCTTCTATTCATGCTGTCAGGTCTTTTTTCAATCTCTATGGCTTCTCTGATGATTCTGTGGCTGGGGTTTTCTATAGTGGCCAGGGTTTTAGTGCCATTGAAGTTGATGTTGTGACCTGTGGTTTTCATGTGTTGGACTAGTGAGGAGGTGTGTTCCAGCTTTTTTACTGCATTTTTGTGTTCCTCTAGGCGGGTACTTATTCTTCTATTGGTCTGTCCAATGTATGTGGCCGGGCATGATGTACAGGGAATTTCGTATATGCCTTGGTTTTCCAGGTCAATTTTGTCTTTGGGGTTCCTCAGGATGGCTGCTATTTTTTTGTCTGTTTTGAAGGCAGTCTTGATGTGATGCCTGTGTAGTATCTTACTGATTTTATCTGTGGTACCTCTTATGTAGGGCAAGACAGCTGTTCCATAGATCTGTTGGTCTTCTAGGTCTCTGTTATGTCTTGGTGTGTTTTTGTGGATCAAGTTGGTGATTTTGTTTTTGTGGAAGCCATTGGCTGTCAATACTTCAGTCAGGGTGCATAGTTCAGTCTTTATATGTGTCTTATCTGCCAGGCGTTTGGTTCTGGTAATTAGTGTTTTCGCTACGGAATTTATCTGTGCTGGGTGGTGGTGGGATTGGGCGTTGAGGTAGCGGTTGGTGTGTGTTTTCTTTTGGTATATGGTGTGTCCCAGTGTGCCATCTGTTCTTTTGTAGATTAGTACATCTAGGAATGGTAGTTGTTTGTTTATTTCCGTTTCCATGGTGAACTTGATTTTGGGGTGTGTGTTGTTTAGGTGTGTTAGGAAATTGTTTAGGTTTTCTTTTCCATGGGGCCAAATCACAAATGTGTCATCGATGTATCTTAGCCATAGTTTGGGTTTGTGGGTGGCATTAGCCAGGGCTCTGGATTTGAATTCTTCCATGAACAGGTTTGCAATGTCGGGTGACAGTGGTGATCCCATAGGGGCTCCTTCAATTTGCTTGTATCTTTGTCCTTTGTATATGAAATATGTGTTGTTTAGGCAGTGTTCTGTTAGTTCCATGAGGTCTTTAGCTGGTTGGTATTTATTTTTGATGATTTCAAGAGTTTCTTTTATTGGGACTTGGGTGAATAGTGAAACCACGTCAAAACTTACAAGCAGATCTTCTTGTTCTACGTGTAGATCTTTGATCATTTCTAAGAAGTGGTATGAGTTTTTTACATATGAAGCTGCGGTTTCAGCATGGGGCTGTAGTTGTTTTGCTAAGTATTTAGCTAGGTTTTGTAATGGTGCTCCTATGGAGCTGACTATGGGTCTGAGAGGTATGCCTTCTTTGTGTATTTTTGGGAGGCCGTATAATTTGGGGCATCTAGAAGATTTTTCTCTTGGGATGATCGTCTGTTGGATTTCTTTGCTTATGTGGCTGGTTATAATTTTCTTCTTGGTTGATTTTTCTAGATTTGTGGTTGGGTCTGTATTTATAGGTTTGTATGTGGAGTCTTGGAGTAGGTCTGTCAATTTTGTTTCATAGTCTTTTCTGTCCATTACTACTGTGGCATTTCCTTTGTCTGCTGGGAGTATTATGATATTATTATCATTTTTCAGGGTTTGTAACGCTCTGAATTCATCTTTTTGCAAATTATTTTTGGGTGGTTTCGTTGTGCATAAGATGTGAGTAACCTGGTGTCTTATTCTGTCAGCTTCATCTGTATTTAATTTGGTTAGGCTGGATTCTACTGCACATATGATGGATTCTGTTGGGATTTTTTTGGGTGCTATGGCATAATTGAATCCTTTGGATAGGACATCTGTTTCTGTTTTGTTGAGTTCTCTGTTGGAAACGTTGCATACTAGTTGTTTCAGGTGTTGTGGTGGGTTATTGGGAATTTTCTTGTCATTCTCTAATTTTTTCAACACCTGAAACAACTAGGATACAACGTTTCCAACAGAGAACTCAACAAAACAGAAACAGATGTCCTATCCAAAGGATTCAATTATGCCATAGCACCCAAAAGAGGTCCCCTCTGTGAACATATTTTCCATTTTAAACGCTTTGTTTCCGTGCTGCATCCGTTCTGCATCCGTTCTGCATCCGTTGCGCATCCATTCTGCTTCCTCCCTGCGTCCGGGCGGATGGAGTTGCGCGGATGCGCAGCGGATGCCTAGCAGATATAGCGGATGCGCAACGGATGCGTAACAGATGCGTAGAGGATGTGTAGCAGATGCAAAATGGACGAATTGAATACATTTTCCACGCAAAAGTTTTGAGCAGCTCAAAACTTTCTGAGTGGATGAAACATCCATAAATTGATGCTGGACGGATAGAGAAGAAGCAAAACGGAGGCAGTGAGTACATCGCGATTTAGAATGGATGGTAAGGTTTTCTTTCCATTTTGCTTCCTCTTTGCATCCGTTTTTGCAGTGTGACAGATCCATTAAACAGTTTTAAACAACCACCCGATTGATTTTAGTCATTCAAAATTATTTCTTCTTTTTACTTTTTCCACTTTCTCTTCCTGTGGTTTTTGTTGTGATATTTCAGTTAAAATGTATCTTTTGGAAGTCTTGCTGAGATTTTGCTATAAGTTCTTTTTAATTCCAGGCAGTCTCCTCCCTTTCAGATCCTGCCCTTTTATTCTTTTTTTCTCCTTTCCTGTTTTCAAAAGCTTTTGATTATCCAGAAATCTTTATTATCCCTTTGACTTTTTATTTTCAGCATTAAATGCATATTAATGTCAAAGTGCATTTTTTTCCCAATTTCTTGCTTAAGGCCCTGTCACACTACCCATCGGATGCAAAACGTTTGTGAAAAGGACACAGCGGATGAGAAAAATGTTCCATCCATTGTTATTCGCTCTCAAAAGGGGTGAAAATTTGCATAACCAAAGCGGATAACACGGAAAAGAATGGATGGGGGGAGGACGCAGAGTGGATGGAAAGAAGATGCGGAACGGAAGCCCAGCAGATGGAAGCGGACGAGAGCGGATGGCACATCCGCAAGGCTTCCGGGGGACATCAGCAAAGTGGACGCGGAACGGATACAGCGGATGAGGAGCAGATGCACAGCAGATGAAGCGGATGCACAGTGGAAGCCTAGCGGATGCACAACGGAAGCCTAACGGAGGCCGAGCATTAATTGCGCATGCGGGGAGGATGCATTGCGTAAGCCCCGAGGATATAAAGGGAAGCAGCTCGGAAGCAGATCACCATTCAGAGGAAAGACCTGCTGCCGGACACATTGACTGCCTTGCCTTCCCTGCCTGCATGCGTGCCTGCAACTCTTGCTGCAACCCTTGCTGCCAGCCTTGCTGCCAGCCTTGCTCTCTGCCTGCCTGCCAGCCTTGCTGCCAGCCTCCCTGCCAGCCTTGCTGTCTGTCTGCCTGCCAGCCTTGCTGCCAGCCTGCCTTCCAGCCTCCCTGCAAGCCTTGGTGCCTGCCTTCCTGCCAGCCTTCCTGCCAGCCTTGGTGCCAGCCTTCCTGCCAGTCTTGGTGCCTTCCTGCCTGCCAGCCTTCCTGCCAGCCTTCCTGCCAGTCTTGGTGCCAGCCTTCCTGCCAGCCTTCCTGCCAGCCTTGGTGCCTGCCTTGCTGCCAGCCTGCCTGCCAGCCTTCCTGCCAGCCTTCCTGCCAGCCTTGGTGCCTGCCTTGCTGCCAGCCTGCCTGCCAGCCTTCCTGCCAGCCTTGGTGTCTGCCTTCCTGCCAGCCTTGCTGCCAGCCTGCCTTCCAGCCTCCCTGCAAGCCAGTCTGCCTGCCAGCCTTCCTGCCAGCCTTGGTGCCTGCCTGCCTGCCAGCCTTCCTGCCAGCCTTGGTGCCTGCCTGCCTGCCAGCCTTCCTGCCAGCCTTGGTTCCTGCCAGCCTCCCTGCCAGCCAGCAACCCCACAACCTTGGGGAAGAAGAGAAAGCCTCAGCCATCTGCTGCCAGCCCTGGCAAGAGGGACAGGGCCACCATCCCACCCCCTGGCCCTCACTCTGCTTCTGCTGGGGCTTCTGTAGCACAGGCTCGTTCTTCTGGGAGCTTCTGCTGCTTCTGCTTCTGGAGGAGCTGATGATGCTGCTTCTGGCGGTGGTGCTTCTGCTGGTGCTTACTCTGCTGATGCTGCACCCCAATGGCGCTTCAGACAAGCACTCCAGCACCAGCGACCTCCGCAGCACCTGGACCCTTCACCGCTGAGACTGAGTGACCAAGAGGAGTGTCAGAGACTGGCTGGCTGGCTACCTGTGGACTTTATTTGGACACTTGACTGTGGACTTTGTTTGGACACATTTTTCTTTTATAGCTTGTTGTTAATAAAGTCTATCTTTGATTCACACAATTGCTTCATTTCTTTTTAAAAAAAAAGTCTTGGTGGAAACTTTTAGAAATGGTTTAAGACTTTGCATGCTTGTGGGATGGGTTAAGATAGCAGTGGGGTGGGCATGGATACCTGTGGAATGAGCAGGGATACCTTTGGGATGGGTAATAGCTGTGGGATAGATAAACCTCCAGTGCAAGCATAGTGGGACAGTATGGTCCACCCTCCCAGGTGCCACACCTATGGCCCTTTATTATCAATAACAATTTAATCATTCATCAACACATTTCAACATAAACACAACTCTTTATTAAATGCCCTGTTCATTGTAGGGCCACTCAACATACATGGCACAATCTCATCAGTGTGATGAGACAGGCTGAAGGAAGCATCCATTAAA
Organism: Laticauda colubrina; assembly: GCA_015471245.1. Lineage (NCBI taxonomy): Eukaryota > Metazoa > Chordata > Lepidosauria > Squamata > Elapidae > Laticauda > Laticauda colubrina. Next base: position 49,388,915 of record BLBF01000006.1, on the reverse strand, counting down.
CATCTATCATCCTGTCTTGCCACTCCACTACTCCAGCTGGGGTGTTGCACCAGTGTTTCAGGAGGTTGTGCTGCTTCTTCCCTTCTTGTGAGGCTCTGTTGGGGCCTTGCACATCCTCAGTGTCTATCAGGTTTTGCCCTTGCCTCCATTCCCCAGGCTCCATGTCCACATTGACATTGCCTTGTTGGAGGTCCACGAGCCTGTTCTGCAAGACTGGGTAGCGGGTGCACATGAGATTGTGCAGGATGAAGCAAGCTTCCATGATCCTCCTCACAGTCTGTGGGAGATGCTGCATGGTGGTGAGAAGTACCTGGAACCTGTTGGCCAGGATGCCAAAGGCGTTCTCCACCACCCGCCTTGCCCTGGACAGCCTGTAGTTGAAGATCCTCTCTTCACGGGTGAGGCATCTGGAGGTGTAGGGCTTCATGAGGTAGGTTGTGAGGGAGAAGGCATCATCCCCCACGATGAAGTAGGGCACATCTTGCGTGTCGTTGGGAAGGGGGTCTGGATCGGGGAAGCCCACAATGAAGTTGCGTTCCAGCCCCTCCTTGAGGTCACTGGCGTTGTATACCTGTGCATCTGAAGCTGAGCCGTTGCCTGAAGCATCGATGTACATGAACTTGTAGTCAGCATCGACCATGGCGAAGAGGATGATGCTGAAGAAGCCCTTGTAGTTGAAATAAGTGGACCCCGACTTGGCTGGAGCTTTGCAGGCCACGTGCTTGCCATAGATGGCTCCAACGATGTGGGGGAAGTTCCACCTCTGATACCACTGCTCTGCAACTTTCTTCCAGCCTTCTTCAGTGGTGGCACACTGGAGGAGCTCCTCCTTGTATTCTTCGATGATGGCCTGTACCACTTCTCTGACCACAATGCTGATGGTGTTGTGTGGCACCCTCCAGCCGTACTGCATTCTTCTGTAGGTGGTCCCTGAGGCCAGGTAGCGCAGAGTGAGTGCCACCTTGAGCCCAGGGTCCAGGCTGGGCCGGAAGTTGGTCTTTGCCGTGGGCAACCTTGGTGTCAGCCGCTGCACAACTTCATCAAACATGGCTGGAGGCATCCTCATGAAGTTTTGGAATGCACGAGTGTCTTCGTTCCTGAGCTCCACCATCAGCTTGTTGTCCAGTCCGTCCTCTGCTCTTCTCCCGATCCATCTTCGGACCCAGACGCTTCTTGGCCGCCTCTTTTTCTTCCCGTAGTAGAGTTCACAGAGCCTGTAGATGGCTTCGCACTGTTGCAGAACGATGGTGGCTGCCAAAAGGACTTTGTTACGATCCATGGTGGACATGACTGGATGCTGTGGAAGAGCAAGAGTCAGATGAAGGCTGCAGAGGTCTGCACAGCTGGGCTGCTGGTCTGAAAGTGAGATGCAGATGAGTTGCTCCCCCTTTTTATAGGCAATATATGTTTTCCAATATGTGTCCCTTTGCATCCTCTAGGCATCCTCTAGACATCCTTAATATCCGAGATAGTTTCCCTCTGCAAACGTTTTTTCCGTTTTAAATGCTTTCTTTGCGAGCTGCATCCGCTTTCATCCTTTCTCCATCCATTCTGCATCCGTTTTCCATCTGTTCTCCATCCGTTCCGCATCCGTTCTTCATCCGTTCCGCATCCGTTCCGCATCCGTTCCGCTTCCTCCCTGCGACCGTTTACCATTGGAGCGGATCGAGTTGCACAGATGCGTAGCAGATGCCTAGCAGATATAGTGGATGTGTAACGGATGCAGAACGGATGCCTAGCGGATGCAGAACAGACGCATTGGATACATTTTCCGCGCAAAAGTTTTGAGCAGCTCAAAACCCTCTGAGCAGATGAAACGTCAATAGACAGACGCTGGACGGATAGAGAGGAAGCAAAACAGTTGCAGTGGGTACAGAATGGATGCATCGCGTTAACCAACGGATGGTAAGTGTTTTTCTGTTTTACCTCCTCTTTCCATCCGTTGGTGCAGTGTGACAGGGGCTTTAAGTCTCTTAGCTATCAGTATAGGAAGAGGAGAAAAAAACCCAAATCTTTTCCTTTTTCTCTCTCCTTCGCAGCTTAAAAATCTTCTCTGGCTACAATGTTATTTTTTTTTTTTTTAAGAATTTTTATTGGTTTTTAAAACAAACATAAACAAAACATAAAAACATCAAGCCATCTTCCATATATGTACATACAGTGTGTTGGTTGGTTTACAAATTCTTTTGTGCTTCCATTTGGTAGTCTTCAATTACAGTTATATTATATATGATCTTATATTTTCAATCCAATATTAAATGCATTAATATCATTATTAATCAATCATTTGACTATACTTATTATTCATTCATGGTTTAAGAAATAATCATATTTTACTCAATTTATTTTGTGACAATTCATATTATCATCCCAAATCTATCCTAAAATCATTTTGTAGATATAAGGAAAAAAAAAATACATCTTTATATATTTAGTATTTTCTAAAAATCTACATATTTTGTTACAATATTTTATTATCTAACCATTGATGGAATAGATCCCAAATTTTATAAAATTGTTTATCTTCTTGCTCTCTAATTTCAAATGTCAATTGATTCATTTCAGTACATTCCAATATTTTCTTAATAATTTCCTCCTGTGATTGTATTTTCTCATTTTTCCAGTTTATTCTCACTTTCTTACCTTGCCATATATATTTCAACACAATTTTATTCAAATCTTCAAAGTAATATTTTCCAAGCCTAATTGGAACTGTCTGAAACAAATATAAAATTCTGGGTAATATATTCATCTTGATTGTTGATATTCTCCCTATTAATGACAGTTTGATATAATTATTCTCTTTTAATGTACTGCATCTTGATGTCAAATATATCCCCAAGTACTTGACCTTATTCGTGACCTGGATTTTCAATAAGTCTGCCAGTTCTTCCTTTTGTCTAGATGGCATGCTCTTTGTCAGGACACTTGTCTTATCTTTATTTATTTTCAAATCAGCCACCTTACCATATGTCTCTATCTTTTCTATTAATTTTGGTGCTGTTTCTAGTGGATCTTCCAAGATAAAAACCAGGTTATCTGCAAATGCTTGCAACTTAAATTCTTCTTTTTTAATTTTTATCCCTTTTATGTTCTTTTCATCTCTAAAATTTCTATTTAGACTTCCAAAGTTAACACAAACAACAAAGGTGATGGGCACCCTTGCCTTGTTCCTTTTCTTATGTCAATAGATTCTGTGAGGTCTCCCTCTATCATTACCTTTGCCGTTTGCTCATGATATATAGCTTCTACTACTTGAATAAATTTTCGAGCAAAGCCCATCTGTTCCAGCAGTAATAACATGAATCGCCAATTCACATTATCAAATGCCTTCTGTGCATCTAGAAATATCAAAGCCATTTGTTTTTCAGGATGTACCTCATAATATTCCAAAGTGTTCAAAATTACTCTCATATTGTCTTTAATTTGTCTCTTTGGCAGAAATCCATTTTGATCAGGATGAATAAAATTATTTAAGTATTTTTTAAGTCTTTCTGCCAATATTGAAGTAAAAATTTTATAGTCTGCATTTAGTAGGGAAATAGATCTATAGTTCTTGATTTGTAATGGGTCAGTCTCCTCTTTTGGAACAAGTGTGATATAAGCTTCTAACCATGATTTAGGTATCCTCTTCTTTAACATAACTTCATTCATAGCTTCTAGCAATGGAAGGTTCAACAATTCTTGTAATGTTTTGTAAAATTCTTCCGGAAGTCCATCTGGGCCTGGTGCCTTTCCATTATTTTGCTTTTTAAGTGCTTCAGTTAACTTCATCATCATTATATTACTTTCTAACATTGTTTCAATCTCTTTAGATATCTGGGGTAAAATAGCATTCTGTAAATACCGTTTGACTCTTTCCTCATCAATATTCTCCTGTGTATATAGTTTCCCATAATAGTCTCAAATGATTTCTTTCTTCTCTTTGCTACCATAGCAAACTTGACCTTGGCCATCTATTAATTGCACTATTTTCCTTGATTCTTTCTCCTTTCTCAGTTTGTATGCTTACCATCTACCTGGTTTATTTGTGTCTTCAAAGTAGTTCTGTTTAGCACCTCTAATATTCTGGGCTAGTTCTTTTTCTATTAAACCTATTTTATGTTTAATTATATCCATTTTTGGCTTAATGTCCTTTTTCTGTGGCATTTTCTCTAGCTCTTTTTCAAGTCATTTATACTCATCTTCTAATGCCTTAGAGGCTAATCTTTTCATGGTACTTCTTTTCCTTGTATAGTCTATTACCAAGCCTCTGGTATATGCCTTCATTGTATCCCACATATTCTGAATTGATGTATCTTCTTTTTTGTTTTCTCTAAAGAAAAAAGCCATTTCTTTCTCCATCCACTGTGTGAAGTCTTTTTCCTTTAAAATAGTATTATTTAATGTCCATCTAGATCTTCTTCTTTGTCCTTTCCATTTAATTGTCATTGGATTGTGATCTGCCTAAGTCCTTGTTTCAATATTTATTTCTTGAATATTAGTTAACAATTATGTTGACATCCATATCATATTTATTCTGGACATGATAAGTGTCTATTTGAGTAGAAGGTATATTGTTAAGTTTTAGCATTTCTTTCTCTCCATGTATCTTTTAAGTTTATTTCATCTACCATTTAAAAAAAAGATTTAGGGAGAGTCTTTCTATTTTGCTTTATTGTTTTCTGTGCTGTATAGTCCAGTTTATTGTCTATAATTCCATTAAAATATCCCATCATAACTATCTTAACATAGTCCAGTTCAATTATTTTCACAAGTAATTTTTTATAGAATTCTTCTGGATTGTCATTCGGGGCATAGATTGCAATCAGGAGTGTTTTCGTATTATTGTCATTATTTCCACCATTAGTATTCTTCTGTCGTCATCAGTATAAATCAATTCCGCTGAGATGGTCTCTTTAATATATAAAACCACTCCTCTTTTCTTACATTGTGTCAAGGAAGTAAATATTTTCCCTAATTTTGGCTGTATCAATAATTGTTCATACTGCTTTTTAATATGTACTTCTTGTAGACACATTATATCAAATTTTAATTTCTCTAATTTATAAAAAGTTTTCCTTCTTTTAACAGCTGAATTAAGTTCAGTTACATTAATTGTAATCAATTTTTTCTCTTCCATGATTATATTTTATAATTAGGTTTGGCAGCTCTCGTAGATCTTAGAGCACATTGTTCTTTGGCTTTCTACTACTGCACCTTCTTCTTTTTCAGTTGTCATTTGGCAGTCCTCTTGAAATTCAATTAGTGAAATTTCTTTTTCTGCCTATTTCTCTTTCCCTCTGAAAAATTCTGTATAAAATGATTCAGCTTTCTCAGTTGAGTCAATTCTGTACCTCTCTTCTTGCCATGTACACATCAAACCTTCTGGGATCAGCCATCTATAATTCACCTCTTTCTTAAGTAGCAATTTAGTCAAAAAACGGTATTCTCTTCTCATCTCTCTCACTCTTCTGGGTACTTGTTTCAAAGCCACAATCTCCTTATCTTTATATTTCAATGTTTTCTCTCTTGCCACTTGCAATAGTTGCATTTTAATGGCTTTTTTTGTAAATCTAATGTGAACTTCTCTTGGTAGGCTATTTCTCATTGTGTATCATGTGAAAACTCGATAGACCTCATCTATTCCATCCATCATCTTCTCTTCAAATATTTCCAAAGTTTCAGCCAATATTTCTATCATTATCTCAGCTAGATTTTGTCCTTTTCCTTCCTCTATGTTTTGAAATCTAAGGTAGAATTCTGATCTATCCATCTCCCATCATAACATACCACTTTTATCTTGTTCAACCACAGTTAATCTGTTCTCAATGTCTCCAATCTTCTTATCTCTTTGTTTATCTTCTTCTTCAAATTTCAGTTGTCTCTCATCATACTTCATCATCATTTGTTGGATGTTCTCCACTTTTTCATCAGTTTTTCCTGTTCTTTGTTCAATATTCTCTGTTCTTTGTTAGATGTTCTCAATTCTCCTTTCAATATTATCAGATCTTGTTTGAATGTTTTGAATTCCTTGCAGAATCATCTGCAGGGTCAATTTTTCTTTTTCTTGTTCTTTCTCTTGCCTTAACATTGTCTGTATTGAACATTGTCCTCCAGATGGTGGAGAGGAGGAAGTGGAAGTCAAAGAACCAGGAACTGTTAGTTTCCTACTCATTTCAAACAATTCAAAATCTTCCAGTTCTTCTAGACACTAATCCAATTATGATATAACCAATTGCAATTCCAAATAAAAATAGTAAGGGAAAAAAAGCCAAATAGTAATAATGATAAAAAAGAAAAAAAAAGAAAAATTTCTTCATGTTCTTGTATACCTTAATCCAATCGGTAGAGTAGATAACAGTAAAAAATCAAAAATTAAGAAAAAGACCATAAACACACACAAAAGAGAAAAAGTTGTAAAATCCCAAAGAAGACAGAAAAGTGAGGAATAAAAAGCTAAAAAAAAAAAAAAGGAAAAATTCTTCAGGTTCTTCAACACCTTAATCCAAATTAAAAGGACTCAAATATAAAAGGCTGCATAAAAGAAGAGAAGGATAAAAAAGGCCAAGAAGATAAAAAAAGGAAAAAATCAGTATGGGAGGTAGATGAAAAAACAAAAATACCAGCAAAGCAGAAAAAGAGAGAGAGAGAAAAAAAAGCTACTCCCTTAAAAAATAATTATTTTGTTATAAACTAAAAAGCAAGCATAAAAATTTAACTTATTTCAAAAAATAAACTGTTGAGGAGGGGTAGCGCAGCTTGGGAGAAATGAAAAAAAACCACTGCATTTTGTTTAATTATCCAAGGCTCTTATTATAGCAGTCTTCTCCACAGACTTATCATCTTTCTTTTCCTGTAAACTTCAACACCAGGCTCCAGCTGTTGATAGAAACCCAGAAGAGCATCTGCAATAATACTCTCCCGTGCTCTTCCCTCTATCTTATCAAATAGCAATGTCCTTGAGAAAAAAAAAGTCTCAGTTCTTTCTTTCTCAGCTTTGTCTGGTCACAAGAGAAATGGAATATTTCCAAGCCTCTAGTTGGCAGTGTTACAAATTTTCTTTGCTTTCAGTTTCCCCCTCCTTTCCCAACAGAATATAATAAGGATTAATAAGAAAAAAAAAGATATTTAAAAAAAGAAATAGCTAAAGGGAGTCTCTAGCCTGAGATGTTACAAAATCAAAAAGGAGAGAGAAAATTAATGAGAAAAAAAAACAGCCCAGTTTCAAAACATGAGATTATGTATTTAAAATCCAGCAATGAGAAAAAAACATTACTTTGACATTCCTGTTTAAAATCGCCACTTAATCACTTCTGTCAAAACATTTACAGATTCTTTCTTTTCCTTAGGGTGTCTTTTCAGATCTTAGAACATAGAAAAAATTCTCACCAAACCAGCACACTCTCTCTTTCTGTTCTCTTCCGTTTCAGAGCTGTCCCAACTTCAGCAGCTTTAATGGCTGCCTCTCTGCTGCTGGCAAGAAGAGCTTCTCCTGGATCTACCAGGGACTTTGCGGTATCCCTGGGATCGACAGGATGCGCTCTTCACTTTCACGGTCTCTTCCGGACGGTTTAGATCCAATTGGACCATCCATTAGCAAAGATATCAGCAGTGAGATATCCAAGATCGTATGCGTATCGTTGTGACACCAGCTCCACCCCCCTGAACAATGTTATTTTTTTTTTAATAGTTTCAATTCCAGGGTACCTTATTTGTTGCTTTTGCTGTTTGACCTGGTCAACCAAAACTTTCTCTTCTTATCTTCCTCCTGCACATTCTTTTCTGGTTGAGTTCTTCTTTGTGGTGGCCATTTCTGACCACCACTGCAACCGCCTTCGGGAAAGGGAGTAATGGCCAGCTGGGGAGGAGAGATGTGGCTCTCCTCAACCCAGCAGGCAGTCTCCCCACTCTTCACCACCTCTACAGGGTGGCTTAGCCCTGAAACCAGGCAGCTTGGGGTGCTCCAGTGGCGAGCACAGATCAAAGCCTCACAGAGACAAGGTTTCAGTCTGTCGCCGAAGAGGCTCAAAAAGGAAGTCAGCATAACTTCTTGAGTTCTTGTGGTGTAATTTCCTGAGTTTTCTGATGTGATATCCTGAGCAGGTGGCTGTGATGTAGCATTCTGGGTTTTAGTCTGGCTTCGAGTTTGGGGTCTGGGTCTGTGTTCTTGGCATGTGTAGCTTGTTTGGTTTTGGGGTCGGGGGATGCGACAGCTGGCAAAGCAGCCATGGTCTGTTTTCTGGATGGTGGTTGTCCTTCATTTATAGGATGGGCTTGGGCCTGGGTCTGATGAGGAGGATTGGCGGTGGTGTCCCGTGTTGTTTGGTTTTCATGGCTGGGACTCATTTGTTGGTGAGGGATAGCTTCCAGATGTCTGGTAGGCAGTCTATCCAGTCTATTCATGTTATGAAGATATTTCTCTATCTCGATGGCTTCCTTGATTATCCTCCACTACCTTAGCTCAACCACCAAGCATAATTTATGAGTTATCATTCAGAACCAGTTCCTTACCAAACCTTGTCTTTAGCAATGGTCATCCCTATTTTCAAAAAGGTGACCCTTGCTTGGTTGATAAATACAGACCAATCTCATTGTGTTGTGTCACGTGCAAAGTTATGGAATCAATTATTAATTAATGCATTACCTTCCACTTAGAGTCAAACAACTTACTCTCCAATAAACAATTTGGTTTCAGAAAAAAATTGTCCTGCAATTTGCAACTTCTACACTGCAAAAACATATGGACTATACTTCTTGACCAGGGTAAAGCAACTGATGTAATTCACATTGACTTCTGCAAAGCATTTGATTCAGTGGTACATGACAAATTACTATTAAAATTAAATTCTTACAGCATTTCTGGATCCCTTCACAAGTGGATTGGTCCCTTTCTGTCAAACAGGCAACAAATAGGAAAAATAGGAAACGCCCTATCAAACCCTGCACCAGTTATCAGCGGTATCCCCCAAGGGAGCATTCTAGGAGCCACACTCTTTACACTCTGTATAAATGATCTTTGTGATCACCTTATTAGCTACTATGTCCTCTTTGCTTATGATCTAAAATTATTCAACACCACTGTCAATGCTACCATCCTTCAAAAAGACCTTGATTATGTGTTCAAATGGTCTAACAACTGGCAACTCCAAATACCCACCAACAAATGCTCTGTCCTACACATTGGTAAAAAAATCTATATTCCAAATACAATCTATGCAGATATGACTTTGTTGATGACCCTCACTTTATCAGGCACCTTGGAGTTCCCATATCGAATGATCTAAGTGCCAAAGCTCACTGCAACAGTATTGCCAAAAAGGCTTTAAGAATTGTAAATTTAATTTTACAAAGCTTCTTCTCTGGTAGTATTGTTTTACTAACTAAGGCATTTAAAACCTTTGCCAGACCAATACTTGAATTCAGCCCTGCTGTCTGGAATTCACACTGTATATCAGACATAAATACAATTGAGCGAGTCCAGAAGTATTTTACCAGAAGAGTACTACATTCTCTATTCACAACAGAGCACCAGACTTGAGATTACAGACTACAGCACCAGACTTGAGATTCTTGGCTTAGATAACCTTGAACTACACTGACTAAGATTAGACTTAAAATCTAATAGTTCATAAAATCATATCTTACAATGTTTTACCAGTTAATGAATATTTCACCTTTAACAACAACAACACAAGAGCACACAACAGATATAAGCTAAATGTAAACCACTCCAAACTCGATTGCAAGAAGTATGATTTCAGCAACAGAGTGCTCAATGTCTGGAACTCACTACCTGATTCTGTTGTCATCTATTCAAACCCCCACTCCTTTACCCTCAAACTAACCTCTATTGACCTCACCCTACCCTAAGAGGGTCTATAAGGGGCATGCATAAGCGCACAATTGTGCCTACCGTCCCTGTCCTATTGTTCCCAATTATTAGTTCCTATATCTTGTATTTAAACTTATGTTTATTCTTGTTTCTGCTATATTGTAAGCTTTTGACAAATAAAATAAATAAATAAATAATTAAAAAATAAAATAAAGTTCAGCTATAGATCAGTCCACTATTCTGTATAACTGTGTAACTATATAGCTGTATAACTAATGACTGGAATTGTTAAAGCCCATGTCACACTGAACCAACGGATGCAAAGAGGATGTAAAACGGACAAAAAACCTGGCCATCCATTCGAAAACGTGATGTACTCACTGCCTCTGTTTGGCTTCCTCTCTATCCATCCAGCATCCGTTCATGGACATTTCATCCGGTCCAAAAGTTTTGGGCTGCCCAAAACTTTTGCGCAGAAAATGTATCCAGTTCATCCATTCTGCATCCGCTACACATCGGCTAGGCATCCATTACGCATCCGTTATGCATCCGCTATATCCGCTAGGCATCTGCTACGCATCCGCGCAACTCACATCCGCCCGGACGCAGGGAGGAAGCAGAACGGATGGAGAACGGATGCAGAACGGATGCCTAGCGGATGCAGAATGGAAACAAAGTGTTTAAAATGGAAAAAACGTTCACAGAGGGGACCTATCTCGGATATTAAGGATGCATAGAGGATGCCTAGAGGATGCCTAGCGGAAAACCTATACTGCCTATAAAAAGGGGGAGCAACTCACCTGCATCTCACTTTCAGAACAGCAGCCCAGCGGTGCAGACCTCTTCAGCCTTCATCTGCCTCTTCCTCTTCCACAGCATCCAGTCATGTCCACCGTGGATTGTAACAAAGTCCTTTCGGCAGCCACCATCGTTCTGCAACAGTGCGAAGCCATCTGCAGGCTCTGTGAACTCGACTGTGAGAAGAAAAGGAGCCAGCCAAAAAGAGTCTGGATCCAAAGATGGTTCGCCAGAAGAGCAGAGGACGGACTGTACAACAAGCTGATGGTGGAGCTCAGGAACGAAGATACTCGGGTGTTCCAGAACTTCATGAGGATGCCTCCAGCCATGTTTGACAAAGTTGTGCAGCGGCTGACACCCAGGTTGACCAAGGCAAACACCAGCTTCCGGCCCAGCCCGGAACCTGGGCTCAAGGTGGCACTCACTCTGCGCCACCTGGCCTTAGGGACCTCCTACAGGAGCATGCAGTACGGCTGGAGGGTGCCATCCAACACCATCAGCATTGTGGTCAGAGAAGTGGTGCAGGCCATCATTGAAGAATACAAGGAGGAGCTCCCCCAGTATCCCTCCACTGAAGAAGGCTGGAAGAAAGTTGCAGAGCAGTGGTATCAGAAGTGGAACTTACCACACACTGTTGGAGCCATACATGGCAAGCACGTGGCCTGCAAAGCTCCAGCCAAGTCGGGATCCACTTATTTCAAATCCAAGGGCTTCTTCAGCATCATCCTTTTCGCCATGGTCAATGCTGACTACAAGTTCATGTGCATCGATGCTTCAGGCAATGGCTCATCTTCAGATGCCCAGGTATACAATGCCAGTGACCTCAAGGAGGGGCTGGAACGCAACCTCATCATGGGCTTTCCAGATCCAGACCCCCTGCCCAACGACACACAAGATGTGCCCTACTTCATCGTGGGGGATGACGCCTTCTCCCTCACAACCTACCTCATGAAGCCCTACACTTCCAGACTGCTCACCCGTGAAGAGAGGATCTTCAACTACAGGCTGTCCAGGGCAAGGCGGGTGGTGGAGAACACCTTTGGCGTCCTGGCCAACAGGTTCCAGGAACTTCTCACCACCATGCAGCATTGCCCAGAGACCGTGAGGAGGATCACGGAAGCTTGCTGCATCCTGCACAATCTCATGCGCACCCGCTACCCAGTCTTGCAGAACAGGCTCGTGGACCTCTAGCAAGGCAATGGGGACATGGAGCCTGGGGAATGGAGGCAAGGTCGAAACCTGATCGACACTGAGGATGAACAAGGCCCCAACAGAGCCTCACATGAAGCAAAGAAGCAGCGCAACCTCCTGAGACACTGGTGCAATTCCCCAGCTGGAGCAGTGGAGTGGCAAGACAGGATGGTAGATGCTTAATGGATGCTTCCTTCAGCCTGTCTCATCACATGGATGAGATTGGGCCTTGTATGTTTGGTTGGCCTACAATGAACAGGGCATTTAATAAAGAGTTGTGTTTATGTTGACATGTGTGGATAATTATTACATTATTATTGATAATAAAGGGCTGTAGGTGTGGCACCTGGGAGGGTGGACCATACAGGCCCACTATGCTTGCACTGGAGGTTTATCTATCCCACTGCTATCCTAACCCATCCCACAGCTGTTACTCATCCCACAGGTATCCTAACCCATCCCAAAGCTATCCTTACCCATCCCACAAGCATGCAAAGGCTTAAGCCATTTCTAAAAGTTTCCACCAAGACTTTATTAAAAAAAAGAAATGAAGCAAGTGTGTGAATCAAAAATAGACTTTATTAACAACAAGCTATAAGACAAAAATGAGTCTCTGGTACTCCTCTTGGTCGCTCAGTCCCAGGGGTGAAGGGTACAGAGGTGTAGAGGTGGCTGGTGCTGGAGTGCTTGTCATCAGCTCCTCCAGAAGCAGAAGCAGCAGAAGCGCCAGCCCCAGAAGAGCGAGCCCGTACTGCAGAAGCCCCAGGAGAACCAGAGTGAGGGCCAGGGGGCGGGATGGTAGCCCTGTCCCTCTTGCCAGGGCTGGCAGCAGATGGCTGAGGCTTGCTGTCCTTCCGCATGGTTGTGGGGTTGCTGGCTGGCAGGGAGGCTGGCAGGAACCAAGGCTGGCAGGAAGGCAGGCAGGGAGGCAGGCACCAAGGCTGGCAGGAAGGCTGGCAGGGAGGCAGGCACCAAGGCTGGCAGGAAGGCTGGCAGGCAGGCATGCACCAAGGCTGGCAGGCAGACATGAACCAAGGCTGACAGGAAGGCAGGCAGCAAGGCTGGCCGGCAGACTGGCTGGCAGCAAGGCTTGCAGGCAGGCTGGCAGCAAGGGTTGCAGGTAGGCTGGCAGCAAGGCTTGCAGGCAGACATGCAGGCAGGGCAGGCAAGGCAGTCGATGTGTCTAGAAGCAGGTCTTTCCTCTGAATGGCGACCTGCTTCCGAGCTGCCTCCGTTATATCTGCGGGGCTGACGCAATGCATCCTCCCCACATGCGCAATTAACGCCAGGCATCCATTAGGCATCCGCTGTGCATCCGCTATATCCATTCCGCGTCCGCTTTGTTGTGCCCCCCTAGAAGCCTAGTGGATGTGCCATCCGCTCCCATCCACTTCCATCCGCTAAGCTGCGTCCTCCCCGCGTCCGTGTTATCTGCTCCGGTTATGCAAATTTTCACCCCTTTTGAGAGCGAATAACAATGGATGGAACATTTTGCTCATCCGCTGTGTCCTTTTTGCATCCATTGTCCAGTGTGACATGGGCTTAAGGTGTTAATTGCCTTGATGGTTTTTCCACCAATGATTTAAAGATTTTTTTTTTCATCTAAAAACAAGTATTCACTACTAACCTGGACTTGAGTGCTCTTATTGTTATCAGCCTGAAGCATACCAAGGTAATTGAAATGATCTTCTTCCAGACTCTTGATGTTATTTCCATTGGGCACCTTGATTCAGTGGTGGGATTCAATGTTTTTTACTACCGGTTCTGTAGCATGGCTTGATGGGCATGGCAGGGTAAAGATATTGCAAAATCTCCACTCCCACCCCACTCCAAGGGGAAAGTTACTGCTATATCCCTGTTCTTTCACTGCTTCTGGGAGAAGGTCACTGCAAAATCCCATTCCCTGCCACCCCACTAATCTGCTTTCCAGCTCCAGCTGATCAGCTGGGACTCAGGAGGCAGAGAATACATGGGCTGGGGCCAGTCAGAGATTGTATTTGCCAACTCTCTGAACTACTCAAAATTTCTGCTACCAATTCTTCAGAAAAGGTCAGAATCTGCTGAATACCACCTCTGCCTTGATTCCTTTGGTTTTCACTATTTTCCCCTGTTGATAGCATTTGTGTAGTCCAAACTCCATTGCAATAATTTGGCTATACATTCAGACAATGTTAACTACTGATTTTGTTGTAGATGGTCTTTTTTATACTGCTTCAAATCATCCATATAGAACAGCTGGGATAAACTAGTAGTTATTGACAATATAGGTTTTGATTAACGATGTCTTATAGGAGACACACTTTTTGTCTGGTTCTTCTGATGAAACCTGTCTGGTGTGGTTGAATCTTTGGCATACATCTCATCTGACTCAAACAACACAAGCTTTATAATGGTGTCAAGGTATTGCTTTGCTGGTGAATTATTATTATCATTATTATCCATGAAAGCTGCTATATGACTATTTTGTTCAGTGGTGATCTATAGAGTAGATTTATATTAGATTAAAACTTTCTCATACTAGAAGCTAATGTCTGATTATCATGGAACTTTTCCTACTAATATTACCAGAAGTTACAGATATATGTGTTGCAGAAATGTAATGAGCACACTTGTGAACAATCACCTAAATAATTGTTCAGTTTTGGTTTACATAAATCTAGAAAGAGTATTTTTTAAGCAGTAGATTGTGAATGCAGGATTACAGTGAATGATCCAAACCTGTAATATCAATCCAGCACAGAAACTTCATGTATTACTTTATGATAGTTGGAAAGTAATATACAATCCAGCACAGAAACTTCATGTATTACTTTATGATAGTTGGAAAGTAATGTAACCACTATAGATATTACTACGGCTTCTCAAGAGCCCATTTTAATGCAGTCATTTTGGCAGTTCTAGAGAATGAATTTAACAATATTTGAAGCATGCAGAATTGTGTCCCATATGAATCAAGGGAAGTCATAGTGAATATAGGCTATTATATTGCAAGTTAAATTTCAAGTAAATGCTACTACATCTTCTAACAGAAAAAATGCCTAGATATCCAAATGAATTTTATATCTACCGGTAGTAATTTATCGCTGGTAGCAATTCAAAAGTGACATTCATAAGAAAAAGCAAAGAAAGAAAGAAAGAAAGAAAGAAAGAAAGAAAGAAAGAAAGAAA